>LPNX010394927.1:2831-110794 GCA_001517045.1 Pseudotsuga menziesii | reverse complement strand
CCCCCCCCCCCCTGCCTAAAAAATAAGCAGTAATAGGAAAACCAAGCTATAGTTAGGAGAAAATATTCCTCTGTGGGTAAAAGCTTGCAATATTTTGCTGCAAATTTGGAACACTATGTAGCAGCATGGTTCACTTGTGCAGTAGCATCCTGAAATTTGGGAATTTCTGGATTTCCTAATTTTTTGAACCCTTGATATATGATGCTCTGGCTGAAATTTATATGCTTCATTTTGGTGATTACAAGCAAACATACTAAGAGCATGACATGCGGGCTAATGGCCTCTCTGTTTTGGCACTAAAATGGATTTGAATTTTTTTTTGGATGGCCTGGAATAGGCCAATTTATAGCTGTTGTTCATTGTTCAGCTTTTGATTTTTTATCTCTCATTTAGAGACTATTTCAGCCAGCTATTTATGCTCTGGGATGTTCTTCTTGTGACCACCATTAGATTCACAGTTTATCTGACCTGAGTGATCAGGAATGATGAAAAAAGTCTGCTATGATCAGACTTTGCATGGCTGTTCATATTTGTATTTTTTTCTGCTGATAAGTGTTTTCCCTGAGGCAAGTAACTGTATGTATTGACAACTTCATGGTTGGTTTTTGTATAATGGACCTTGAGGGCCATCTCCTGAATGTGAATAAAATATTTATGAATTTTTTCTTTGGAAAAAAAAAGTAGCATCCTAAAATTGTGCATGTGAACTATCAATTTTATTCTGATATGATGGATGTTGTATGTGATTCTTCTCTCTAGAGGAGGAATGGAATAGTTACTTTTGTTCTTCAATGGGCCAAATGGTGGATCAATCGCTATCATCAAGTAACACTTTCCTGGAAGTTTGTTGCACCACTCTGTAGAGAGTGAAGTTGTGTGAGAGAATGCAACATTCTCATTATGATACTAGGACCTTGTTCTCCTTATGTCTTATGGATTCCCGGCACCATCCCCAGCTGCTTCAATGAAATTTTGGGTCCATTTAAACTTAAGCCGCTGATTTGCGATGGGAGTTGGATCTGGATCTAGATTCTCATGAGGTACAACCTCAATATCAAGATCATGTTGATCTTGTTCCTCTTCATATGAATCTGAAACATGTGACAAAATATCATCATCAAAAGAAATGGAAGAGTGTTTATACCTTTGTGTGCTTTAGATGGTGGTATATCAAATAATTAATCTTCTTCAAACTGAACACTTCGCTCTATGAAGCATTTCTTAGTTGCAAGTTCCATCAAATTATATGCTTTTGTATATTCATCATATCCCAATAGTATGCATTCGCTACTCTGCGCTTGGAAGGTCTTTATCTAATCCATGGGTATTATGGCCCAAGCTTTCGAAACAAAAACTCTCAAGTGAGAGACATTGGTCTTATGCCCATGCAGTACTTCGAATGCAGTGGAACCAACCACTGATTTGTGAGGTACTATAATCTAAATGTATGAAGCACAGTTTACAACTTCATCCCAAAGAGGAGGAAGATTCTTGGCTTAGAGAAGACATGTTTCCATCTCCTTCAATGATCTATTTTTCTTGTCAGCCACACCATTTTGTTGTGGTGTGTATGGAACTGTGCATTCCATTCGAATCCCCTCTAATTCACAAAAAAGATGAAAATGTTTGTTAATTTATTCTCCTGCATTATTTGATCTAATGGACTTGATCTTTTTCCTGAAACTATTCTCAATCAAAACTTTAAAAAAATTCGAATACCTAGGATTTATGTTTCATAAAATATACTCAACGGAACCTGCAACAACCATCAATAAAAGTAAGGAGATACCTGAAACCATTGTTTGATGTTGTAGGAATAGGTCCTAAAATATAAGTATGTATCAGATCAAGTATAGAGGCAGCTCTATTTTCCTTCTCAACTTCATATGTCTTCTCTGGATGCTTACCTACCAAGCAACCAAGACATACCCCATCTAAAGTTTTGATAAGAAGCAAGCCTTCAAGAATTTTGTAATGTGGAGTCGTCAGAGATATTTTAAATTGAGATGCCCAAAAATATCATGCCATAGATTTCTGGTGTTGTTGGAATGAGTCAATAAAGTTGTTGAATGTGATATAGGCAAGAAATGGAAGAACTGATATTCCTTTGAGGCATGATTAACATTCCCTTTCTCTATGATATTTCTAGTATATTTTTCTATGATTTCAACCGAGTCAGAGTCAAATGTAACTTTCTTAGGAGAGCCTGTATGGGCTATCTGATAAACAGACAACAGATGTGTTGCAAGAGAAGGAACATAGAGAACATTCTTGAACTCACCATGCTATATTTCAACTGAAACTCTCCTCATAGCTGGTATTTGAGAGTCGCCTCCCATGAAAAAGCTACGTCCTCGTCATAGAGTGAGAGTGGAGAAGGATTCTTTGGAGGAAACCATGTGGTTGGATGCTCTAGAATCAATCAAGTAAGCTTTCGATTGAGTAAGGCCTACCTTCAAGGCATGGAATCTCTCATGATATTCTGTCGATTGTCCAATATCATACCTCTTTGCTCCTTGTGGAAGGGCAATATTGTTATGTTCAAGGAGTGCTGACATTTGGTTGATTTTCTTCTTCATGCATTGGATTTCTGGATGAAATCCCCTCATATAGTATGGACAATTAGTCTTCTCGAATTCATTCTTTTTCTTGGAACTTGAGGCTCCTTCGGCATATCTCTAATTCTCCTTTGGCTTCAGATCAATGGATTTGGGCTCATTCCTTTTGTGCTTACTTATTGCCTGTGCATCGTTTGAGTCTGTCACTAAGAGTGCTTAGTTCTTGGAGGTCTGAATCACTCCCATTTGAACCAATTTATCTTTCTCATGTATTAAGGACTCAACAAAACCATGTAGAGAAGGAATATTCCAATTAGGGATGGAAGCTCTTCCAAAATGTAATGTAGAGACAAAGATAAAGTACTGTTAGCCAATATTGCTCAATACTGATAGAACCAGTTTCTCAACTTTCCTCTCTATTCAACATTTTTTACATTACAGTGCTAGTGACTTGAATTTTGTGAAAAATTGTTGGATAGTTTCTAAACTCCTGCGCTACAATGCAATGAGCTCATTCTCCAATATGTGCCCTTGAAGCTCATCTTGTTTTAAAAATAAGAATTAAAGCTTCTCCCAAGGTTCCTTTGGAGTCTTAATTCCCTCAAGATGAAACAAAATATCCCAAGAGATATGATTGCATAGGAATCCAAACACTTCATGCAATCGATTTAAAAACCTGTTCTTCTCAGTAAGGTGATAGGGTTCTGTCTCTCTTCTCATTTTCATCCTAAAGAGGCCAAGCTTGCGCAATGAGACCTACATATCTTCCCTCCCATCAACATAGTTGAAGGGTGTAAGGATTCAGGGTACAAGAGCTGAGGAATCCATCAATCTTTCTGATGATCAGTCAATTCTTCAACAAGCTACGTAGGTACTTGCAAGTACCACTTCAAAAACCAAAATCAATAGGCAATGATGTCAATTCCAAGCCTTCCACTTCAACATGTACACTTTCTCAAGTTCAGTCACACCTGTAGAGACTTCTATGGACAAATCCAGAGTTAGCATGGAAAAAATTGCAGTATTTATGTGGAAACCCAACTGCTTCTTGTGTATAATGGATATCAGACACACTTGCTACTCGCCTAAACAAGGATATGATACCATGATTAATTTTTGAACCTATTGATATATAGGAAAATGAGACAAAATTGTGAAGTGGATTATGTACTAGAATCTCAAGAACAATGTACACTGAACAAGACTAATTTGAGACAATCTTATAAGAATTTATCAGTAAATTACGACATTAATCTTCATTAATCCCGTGAGTATACAATAGTGTTACAATAAGGATGATTTTAATCACATGGATAATATTTGAAGCTACCAACTCAATCATGACTCGTTATCTAACTAGAAGTTTCTAAATCACTATCAGAGTTCACTAGACTAACTCCACATGTCTAATTCAGTATATCAATCAGTTAAACTAGTTAAAGTGATGATGTAGGTGAGAAAAGCTGCCTACTCCCATGCAACCATGCAAGACTTGTGCCAATAGAATTGAAAGACGTATAACTGAATGATTGGATGTCAACTTAGCATAATTAATATCGACCTGCCACAACCAACTGATGGAGGTTACTGTAGCACTCAGAGTTGCTCCTAATATGTAGGGATTGGTATCAGAGGCACATTAATCGATGCATGAACATGCAGTATGTGGTATTTAACACATATATGTGTTCCCCACACTCTAGTGGTTGGTACTGGTGGCACCAATGGAACCAGTGGAACTGGTGGACCCAATGGCACTGGTGGAACCAAACTCAAGTAAATGAATCGTAAGTTAGGCAAAAAGATATAATAGACTATATATGGACAAGGGAGGATTATAGAATCCTAACAGTTAGTATGTTATATTATCCCACATTCATGGAGAGTAATAGTTGTCTAGATTAGACTTAGTATATAAGTACATGTTGAGGCCAATGAAGGCATCCAAGATTTATTTGTATTTATATTGCTCAGAGATTTCCCCATCGAGTGCAATCTTTTTCATTGATTCCTACCAGTCAATATCTACCAAAACTAATGCTTTTTTTAATAGGATACATAATGTCTAACTATGCATGGTTGTTTGTTTTTATTATACTGAATTGCAAATTGGTAAACTTGTTGCAATTATGAATTTTAGATCCTAAAGAAAAAACACCAAGTCTTAGTGTACTCAATGAAGCAATTTCTATTCAAAAATGAAAGTGGATTAAAAATGGGGATTGTCTTTCCAATAGCCTAAATTTGAATCTCTAAAATGTTCTAGTGCCACTTAAGAAACTAGAGAAGAATGGAATTATATTAAGGTGCATGAATGAACATACCATTGGGACTAGGTAGACCAGCATTTGACGACCACAATAAGGAGCACTTAGATAATTTTACAAAGGTATTTTACATCACCCAAGTTTAATTAGAGATTGTCTTCTTTCATTGTTCCTAATAAAGTCAAAATATTTAAAAAGTGTTTTATAAAACTATTGTTATATTATGTGTAGTTTTGTTTTTCGTCCTGAGACAAGCATGCTAATAATACTCTATTAAAGGTCAAACTTTTTGAAAAGAAAATTTTTGTTGAGGATTTTGAGGCTAGAGTGAAAGAGCTCAATATGAAGGTGGATGAACAACAAAAACTAATTTCAAATCTATAATAAGACATGTCACTACTACATTTCGACCAAAAATCTGACGGTAGTATTGTCGGATTTTTGACACTTTCCTGTCGCATGTACGACACTATGATTTTTTTAAAGCGTTGGTGGCCTATCATCGGTTATCCGACAGATTTCCCATCCGTCAGTTAAGTGACACCTCAGTTTACCATCGGTTAAATGTAAAGCGTCGGTTAAGCGACAGCATTTCTTCGACGGTAGTGAAATATTTTAAAGAAAATAACCTTCATGTCTTCGATTAAACGACAGAATGGCCGTCAGATAAGCGACGGTAGTTAAAAAAAAATTTTTTAAATATCCTTCATGTCGTCGGTTAAGCGACGGATATCATCTGTAAACGTCGGTAAAGCGACAATATTAGCCATCGGTTAAGCGACGATAGTTAATTTAAAAAAAAAAAAAAATTTCATTCCGATACTAGTTCTCTAGTTATTTGGTTAACTCAACGGTATTACTTCCCTTAATCACATAGTTGAGCTTATAGGTTCAATCCCTATACATTAATCATAGCTATTTTGCATAATAAATACTAGTAAGAGAAGAGCTTATACAAGAAGTGAGCTTACAGTGTTACTAATATGTATGTGTTCTGCTTTGAATAAAGTACATAATAATTACTATTACATATGAGTCAATAGTAGTATAATTACTTATGTGAATAACCATGATGCTTAAGTAGGATGCTATATTACAGTGAGATCATGATTAGGCTTAGAACATGAAGAAGCCATATATGACAAGCTTCACTGCCAATTCGGTCTCTCTCATAGATTAAAGAGAGGAGCAAGTATCTGAGCCTATTCCTACCATTACATTAGGAGAGGCTATAATTAATCGTTCGTCAACAGACTCCTCACTATACTATACTCTGGGTATGCTAACCATTGAGTTCGAAATTTCTAGGCGCTGTTAAGGGTTTTGATGATGAATACACAGGTCATTTCCCCATTTTCCAGAACTTGTTTTGGCAATACTATTTGCTTGCAGCAGCATCGATGGTATTTTTCAAGACCTGGAGAGTAATTTCTGACGACAGTTTTTCCTAAAACACCTAGCCTATCAGACCTATGCATACGTTCACCTCCAAGTGGTAGTAAATTTCCATGATCTAGGCATAAAGACAGCACTAAGAATCCTTGTCTCCAAATCTGGGCATATTCTGAGCATATCATGTAGTGATTTCCTGTGGTGGCAACTCTAAAAGACAGTTTTATGTGTGCCAATCAGTTGGATGAATGACTCCTGTAGCATCTCTTCATGATCGAACTAAGGATGTAGCATTGGTATGGTGACTATGAAGGGTTCGTCCTGTTGAGCAAGTCAGGGAGATGTTAGAAAGAGACATCCCTATTTCATTTGGAAGTTCTTCTCATGGCTTTTCATTCTTCAAATGCATTTGAAAAAATCAAAATGGCAGAGAATATTTTTTCTACCCTCAGCAATGTAAGTTGTCCTCCAGTGGAACTTAACAGCACACAATTGGTTTGCTGGTCTTTGCTAATTTCAAGACTGATGTTGATTCTTCGGCAAATGATTCTCCACTCTACAACCTTCCCATCCTGGTTGATGTTCAATATAAGAAATAAGTTAATACAGATTACATAAGGAGGAACTTTTCAGCTTCCTATAGGAACAGGCTATTTAGAATCATGGGTATATCATGTGGTACAAAGTGTTATAAATGTGAATGAGGGAGTCACAGAAGAGCATGGAATGGCTGATCTCTTTCAGAGAACTACTTATAGAAATTTGCATGCCCTTCGAGTCTAACTGCCACCATGAGCAGGTTTATCAATAAAAAGGTGAACTAACTGGGCATATCACACTGCAATTTGAAGCATGCAATTTATCAGAGACAAAAAATACTAATAGTCACTAACCTGGTGGTCCAGTCAAAAGAATTCGAGAACAAACAGTGACCAAATTTGACACATATTTGATATACTCTGGCCTCTTGAGAAACACATACATGGCATGCAATAGTGCAGTCTTTGTGTTATCCCTATAATAGACAACCAGGTTAAATTGGCAAAAAGAACATAAGAATAAGGGTTTGTACCAACAAAAATAAGAAACCCAAAGATATTTAAAAAGCAGATAGTGCACTATCCACTCTAATCTCTTCAAAATCTTTTAAAAACAGGGCAAGAGAGAAATGAGGCAAAGGAAGAAGTAAAGAATTAATCAAAACATTTAAGTTACATAAGGCTAATGTGCACAAACTCCTTTAACAACAAAATCGTTTACTCAACGTCAAGCTAAAACATTTTTGGCTTGCTTTTCAGATTATACAATTTGAAACGTCAATGTACTAAATTAAAAGATTTCTACTCCTGATGAGCATCAAAATATTGAATTAAAGGTTGCCATTAGTATCGTATTCAATTGAAAGGTCAATACAGTGGATAGTGATTTTTTTCATAGACAAAGCACTCTTTGATGAATCAGACATAATGAACTATTCGCTTGCTCTTCCGATTATTCAATTTGAAACGTGAATGTACTCAATTAAAAGCTTTCTACTCCTGATGAGCATCAAAATATTGAACTAAACGTTGCTACTACTATCATGTTCATATATCATGACGAGTATCCATACATCATGATGAGTATCCATACATCATGTTTACTGTTGTTGGTAATAATGACCTAATTTGTTTTGCTTGATGTCAAATTACTATACGATTCATCAATTTATTACTGGAAACTGTGTTATTTACATTCAATTACATGCAAGAAAAGAAAAGCAAGTGCATAAGGAATATCAACAGTTCAATTTAGATCATACAACCTAGACCTAGTGTTCATAACTCACAATATCTTGTTCAATTTGAAGAAGCTTATAGGATATATATGTATATACCTTAATAAATGCAGCATCCTCCTCCTCTGCAGTTCCTCCAATTTCTCCGATCAGAACAATACCTGAGAGAATGCCAACAAAGAGCATCCAATTAAGGCAAAACATGATCAGACAACAAAAATGATGTCGAATATCACCTCTCTTTAACTATCAAACCCATCCACAATAGATTTTACTATCACAGCAAGACTCTATTGTCAGATGATACTCATTTCTAGAATAATTATTATAAACCCAATCTATTGGCATGAACAGTGCAACCAAAACTTTGATAATTTTTAGATATGAACTGTTGAGCAATATGTATTATGCTAAACAATATTGAGAGTGGGTCTTCTAGGAATATTGAGAAAATGAATATAGACTGTATGAAGGTCCCCCATTAAACAATGAGACCTACAACAAAAACAAGCAGTGCCATCTTTTGAAGCTGGATAGGCCCTAGGAAGAAGCTGGATAGGCCCTGATAAAAGGGATCAAAAGATCTGTTTCTCCTACCAAAAAAATTCAAACTCCTCTCTGAAGCAACTTGAAGCAGTAGGTGATATGGTTAAGTGACAATTCAAATGGAAGACCAATGAGGAACTATACTTATCCTGAGAGATTTTGCTGGATTACAATTCAGGGGATGGTGCAGCATGAAGCAGCAACAAATTTTCCTCACCACCAGCACCAACAATAAGAAGGCTTCAGGCATGGGTGTATTCAGAGACAGCCTGAAAAATTCAGACTTTGAAGAGAAGATTGGACCAGCAGTTTAGATGGTTTACCATTTCAGTTTGCATACTTACAAAAAATCAATGCTTAAAGCTTTGTATGGATGATTTTGAGGGCACATTTCATACTTTGGAAGTAGTTTTGGGCATATATTAGCCCCTCTTACCTCATGTTCGGGAAAGTATTTAACAATAATTTAACAAGAACCTATTAGAACAAGACGAATAAATTCCTCACCTAAGAGATCATTGTCAAAAACTACTTGCACAAATCAAGAAGACAAAGAATGGAAAGCAGTGTGATCAAAAGTTAGAAAAAACAAATAAAGATACTGGGAAAAAATTATCTGAGTATGATGCAGCATGCAGCATGCCCTTTGCTGTAAAAAGGGATAATCTTGTTAAATTATTGTTTGGGAAAAGAAAGAAAAACTGGTAATTTGGTGCACGTACCCTTCCTGGCAAATCAGTAACTTGCAAGAAAACATTCCAGAACAGTCCCCAGGTTGAATCAACCAGTTTGGACCTGAATTGGAACCTGGCCATGCATTTTAGTGAAGAGAGGTAAAAATTGGTAATTTGGTGCACGTACCCTTCCTGGCAAATCAGTAACTTGCAAGAAAACATTCCAGAACAGTCCCCAGGTTGAATCAACCAGTTTGGACCTGAATTGGAACCTGGCCATGCATTTTAGTGAAGAGAGGTAAAAATTGGTAATTTGGTGCAAGTACCCAACTTGGCAGATCAGTAACTTGCAAGAAAATTCAGCATGAAATTCTGGAATGCGGTTTGTGTAGAGAAGGTGGAGTAATTCAACCCTACTTAGCATGCATTTTCCTGAGCATACGTGGACTAGAAAGGAAACACCTAACAATACTCCGGTCACATGGCAGTCTCAGAGTATTTCAGGAGCAAACAGGAGAAACTGACAAGGTATATTTAGAGCTAGAGATCAGGGGAAAGGTGGATCAAGGAACACGAGGCACCATTCCGGGACGTAAAATGAGCTTTGGTCAATGTAGGTTTTGGTCTGAAACCTACAGGAACATTTTTCCTTCAGCCATGTTAATGAATACCAACCAATAAACGAAGTTGGGCAAGATGATAAAATGTTGAAAATGCCAATGATCGAGCTTCTAACTTTTTGAATTTTATATCATTGTGCTATATATTGAAGCTTCTGTGACAAAATATTATCTCCATCTCTCTCAGGATTCAGTTTTGGCCTTGGGGATTTGAGACAGTTTAGGATCCCTGTGTATAAATTGATCCCTCATTGTATTCTGCCAGATAGAGGCCTCTAAAATTGATGAATAAAAACTGAATTTCTTGAATCCTTTGTGGGTAACTGAATTTATTATGTTGCACCTGTTGATTTGTTTTCTCTGAGTACTTTGATCTGCATAGGTTCCCCACCCTTGCACGAGGAACAGAGATAAACATTTTCAATCTTCATTGGAAAATGATGGGGGAATTCTTTGCATTTTAGCTTCATGCACCCTTATCTGACTGAACCAGTTCCAATGGGATAGGCCACTAAGGGGCATTGTCACAGGATTTTTTGTATAAATGAGATGATGTCTTGCTAGTTTTAAACTTGAGCTTGCTGTATCCAATTAATGGACTTCATGCTAAATACTGAATTATAAGTTAGAGTAATGATACAGCTAGATGGAATAATCAATTCAATTAAGTTTTGCATGAAAGTCATCCATACCAAAGTGCTTGCTAATGGACTGCATATTATGTTGGGGGGAAGTACTATGAACATACATACACTTTCTATGAAGCAGATTGATAAATGTGGATGCTAGAGCTCAATAAGTAATTCTTCCTCCTCAATTCCATGTTTGATGTCTATATAATATGCCCTCTATGTGGCTTCCACTTTTTACTTTGCATTGAGTTTTCAAGCCTCACTGTAGTCTCTTAAATTTTAATCATGAAGCTTTCAAATCAAACATTGGAAATATTCCCCTTTCAAGCCCAGGTACTGGAATATTAACGAATAAAAAAGTGTGGTTTCAACAAGCACAAAACTGCTTTTTCAATATTTTCTCCTGCATGGAGTAGATATACCTATCAGCATGCACAATCTAGATATCTTTATTGTACTAATCTTTCAAAAAGGGAAAAATCAGAAGCATTGTGAGCTACCTCTCTTAATTCCACTACACCACCACGACAGAGGTAGCCCCAACATGCCTTTCTAACACGATCACCATGTATACCATAGTCCTGGCTTTCTGCAAAAGCCTGTTCAGATTAAAGTGTCAGAAGTAGATAGAAAATTAGAATCAAGAAAACAATAAATAAGCACCAAAATCTACGGGAAGTACCATTTTTAAGCATACAAACCTGATAAACTAAGAAATTTGAGCTCCAAATTTCTGAAATTATAAAATTAGTGCATATTGCACAAAGATCCTGCATTTAGAACAAGAATAACTATGCATTTTTAATTAGATTGCAATGTTCTTGCTCTCAAAATTTGAATTAAAACTTAAATAACTGAATCAAGATCTTATGTAAAATTCCCTAGTGGAATAAAGAAATCAAGCCTCTAACAACTAATGTTTCAGAAACTGAATGCACTCATTAGAACCATATTTTCTCTGATTTATTCGTAAGATGTATTTCCCACCTGAAGATCAAGAAAATATGCATCTACAAGAACACGGAATGCATTGCTGTCATTGAGTTTTGGATGATGTCCATAAAAGTAAGCTAGTGCTATAGTCACTGCCTCCCTGTCAACATTTTCATCATCAATTTGTAACATGACTACTGGAGCACTAGCTTCTTTCCATGGACCTTGAAGCATGTGCCTGCATTACAAGAAACAAATTACTGAATTAGACAATAATATTTTAAAAGTGATCATGGACTAAAGAAGAGATTAACAAATCAGATACAGTTAACTCTGATACCACTTTAATAAACTAAACTGTTTATTAACTGAGCCATCACAAAAATACAGGGCAAGAGTCCATAACTATAATGTCCAAACAACAGAAATAATATTTAATAAGAATGAATGAGATAATGATGATTTAAAAGTATTCAAAAGGAGTCCTTATATAGTGATGCAACCCTAGGTCATAAATGTAATTTATGTTAATTAAATAGTAGTTATTCTCAACTGCCAAGTCCAGAATAAATAAATAATTGTTGTCAAATTTCAATATTCTTATTGCAGATTCTTGGAGTAATCTATCCTATAACAGACAAGTAGAGTGAAGAGTTTTGATTTGTTTCATATATATAGTTCATTGATATATTAGTTGGCATAACCTTATGCCCAAGAGGTGGCAGGACCTGTAGAGAGACATACTTGTAACATATATACACCTGAAATTTTTTTGAGGTTGTCTGCCTGGTTTTTTCCGAAACACTTTTGATGGACACCTCCAAGCAGCATCTATTCAATCTGAGATATCATAATGGGTAGACACACCTCACAAGCAACAGAAGCTTCAGCAGCTGCTGCAACAAGGGGGTATATGTTGCGCCAGAGTTGCCCTGGACTGGCAACAGGCACCACCAGCAGTAAATAGTCCCCTTGCGAAAGCACACTCCCTTAAGAGGTAAACATGACACTTGGTAAATCAAACCATAGTGGGGGCAATAACAAAACCACGCTTTCACTATCGCGTGTTTGGTATAGGATATTACCTGAAGACACTATTGATTCATTACAGAGTTTTTCAGTAAAATTCAAGGATCGAAATGTAGTAGTGGGCCAGGCCCTCCTTCAAGTGGTTTCTTCATTATTCCATTTATCTTGGGATATTGGGAAAAGTCTTTGAAATGTTGTATAGTCTATGGTGGCTCTAAATTCTCTATGCACATTCAAATCTAAGTTTAAATTCTTAAAATAATTACAAGAAATCCCTCGCACTAAAAAGATACATCATTTATGTTATTTTGTCCCTTTTGGTAACTGTATCTTAAAATTGTATTGTACCATTTTTTAATCTATCAACAATCAAGCATTCTTCCATAGTCTTTCCATTTCTATTTAGGATGGCCATAGTGACTCAGATCTGCCATCTAATTGGACTGTCAAACAAATGAATCTGAAGTGTGAATGGCTATACGTATTACAAGTCTAAATCCTTAGTTGGGACTGTTTATTGGGGAAATCATAACTCTGTTCTACATCTTCAAATTAGATCAACTTCATGCACTAAATGAATAGTTCTTGTTCGTCCTCTGTTTAGGTAGCATACATTGTCCTTTGGAGGAGTTAATATGTGATATGGTTCAAATTTTCACTATGTAACACTTGGCATAAATGTCAGTCACTTGATTTCAATTAGGCCTAAAGAAACACTTGCTCTCTTCCTTGATTAGTGAGCCTTGAAATCTGGTTCTTCACCTTCAAAATAGGGTATCCTTTGAATCCTTATTGTACAATTCCATAAGCATTATGATTGGTAGCTTAACCTGAGACTAAATAGAAACTTAAGTGATGTTATGAGTTCACTTTTTGGGATGGCATGTTAACTATGTTTTATGAATGCTTATGAAATTTATGCATCTATCTCTATACAACTATCCATACTCCTTATGCAGGATTGAAGAGTTCATTGTTAGCGAAATATACCTATGAGTATCACTTGTCACTTATGTCAGTTTAGATTGGATTGTAGCCGCAATTTGAAAACCATATTGTAATCTCATCCTATGTGAGAATTTGGTTCTCTGTTTTTAACCCAGGAACTTGAATCCCACATCCCTATTACTTCTAGTAGATAATCTAGAGCATGTGCAACTATAATATATAAATATGGTGTGAAAGGGAAGCCTTTTCTAAGCTCGGGGGATAGCTTGAGTAGTTGAGTGCTATGAGATGCAAGCACGAGGTCATGGAATCAAGTCCTCGAGCTAGATATATATGTGAATATTAAGGGCTTTGGTTGATGTCTCCTTCAGGTTAGGTTGTCAAAACTAAAACTGAATTGTTTACCCCTGGTTAGGGCAGAACTTCAATTTGGAGGCTTTGAAAGAGGCCGAAACAATGTGATATGGCTAAGTGCATGACCACTCCTACAGATTTACATACATCATCCTCCAGAGAAACAAAGGACCGCCCCTTAAAAATAAGACAATACATTATTTTTATATAAACAACAAAGATTCAAGCAGTATCAATAGTATCAATAAACAATAGTGAGGGTTTGCTCTCTCAGGAATTTCATCAAACATATGGTGTGCAAAATATAAAGCCTACAGAGTGTTTTCCAACCATACCTTAAAGGGAGAATGATCCAGCAAAAACTCGTAGATTCAACGGCTTCAAACTTACTCCAAATCCTCCGCCTCCACCAGCGATTCTATGACCTGTAGCTGCTCTTCTTCTTGCCTGCGCGCTATTGGAAACTGTTTCTAACCAAACCCGTACCCACACCCAGGAAAATATCATTGCAGAGGACAAAGGGACTATGTAGTGCAAATACAGCTCGATTTGGTAGCTGAAAAGTGGGGGCATCATGTAACAAAAAAGTAGCCTAGTTTCCTTCCTCCCAAGCGGGCATTCTGGGTTTGACTTACAAAGGGGTACATTATGGGGTGGGCATTTCAAAGTGGGGAATTATTGATTCCTACCAAGGTGGGCAGGTCTTAGTCTTTGGGAGAGTCCATCACTTCCTTTACCTCAATGCCATGTTTGGGAGGGACCTAATTGATATAGTTTACCATTATACAGATCCCCGGGAATACTAGGATAAAAGCTACTACGAGTAATGGATTCAAGTAGGATCCGAACTACAAATCTCAGCTACCAATCATAGGAATTATGTGGCCTGACTTGCGAGCCATATACCCTGATGATTGGGGAATGCTCTCAAACCATTTTCCTCACAGAGATTACAGAGAAAGCACAGTAGGTCATCGGCACGATGAAAAGAAAAAACCAGAGGCTATAAGATACCTTTGATGCTGGTCAAACTTTTGAGAAATGAAAGACCTCCATTATAATGGAATAAGTGGCACAGACGACTATGGCTGCAGAGCAACTCAAAAGATAAAACATATGGATAAAAGCCCAGATGAATAACTAATAGGGTACATAGGGCAGAGCGCTAGAGTTGAGGAGGGCATTCTGTGGAGTGAAGCGAACCCCCGGTCTTTCATCTTTCAACGGGAGCCTTTAACAAAGGGCCTCTCACCTTTAGCCACAAGCCATTACACCAATAACGATATGCAAATACATGTTACATACGAATATATCATAATATGCTTAATTTGGTCTATAGTAGTTATTCTATAGGCCTTCACTATTTAGGTTTAATATAATTGATAGATTCACTACGCTAAGCTAAGAGTGGCTAAAGGGAGGTTTAAATAAAGCTCATTTATCTACCTTATTAGTTTAAAGATAATTGAAAATGAACAATGGTAAACTAATGGAGTAACAACCACCTTCCAATGCCATGGGTTATGAATATAACATTACCAATAATCCATTGTTTACCTATTCCTAGGCTTCACACAATGCCTTATTCCCTCAGTCCCATATTAGTCCTAACATTCCTCATAGGATTGTATTTGGTCTGGTAGGTGTCATGACCAAGTTCCTATTAAAGACCATAATTAAAACAATGCACATCATTTACAATCAGAACCTTTATACTGATTTACAATCACAATATCAATAACAATTTCATAAGCAACCACATATATAACACTACTGGCATTGTTGTCTTGGGTAGCATGCCTAAAAACAATTTAGTTATGGAGATTTCCAGTAGAGTGAAAACTAAACCAATTAAGTGTATTTATTTAAATAATTGACCAATATGAGGTGTCGTCGCTTAAGCGACGCTTATGAGGATAGCCATCTCTTAAGCGACGCTTATGAGACTAACCATCGCTTAAGCGACGCTTGTGGACACCTTTTCAAAAAAAAAATTATCTTTGTGATTTTTGGTAGGTTTAAAAAGAGAAATCTATGCGCTGTCAGATTTTTTCGTCGTATTTTGGATCGAAATGTAGTAGTGTGTTAAATGTTAGTTAAAATTACCTTTATCGTGTACATTCAATGATATCACATTAATTTATGATCGTGTTAAGTTTGATGATTTCTTTAGTTGATTTGTTCATGAAACTATAGCCTATGCAGTTTGGTCTTAATGTGTTGTCTGAAATGTAGTGATATAACTCAGTAGATAAAAAAGTGACAACACTAGATATTGTCTTTTTCTTCATGGAGCTTTACCCAGTGGAATATGTTATGTTGATATACCAATCCCCCATGCTTGCAGAAGCTCTAGTTTACTCTACACAATGTACACTTAGAAGAGTTCCATCTTGTAATGAAACTATCGAATGACATAGTAGTTACTCAAAAGACAATTTTGGTGAGTCCTGACATTTGTTGTATCTAATTTTTCTTAGGATTTGTTATGATCTTCTAACTTATTCTTTCTGCTTTTTCCAATTGATTTTATTCTTCAAAGGTAATAATACATTTTTATGTTTATTTTCCTTTTCACATAATGTGCCAAGATGATGGTGCATTATTATGAACAAAAGTCAAGGGAAGATTTACTCGATGGCCATTGTAATATTTTGAAAAAGTCATCGATGTAGATGTTTTTCTTGTAAAATGTGGAGGTAATGTTTGGGATGAACCAATATTAGTGAATTATTATTGGATATTCAGTTGGAAACTCATATTTATTGTAATACTTGACATTTCATATAAGATAATTTAGGTGGATGAAAACTATATATGTATGTACTTGATATTATTTAGTGTTGCAATTAACTAATGTGGCTTTGCATAATTCACATGATTCACATGTGTATTAGATGAGCATGGTTATTTTATGACTTTTTTTAATTTAGATATAATATCATACCAAAAATTTATATTGATTAATAATGGAAACAATTGAAAGTACTAATAAATAATAAACACGTATAAAACGACTAAATTAGTAGTTTATATTGGGTAACAATGACCAAAAATAAAATTACTAAAACTAAACAAATTAGTCATTTATATTCTGAAATCACTAAAAAGAGATAAATGACTACTATAAAAATGAGATATAAGTGACCCAATAAATTACAAAATTCGCATATAAATGACTAAATCACAACTTTGGTAGCAAATTTTTAGTATCTTATGAGGCAACCAAAAAAGTGGTTGTATTTATCTTGGTTGTTTATTAGTTGTATTGTAGTCATATATTTGGTTTTATAAATGGTCAATAATTGTGAGAATTAATGACCAAATATACCCAATTATATGACCACAAGATAAGTTATAAACACCAAACTAAATATGACCACATTTTTTGTCTTATAATAAGATATTGAAAATTTGCTAAACGTGGTCATTTATATGTGGATTTTGGTAATTTTTTGTCATTTATCTCTCGTTTTGTAAATTAACAAATATTATGTTCGTAAAATTTACATTATTACTGTGTATTGGTATCTTATAATCAAGGAAATAATTTCCCTATAATTGGGTTTAATCATTTTTTAAAATGTTCATATTAATACATTTAATGTTTGATATAATAATTTGTTTAACCACTTTAACCATTCTTACACATTTAATGCATATGAGATCTTGTTCTCGTATTGTGAGAAGTCATGCTATTTTTTACGAATATCAAGCACTAAGTGGAAAAGCATTTTATATTGTTTGGGATCTAATATATACTATCGGATCTGAATTGCATCATCTTGGCTCATTTGGTGGATATTACGCACTGAGTAGCAACGCATTATATATTGTCTCGGATCCAATATATACCATTGGATCTCAATGCATTGGATCCCAAAAGGCACTTAATTCTTTTTCACTTAGTGCTTAATATTCGCCAAAAGAGAGTAGTATTTCTCACACTCTATCTAGTATTGGTTGGTTCTTATTGATTTCCCTCTCTTTTTCACAATGAAATACTCAATATAGTGTCACAAATTAATAATTTATTGATTTTAGAAGTATGCATGATATATATATATATGAGGAAAGCAGGAAGAGGAAGAGGGAGTAGTTATTTTCTTACAAAACCTTTTTGAAGACCTATGTTAAAATTGCATATTTTTATTTTAAGAATACTTCATTGGCTCAAGGTCATTGATTGAGGTGAAATAAAAGTTAATTACATTGGAAGTGTAGCTAGGGTTGGGAAACTTGAATTTCAATAAGCTCTGTTACACCACAAGTTCCATGATCAGGACCCAAAAGGGAAGCCACATCATTTGCAACACTATGGTCAAGTTAGAAACCATACTCCAAAAAATTTTGATGGGTTGGTAGAGTCCAATATTGTGGTTAACCTTAACAATAAAGGGTCCAACACTCACAACAAGGGTGGCTTCGTTTTCTTCTATGGTTAAATATTCATGGCCCTTTTCCAAAGAGCCCAAAGATAATGTTCTACAAGGACCCTTGGAATTGGCATCAACAAATGACTTAACTATTTTTCCATCTCGATAAATTTAAGGAATCTATATTCATGTCTTATTCATAGTTCTAGTAGTTCTATTAATCAATATATGTCTCTCTTTGTGATTTATCAATGTCCAAGTGGGAGAATTAACCCTAGAGGGATTTAAATAGAGACGATGGTTTCCAATATTTTTTTAAATGAAAATGTAAGCCCTCTAACAAGGACTTGGAATCAAGGGAGTTAATACCTAAGAAACCTAGGATAAAAAGGAGCAAGGAATATTGCATGAAGATTAAACCTAATAAAATTTAGGTGTAATACCCCTAGTTTGACCCTTTTAATGTTTTAAATGAAGTTATGTAAATGGTGTAAATATGTTAGTATGGATTTGTAGTGCGAAGCTCAAGGCCATGACCTGACTAGTGAATGGCTAGAAATATATGATATAATCTTGTTATTTGTACCGTATGGTTGTCTTGTCTTTCTAACTTGAAATACATGTAAATATTATGTGCATAAATAATAAAATGATCCAACATGGCTATGTAAAGAGCATCAAAGGGGCTATCATTCCACCAGAGGGGAAGAGGAAAGGGGTCCCTTGTGAAACTAATCATTTGTTTCCAAGTGTCAACCTTAAAACTCGCCCAAATTCTATCATGTTCCTTGAATGAGCCAATTGTCTCCATTTTTACAATTTTTCCAATCATTCAATGCATGTGTGAGGTTGGTGGGAAGATTCACCTCACGTAGTTATTGAACCATGGGGATGACTACAATTTTTTCAACCTACGACTATCAAGAATCATTTCTTCTACTTTAAGAAACCATGTTAGTTGTATTGTCACCATATGTCCTATCGCTGAGATTCAAGCCTCATTCTCTCACACAATTTCATGTAGATATACACTATACAAAGCTCTATATAGTTTTTCATGATGATGTATAACCCAAGAAATTTTAATTTAGAGACAAAGATGCAAATTTGGAAGGAAAATCAATGGTGTAGGTGAGCAAAGAGGTCGATCAAGCTAGGAAACCTTTCTCGTTGATTTATGTTTCTCATAGATTCTTAAGAAGACACGAATTGAAGCTAAAGTTGGTTCTCCAACAACATGTAGTAGGTTGTTCTTCTTCTATGCAGACACCGGAAGCACTCAGCAAGATGGATTTCCCGAGAGAACTATGGACTAGTGAAGGGGATTCCTGAGCTAAGAAAGGTGTTTTGTGGGAAAGGTATTGTGGAAGCCAAGGATATGAGGGATGATTGAGATCATTATATATATATATATACATGAGAATTTGGCTAAGAATATAGAGAAATTTACGTTGTGGGATAAGAGAGAGAAGCTTATAGGTGTTTCTTTTTCCCAGCTGGCCTCATATCCTATGTTGGGAGTGGCCTCTAGATAAAAAGAGTACATGATGGACAGATTTCCTACATTTGGGTGGAAAAGTACTCTTACACAACCAACTGCTTGGATCTGCATTGTTTAAATATAAGTATTCATGTGTTTTTGAAACTAAAACATTTTTTATATGATTATTATATTTGATTGTGTTTGTATATGCATGAATTATGTGTGTGGATCAATTTCATTTCCATTGTGTATGTTTAATTTTCATATGCATGTGCCTTTTAAATATCATGATGTTATAATTTGGACATGGGGAAAAATATGGAGTCCCCGAGTTAGTTGACATCCCCTCCCAATGGTCAGATTGGGTGGGGGGGCGTTATATTAGGATGGTGTTAGGGGGAGATGAAACCCTATACCAAATAATGGACTTGCAAGATTTGTGCTTAGTATATAATTTTTGTAGAATATTCATCTATGAATGTAGTACTTTATGTCAATAAATGGTGTTACCCTCCATTAATGTTTTTTTTTCTTAGTCAATAACTAATGCCCGAGGTGGAACATGCAAAATTCCTTAAAGGGAAACTAATTATATTACCAATAGACATATTAGATGTATATTAGGGGTTATATATAAAGAAGAGTCTACAAAAGAAACTAAATCACAACCTTAAGAAAAACATAAATATGAACAAGAATCAAAGGATCTACACAAATTAAGGGAACCATGTACATCTGAGAGTCAAATAAAGAATAACTAATAGCTAAGGCTACTACATATTTCCATATACACCGCCATGAGAGATGAAGGTCATTAATTCAATGGTTGAGTGTGAAGAAGCTTGGTATGGACTCACATGGAACCAAAAAGGAACCTAATATAGAGGTAAACAAAGGAATAAAAGAAATGAGTTGATATATCCAAGTAACACAATAAAAACAAGGAACCAAAGGAGATACCATTATAAATATATAGGTGACAAAGTAGCTCTTGGACCCCATATCCACCATTTAATATAAAGGATGGATTCTCATGCTCAATACCACTTGGGTGCATTTCTTAACAGATCTTATTATATGGATTCTACTCTTGTTTCAAGGACAAAAAATGTGAAGTGGGATATAATATAATGTACTTAGGGACCTAGAGAATATAATTAATGTAATATGAGATACCTAGGTAGGTACCTAAAGGAAATATTAATGTACATAATAATTGAATAAGGTCCAGTTGGTAGCTAGTGGGTAATAAATAGGGATACTGCGTATATATATGTAATAAATGTAATATTGTGGAGTGGTTTTCCCAAACCTCTAGGAATACACATGAAAAAAAGTATATATTGAGGATGGTATTTTAATAAGAATGGATTCTGGAGTAATTCCTTGCAAGGGAGTAAGTTATGGTGATATATTACCTTAAATATTTTCTCTATGTTCTTGGTATCATTATTGTTGGATGTATTTTTTTTATCTCAAAGTTAATGTTTTCCGTCTTTTATCTATCAAGGTTTACTATAGTTTGGACCACTAGAATGATTTACATACCATGAGTCTTGCTGAGGGCTTGACCATATTTGGGGGAGGAAAATGAGGGTCCTTTACCCTAAATGAACCATATTTAGCTCAATAACTGTGAAGGATTTTTCAAACCACTACATAGGGTTCCATTGGTATGTTTTGCACACCAAGGATTAGTGCTAAGGACTTTATCATTGTTGGGAAATGAAAAGAGGAGCCTTAGGCCCTAAACAAATATTTGCAATTTCAAGCACCATAAATGAGGTCTCTAACCACAACACATATCATTTCTAAAATATGTTTCACATATGATTGGGATATGGGTGCCATTATGAAATTTTACACACCATGTTTGTGTATCATGACCTTGACCATGACTAATGCAGGAAAATTGTTAGTTTTTCATCATTCAAGCTACCATTATGATCTTAGGATATTTAACTAAGAGAATAACATGCACAGCAATAAAAACAAAAGACAAGAGGCACAAAGAATTTTCCTTGGGGAAACCATAAAGGAGAAAAACCTGCAACTTCCTCAGATATAGAATCAACACCAAAAGTAAAACCTAAAAACATAAAGATAATCTCTCGACAGCAACAGTCTCTCTCTTGTCCTAGTAACTTCTCCTCTCACTCATGCACTCCAACGAGTGAGTGTGTGTGTGATAAATAGAGAGACTCACTCTCTATTTATATTCTTTCATTCACTTGAAACCTAGTACAACATGTCAGCCTCACTTAACCATTACTTACTAGAGCTGACATCTCTACGAGTGTCTAATAACCCTAGTGCCCCACAACTTGTGGGGAATTTTCCTCCTCCGACCAACAAGGAGTTTTATCCTTAACACAATGGTGGGGACTATTTCCTCAACTTGTAGTGACTCACCTAGGGTCAACTTCTCTAGGATAGTCTAATAACCCTAGGGCCCCACACCTGTGGGGAATTTAACCCTTAACCAATAGGAGGGTTACCCACAATGACTTGACATGACTAGTTTAAATTATAGATCTTCCTGATTGGAACATCGGGGCATAACATGACTCAAGTATATTACAAATACATCCCAGAATAAACATCGGGTTACAATACATAATAAATACAAGTGAATACATTCTGAAGTTACATATACATCAACACTCCCTCTTAACTAGGAAGGTATTCTCTCGACACAATTTTCAGCACAAGTCTTCTTCTTTGTATCATCTAGGTCATCGTCAAGTTCTCGTCATCTTCATCTTCAAGTCATCTTCATCTGGATCTCGATCATCATCACTGGATCATACTCGATCTGTATCATCACTAGATCATCATCACTGGATCTGGATCATTACTCGATCTAGATCACCATGACTGGATCTAGATCATCACTTGATCTGGATCACTGTCACTGGATCTGGATCATCACTAGATCTGGATCACCACTGGGTCACCATCACTAGATCTAGATCACAGCTCAATCTATATCATCACTTTTGGATCTAAATCATCACTCTATCTAGATCATCTCGGAGACATCATAACTAGATCTGGATCATAGGTCTATTTAGATCATCACTAGGTCATCATCATATGTGCTATTTCATGATTCTTATCATCATAGGAAGTTCTATAGATCCAACCCTTTTTCATGTTGGGTGTAGGCCTACCTCCTCGTAGGTCTTTGGTAGCCCTTACATTTGACCTACTCATCAAAATGGTTAGCACTCACATATGACCTTGACTCGTCAAAAAGGCACAACACTTACATCTGAACTTGACTCGTCAGAAAGGTGCTAAGTCTTATAGTGAGGGTTCCTGGTAACTGACCAGGTGCCTCCATTTACAGAATGGAAGTAGCCCTTGCATCTGACCTACTCATCAGAATGGTCAGCACTCACATATGACCTCCTCATCAGAAAGGTGGTAGCCCTTACATCTGATCATGTAGGGCCTCATCCTACAATCACATCAGAATGGTCGACACTCACATCTGACTTACTTATCAAAAAGGCGGTAGCCCTTACATCTATGTAGGATATCATCCTACATTATAATGGACAAAATTCACATATGACCTCCTTGTCAGAAATGCGACAGCCATTACATTTGTGTAGGAACTAATTCTACATCAGAATGGTCAGTACTCACATCTGACCTACTCGTTAGAAAGGAAACAACCCTTATATCTGATCAAGTGGGAACACATCCCTCAATCACATCAGAATGGCCATGCGCTCACATCTAATCATGTAAGACTACAGCTTACAATTGTCTCAAAAAGGCCCTCAGCCCAAGACCAAGTATTCCTGGTAACTCACCAGGCAGCTCCATTCCAAGAATGGCAATAGCCCTTATATCTAATCATGTAGGAACCAATCCTACAGTGATATCATAATGGCCCAACACTCATATCTGACATGGAAGGAACCAATCCTCTCACCATGACAGAATGGCTCAGCCCTTACATCTAACCTGCTCATCAGAATGGCTTTCAGACTCGTCACTTCCCCTTGGAAGGGACCTTGATCTGGAGAACACCAAGCTTCTCCTTGAAGTACTCAAACTTCACTCTGGCCAATGGATTCATCAGTACATCAGCTATCTGATCATCCATCACAATATACTATAGCTTCACTTCTCCCCTCTACACGATATCCATGATATAGTGATACTTGATGTCGATGTGCTTTGACTTGTCATGGAACACTGGGTTCTTTGACAACTTCACAAAACTCTGGTTTTCACAGTGTATATAAGTAGCATCTAGCTGGAGATCAAATAAATCAGACAGTAGCTTCCTGAACCATACTGCCTCATAACTAGCTGAACAAGTTGCGACATACTCTACTTCAGCTGTACTCAGCGCCATGCAGAACTCCATCCTGCCAAACCAAGAGATCAGACTTGATCCCATATTGGAGTAGCACCTCAAAATTCTCTTCCAATCAATGGCACTACCTACCCAATATGAATCAACATAACCCTCCAGGTTAATCTTCTGATTCGCATCATACTTGAGCCCATAATCAATTGTACCCTTGCATCCTTTACAACCATCAGGTGAACATATCTCAATGTGTTCATAGCAAAGCAAATATACGGTCTCAGGTACATCAAGGACCCAATCATTTGGCGATACATCGTAGCCTCAACCATGTTTAATGAAGCATCACTCAATAGATTCCTGTTTGATGGCATAGGTGTGGTTATGGCCTTGAAGTCCATCATCCTGAACCTCTTCAGGATCTCTACTGCATACTTCCCTTGTCCACACCTCCATGCCTAGAAAATAGTGCATCGACACATAACATGAGCATCATTGGTCTTCTGCCTTCAACCTTGAAGCTAAGGTTGGAATCCACTTTACTTTCAGTAAATCCTAGAGTCATCAGTAATCTATCCATCCTGTTGTATCATGTCAAACCTTAGGATCTTCTATAGTCACTCCCTCTAAAGCATCATACTCCCTCTGTCTTCCATACTCTATGCACTGAAACATTTTGTACCGGAGTGACAAGTATCTTCCTCTGCTACTAATATTCTATGTATCCATCTAGGATCATTGGATACCAAGATCCTCTATCTTGAAATTTTTCAAAAGTTCTTCTCACACCCATCTGTGAGCTTGTCATCCTCTATCAACCTTGTAGCATAGGTTCGGATCTTCATCAAGCTCATCATGTATGTGTTATCCCATGGGTGTCTTCTGAACTCGTACAAGGCCTTCTTTCATTTGCACACATGATTATGCATGTCATGTGACTTCACTTCCAGTGGCTTAAAATGTCTCTTCATAGTCAATGTCTTGTAACCCATGATATTTCCATCTACTGCATGATGGAACTACGAATTTCCCTTCATGTATCGATATTGCATCCTAGACATCATTCTTCTTGAACTAATCTTCCCTTTGTTCTTGGAAGGTTTTGCATCAATGATGTCACTGCATTCGTCATATTATTTTTCATTTTGAAATGTCGTCACTTGTTCTTCAGAACAAGTCTCATCATTCTTTGCTTGTATGTGATCTTTCCTACAAGTCAAATGCATTTGTATGGTTAGAAACATTTCATAAGGAATGTTCATACTAACAAATTATTATGCATCAATATATGATCTTGCAACTACTTTATCCAATACAACATTCATCCATATCTCACAGAAACATTTCTAGATGCCTTCCATCTCTACCAGGACAACATTGAGATTATGCACTAATCCAATATGTCAGCAAAGAGGTTTCATTCTAGATAAGTAGCAATGGAGATTTGTATAGCACCATGAGTTACTTACCCATCACATGCATATTAGTAGTATACTATCATTAATGCAAACATCCTATCATGCATAATACATCAACTGAATATAAACAAATGCATAACAAAACAATATCATGAAATGACAATTGAATACTTATCTTTATTTGTTTTGTGGGTAGACTTCTTCTTGAGCCTTTAGCTTCATCGTACTATTCATTCATAATAGCATTGTTTGTTATCCAAATGTTACGGTGGATAAGAGGTTCTTAAAGAGTTGAGTGCTTCATATTCTTCATCAATTGAGGGATCTTCTTTGGATGGTGAGAGCTTGATCTTTAGTTGCTCCCATCTTCTCTTCTCTTCTTATGCATCCAGCTTCTTCTTCTTCTCAGAGTCTGCTGAAAGTAATCACTTCCTTCTGGCACACATTCTTCGAATGAATGAATCCCATGATCCTCAGATGCCATTCAATATGGTTATCACCACTTCTACATTGTCCACTTCTTCTTCTACCGCTTAAAGTTGTTCTGCATTCTGGATCTTCACATTCTTCAACTCTTTTCTCAAAGCCATATTTTGATTTATGTTCTTCCCTTCAAACAACTTGGTCAAGGAATCAAACATTTTTGGTGTCTTTAGGTAAGACACTTATCGTACAAGTTGATCTGTGATTGAATCAACAATGATCTTCTTGGTCTTGACCAAGTTCTTCTTGTGTAAGGCTTTGAGCTTCATCTCCCTCTGGAACTGGAACCTCTCTCCTTGTGTAGGTGTCCAATTCATTTTCTTAAAAGAGATCATATACTTCCATGCTTGGAGTTTTTCAACTTCACCAATATTATCATCAAGCTGATGTGATATATCACTTTGAAATGAGAACCTCAAATGAAAATAGCAAAAGAATATATCTTACCAATTTGAGGTGTCTGTCCTAGTTCTGGAGCTGGCAGATTCAGAGAAACCCTAATTTTCAAAACTTGGAATATTTTAGATCTTATTGGATAGAAAGATAGATCTCTTCAAATGGAGCTGTCTAATGTACTCCTTTTCTGAAAATAGTGGAGGGAAGCTCCTGGAACAGGAAGCCCTAGTTTTCCAACTTCTTGTGCAAAAATACATGTTATTGTTTCTACAGTATCTCTGAAATTACTACTCCTCTGTGCCTGAAATTTTTCACTTAGGTAACCTCACATGTCCTTGATCCAACACCACATCTTTCATCAGAATTGGTGTTATAAAGAGAAATTCCTATGGACTAGGGTACCACAATAGATATCTTGACTCCATAAATCAATCCTTCCCAATATGCAATAGAAATCAAATATCTAGCACTAAAGGATTAGACCTCATACCTTATTCCGGACGGTTGAAGTAGATCCCCGTTGAGCTTTCCAACTTCAGCTTGAATTGATAAATCACTTCCTCAACAACAAGTAAACAAGACAAGCATACTATATATATGGGTGTTAGATCTATTCTAGCATATATAATCAACAATGTATAAACATTTGAAATCATCCATGGATAAAATATTCATTCAAACATACATTATTGGACAGGAAAAGATATTTCTATTAATATAAAATTAGATATTACAATGGATACAACCTCTATCAGCACATCTGCGAATTGGAGAAACTAAATCCCCCACTTGGGCCTCCACCACCTCAATCTTCCATCTCTCGATAGCAAGCTCACAAGCAAAAGGCAAGCTTAAGAAGAACACAAAAGTGCTCCAAGGGACAAAGTGATGCAGACTCAAGCACAAGTTCTGGAAACAATGGACTATAGTTTATTTTCTCTCAATTATCTTCCATGCCTTCAATGTATCAAATAGTTCCTTATATAGCTTTTCAAAGGGGTAATGAAAGGTTGAATCTGAGCGATATCAAGGCATATGGAAGGCCAAGAGTCAAGTGAGTCGGATCCATGTTAAGGAAAACTCCAAAGGATTTGGATTTTGCACACATCCCAATGTACACGGTTTTATGGGTCAAACCTGCATATATATGCAATTAGGGGTTTAAAAGTCGTGTGTATTAATTTTCACATGTTTATAGGGATGGTCAAGGAAACATCAAAGGACAAAAAATGGTCCAAGGGGCATAAGGAGTTTGCAGAGGGATAGGGGAAGGCTATACAAGTGTGATTCACTTAGAGTGGTAAAATCAGCTATAATAGATGCCCCCTAATTTGTGAGGTCAGAGGCATCATATGATGGCCGAAAGACATTATAAGTCCATCCCAGAAGTGGAGTGATGAAGGATCCCAAATGGAAGACCAACCACCCAATCAACATAGTACAATGATACAACTTTGCACATAACTACAAATACATATAGCAGTCCCGGATACATAAGAGTACAATGGCCATGAATAGGCATGATACAAAATATCACATAAGTGGTCATCGCCACGTACAATATACATAGATCAGAATCTCCATGATGAAGATATGCAAAGGATTATATTCTCCATAATGGATGAAGATATACAATGGATCAAGATCTCCATAATAGCTGGAAATGTCTGACATATACTGGAATCAAGTCATGAGAGCTGAAATCTCATGAACACTGGCATGATCAAGGAGGTAGCATACAAGAGATGCCACCAATATGGAAGGTCTTCTACAGAAACCGCTACGAGTACATGTCCTACTATGTGAATCAAGGTGTTGACGTCGAGCATAGTAGTCCATCCTCTGATTACCAATCATTGATGTATACTGTTAACAAACGTGAGATCACCCACCGATAATGAAAATGGGAATCAAGGTACTAGAGTGAAAACTAACAAGTGTGAATAAATGTATTTAGGTCTAACACTTGAGAGGATCCATCGATCATGGGACATTGATGTATTCCCAAAAAATGTCGATGGCGAGAGAACCTGCCACTGATGACTGCAAGTCTCAAGGAACTCAAAAATGACTCTAGATTCCAATCCCAGAATAAATGATCTGGAGTCGATGGGATGGAATCCGCTGGAAGGAGGGCATTAAGGCATCCCCCATCATCCAACACGAGGTACTCAACAAAGCTGGATAATGTGGAAAAACTCGATCATAAGGTGCACGAACCAGTAACTATACCGAGAATTTCTGACATGCAAAGTCAAGGTAACTGAGGAATGGCCGACTCAAGTTTCAGCTTCCTTTAAACAAGAGCATAACGATGAATGGTGACTAAATGAAGGCAGCATAGACTCGATATACAAAACTGGGACATCTCTGCGACACAGGAGGCATCGACAGAGGCTCCATGGAGACTGGAAGCTTAACTAGTCGGTGGAGATAAACTTAGATAAATGAGTACATTTCCTAAATTCAAACTATAAAACCAACCAATGGATGTGATATACAGTGCTTTGTTCGAAGGCGACACGACTCGACAGCTGCCAAAAGATAACATCTTTCCTTATTCGGCTTTTTGGTTTTTTTATTTTTTTTGGACTATTTCAAATATTTAAAAAGCTTGAAAAAGAATAAAAATGCTTTATGGTTATAGACTAGGAGGAGATGAGTGTCATATAGGAAAACAAACTAGTTCCAAGCAATGAAACATACCTATGCTCAATGCAAGGATACATGTGTAGTATAGTGACACTCGGAGGAAAATCGCCCCCCAGTAAAAATAGGGAATCAAGCTGCAAAGGATATGTGAAATGGCTCTGCATTGCTAGAAATGAGACAAGCTCCACCTATATGGCTAAAACTCAATGTTAGGGAAGCTGGCATAAGGCTCAATAAGGTAGGAAAAGCTCATGATAATGCAATTACAACTTGACATAAGGGATTCATGAGGGAAATAGGCCAACAAAATATCAAGAGGAGTATGAGGCTCTTGCGAAATGTCATGGCAATACTATACGACGAACTCTCACACCCTAAAGGACAAAATTGTCGCCATGGGCACCAAATGCAAATAAGGAGCTAACTAGGACACCCATGTATATGAAAGCTCTACCATTAACATAGTCCCACTTCTAACAACAACATGATGGTTCTGTGATACCATGGAATGGGTTTGTACCTAAGGTTAAAATGAAATAGTCATAAGGTAATGCCTAAGTGCAAGCGGATGTGAAATCCTAATATATATGCTAGTTTAGACATGATACCTGTAATAGGCATGAATGGGTCAAAACCTCGAAGAGAGTGTACAAAAACTTGACCCTACATGACAACCATATTAGTCCAAAACAACCCAAAATAGTCAATAAAGAATCCAAACTATAGGATATGGGTAGGAATGATCATGACAACTGCACCCAAAGGAAACAATGCAGTGGACGATTGGACATAAAAAGGAAAGTAAGGTGTAGACCCACGTTCACAAATCCACTACCACCCCCATGAGGGTGACCACCAGTGTAAATACCAAGAGAAGGGAGTCAACATCCTCCACAAATGGAGTAGAGGGAAGAATGTGACCATTCCCAAATCTATGAGTAGGGTAAGGGGCTATGATGCCCCCAAGTCTGACACCAAGGTCCATACTAGGACCAAGGACGAGTGATAGGATACCAGGCATGCCGAAAATAAAAGGACCCGAACTCAAGAGAGCATAAATACACTCAAGTAAACCAAGGCAAACTAGCGCACAAAGAGCACACTCCTAAGAAAATCTACAGCCAAAATATAAGCAAACCAAGGGGAGGATATGTGAGCTCCTGAATGCAGCAGGTATGTCTCGCCTAAGAGAGGCTCGAAACTCCCATCCACTACAAGCGGAGGTACGTAACCAATTATAGTGGCCCTCAGCTTCAACGCATAAAGCGACTGTGTTGTCTAACCCCAACCTGGCCGGGACACCCGTAGAATAACCCTTGCAAAGTACCGCCTCAATATCCTAAGTAAGGCCACTAAGGTCACCTCAATATAATTAATGCTCAAGCGGACAGTTGCAGGCGAGATTGACTGTGTGGGCAGGGTAGCAAAGCCCAAAACTCTCTAAAGAGCCCCCAGATACAAATACAATCCTGGAAATATCTCTGATGCTACTCAGCTATGACTAGAGGTCATCCTAATCAATAACTGCTCACACTGCGTCGTGCTTAACTCCCTTTTGAGAGGAGGATCCTGAGAAACACTGGTTATACCAAGGAATTTCACACACTCATCTGGACAGACACATACATGTTGTTGTTTAGTGGTCTTGGAGAATTTGCTCATAGTGAACTATGGGCCAAGACCCTAAAACCTAATCTTGTTGGTGAACCCTATCAAATAAAATAGTGTAGTTCATTTTAATTAAGGGTTCATTTTAATTGGCTTTATTACTCAAAAGAGGTATATTGTCATGCAACTAATGGCGTTATGACACGACATGAAGCAAAATGCACACCTATCAATCAATGCAAATGCATTGTGTCCATGAAAAATAGGGTATGCTACAATGTGAAATTCACAATTTTATTCGAATGATAGGTGCAATCTTTCCTATATGAAATCCTGACTAATACTCCAAAGCAAATCTAGTGCAAGTACTTTGCAAAATGCAAGATGCAATGCATGATGATAAGCAAATATTTTTGCATTTTTTAAAATAAAATGAGATATTAAAGTAAGAGAATGGCTCTACAACCCCCAGAGTCTACAAGCACACTCAAGCAATACTCAAGCAAAGTACTAAGGTAAAAGAAATCTAATGCACTAATCCCAAAACAAAAAATTGAAAATGCCATGACAAGAACATTCTTCAAAAAATAAATTTTACCCTAAAAAAAACATCTCTGGTTAGAAATAGAGGTGTATACAGAATCTAGCAGTATCAAAGGAGACTCAGCAATCATCAAAATTCACCCAACAACCATCCATCTTCCTCTAGAAGGCAAAAATAAGGGCATACGTGACTGTTCACAGTAAACCCACATGTGCACGCAGAAATTGTAGTGAAACCCGCATATATACATGACTGTGAGTTAAAAACTCGCGTACAGGAAGAAAGGTGCATAAAAATAGAGGCAAACAAACAAGCTAAGACAAACTTCACACCAATCAGACACTACCAAGAAAACATGCTCCCAGACGTGACACAGAGACAAGAGAAAAAGAGCAATTCAAAGTCATTGAATGCCGATAGAAAACCCCCAAAGGAAAACTACTAGGAACTCCCTAGCGAAGTCGCCAATTCTATTATAGAGAGAAATTCCTATGGCTTGGGGTACCACAATAGACAGCTTGACTCCAGAAATCAATCCTTTCCAATAAGCAATAGAAATCAAATATCTAAGACTAAAGGATCAGACCTCGTACCTTATTCCGGACGGTTGAAGTAGGTCCCCATTGAGCTTTCCAACTTCAGCTTGAATTGATAAATCACTTCCTCAACAACAAGTAAACAATACACGCATACTATATATATGGGTGTTAGATCTATTCTAGCATATATAATCAACAATGTATAAACATTTGAAATCATCCATGGATAAAATATTCATTCAAACATACATTATGGGACATGAAAAGATATTTCTATTAACATAAAATCAGATATTGCAATCGATACAACCTCTGTCGGCATGTCTGTGAATCGGAGAAACTGAATCCCCCACTTGGGCCTCCACCACCTCAATCCTCCATCTCTCGATAGAAATCTCACAAACAAAAGGCAAGCTTGGGAAGAACACAAAAGTGCTCCAAGGGACAAAGGGATGCAGACTGAAGCACAAGTTCCACCAACAATGGACTATAGTTTCTTTGCTCTCAATTCTCTTGTATGCCTTGAGTGTATCAAAGAGTTCCTTATATAGCTTTTCAAAGGGGTAATGAAAGGTCGAATTCGAGCGATCTCAAGGCATATGGAAGGCTAGGAGTCAAGTCAGTCGGATCCATGTCAAGGAAAACTTCGGAAGGATTTGGATTTTGCACACATCCCTATGTACGTGGTTTTAGAGGTCAAACCCGTGTATATACGTAATTAGGGGTTTAAAAGTCACGTGTATTAATTTTCACGTGTTTATGGGGATAGTCAAGGAAACATCAAAGTACAAAAAATGGTCCAAGGGGTCTAAGGATTCTACAGAGGGACAGGGAAAGGCCATACAAGTGTGATTCACCTGGAGTGGTAAAATTAGCTATAACAGTTGGTTTCACCAATTGGGACTTATGATCATTTTTCCAAGGTGACCTATTACAGGACTATTCAGAACAGTGAAGTTGTACAGACTGCCATGTGCCGGTGGTTCATCTCCTGTGTTTGAAACTTGGATCACTAAACATACAGTCCATGCCCTTTCTAGAAAATCTTCAAAAATCTCATTTGGACCTGTGTAACTCAAGATAGAGCAATTCTCCCCAGGTTTCCTGTTTAGGGATGAATTCTAGAAGGGGCTGGAACCCTAAATGGGAGGGATCATATCTCCCAGAATATAGTGAATCTAAGGCTGAATTTTGGACATAGTGTAAAGCAGTATTTTATCTCTGGCCTCGGCAATTTTTAGCTCCTTATCCTTCGCCAATCGCGGGATATAGCGAATGTACCAAAACTTAGCAGTATTAGTATTTAGTTTTTTTTCTAGCTGAGGGTCAAACTAGGGTTTGACTTTCTCGGAGGTTAACCCAACCAAAAAAATTGATCCAGGTCTCTAAAATTCAATTTTGATGAGGAGAGAAATCCTATATCTGGCTCACTCAAACTTTCCTCTTCTACAAGAAGTCATAATTTTTCGCACCAAAACTAAAAATGCTCGGAATCGAATTTTGCTTTGACACAAAGATGTACCCTTCAATGGAGAGTCATCATAGCGTACTTTTGCTGATGGATTATGGAGAGAGACCCAAAAAGTAAGAAGCCCTAGCTTCGGCAGCTACACAATGTCTTCTTCTCAGGTTAGCTCTGATACCATGTTATTTTTTCATCATTCAATCTAGCATTATGATCTTAGGATCTTTAACTGTGAGAATAGCATGCACAACAATAAAACACAAGAGAAAACAGACACAAAGAATTTTCCTCGGGGAAACCATAAAGGAGAAAACCCTACAACTTCCTCAAAGATAGAATCAGCACCAAAAGTAAAACCCGAAAACATAAAGATGATCTCCTCATAGCAGCAGTCTCTCTCTTGTACCAGTAACTTCTCCTCCCACTCATGCACTCCAATGAGTGAGTGTGTGTGTGATAAATAGAGAGACTCACTCTCTATTTATATTCTTTCATTCACTTGAAACCCACTCCAACATGTCGGCCTCACTTAACAATTACTTACTACAGTCGACATCTCTAGGAGTGTCTAATAACCCTAGTGCCCCACAACTTGTGGGGGCTTTGCCTCCTCCATCCAACAAGGAGGTTTATCCTTAACACAATGGTGGGGACTATTTCCCTAACTTACAATGTGTAACACCCCGATTTTGACCCTATTTGCATGATGTATATAATGTAATTAATCGTGGTGAGGATCTAAAAGCAAAAGCCCCACCATCAATTTGGTTGTGTATGTTTCAACAATAGGGATAGTTTCCGATGGTATATCATGCTATATGGCACATTATAGTTTGGCATCATGAAAATATGCACATCAATTAAAATAAACCTACAGCCAGCTACGATGGTGCAACGTTAAAATGAAAAGGGCATGATTTTCCTAAGGATAATGGGGGGGGATTGTCTAACCATGGGAGCCATTGGGAAAGTGCCATGTGTCAACCACCTTCTTGTCTCATTCAACCACCAAGTCATTTGGGGCAGCTACTGCTTGAGGAAACATGGGCATGGGGGGGCGTCAGTATGGCAGGCTACTGTCAGCTCTGACGGTATGCATACCCAGCGGCAGAAGCCATCATTTCCTTCTCGTAGGCAGTTGGCCTAGTCTTCACCTTCACGATTGTGGTCTGGAAAATTCCATCTTCACACAAAGAGATGTTCTGTTTTCCTCACACACAGTTTTCCCATCATTTTCCTCACGCACCGGTTGGGGTTCTCCCTTGGTTTTGTGCATACAGTGAGCTATAAGAGTCCTCAAGGGCACGATTTTTGCTGTGTATGTGAAATAGCCATGGTTTTCCTCCACAAATTGGGCTTGCTGTTGGTTTAACCTGCAATTTGGATTGCTGTCGTTCTCCCACGATTTTTGGATGCTGTTGAGAGTCCGATTTTTGTCTTCCATTTCAGACTGTGTGTGTGTTTCCTTCTTCCAATTGTGGACTATGCCTTTTCCCATTGCTCACAGGTTGAGATTTTGTTCTCTCCGCATTTTTTTTCTGTGTAACTTTCTTTAGCGTTTGCATTGAGGAGCTGCATGATGTGGGCTTTTAGGTGTTGGACGGTCGTTGACTTCCACATCCATTGGTTGAGTCCTCCCATATCTATGCTGAGATCTCTACTTATGCCCCAACTAAGGACTGTGTAAGGTTCTTGTCATTTCCCTCATCAGACTGGGGTCTGTGTTTATGTCCTTCTTTTGCCCAAGATTGAGAATCAGACTTCTCCCCTATCTTAAGACTATGTAAGGTTGTCATCGTTTCACTGTGATTTTGGGCTATTGATGTACCCTGGTTTTGGGTTGCTGTTGAGTTGTTTGGCCACGCTAGGGCCAAGAACAACCTTGAGTGGTCTTGTGGACCTGAACTGTGTTTCACCTTTTGTTTGGGATTGTCACCCGGTTGTCCTTGCCTTCTTCACAGAGCACTAAATCGATTGCTTTGCTGCAGTATGTAGTGGTTGGTCTTCGGACTATTGACAGTGGGATTGTTTTGTTGCGGTATGCAATGTTTGGTCTTCGGACTGTAGTGGTTGGTTTGGCTATGTCTTGGGTAACCTTGGCTATGTGTAAGCTTGCATTGACCCTTATTCCTTGAGGAATCATGCCCAGCTCGAGGGTGGCAGTATTTTTGAGATATTGATGAGCACACTAGCCTATGGTTGGGTGGAACATTATAGTTACATAGCTGGTTACAAGGCGAGCTCTTCACTAAAAAAGATAAGTACTTCTGACTATTCAATCTCTGCAATTATATCTATTGTTTCATGAGAAATGATGAACATGTTGAATGCTAGAATGTTTATGTTTGCTTCCATTGAATGTGAGTAACTGTGTATCTTTGTATGTTTAATGCAACTTAGTATGCATTATGTTAAGCTTTTAATATCAGCATTTATCCCTTTTCATGTTCATGGGGCTGTTTTCCCGCTGGTTTGGTGTTAGTAGCATCCTCTTCGCCGGTCGGAGGGTCAAGGATGTGACACAATGACTCACCTAGGGTCAACTTCTCTAGGATAGTCTAATAACCCTAGGGCCCCACAACGGTGGAGACTTTAACCCTTGAACAATAGGAGGGTTACCCACAATGACTTGACATGACTTGTTTACATTATAGATCTTCCCGATCAAAACATCGGGGCATGACATGACTCAAGTACATTACAAATACATCCCGAACTAAACATTGGGTTACAATACATAAGAAATACAAGTGAATACATTCCGAAGTTAGATATACATCAACAAAAATTAGATCCATAAGGCCTATCTGAAACTTCTAAGGGTCAATCCTTGTGAAGGAGCCACCAAACCACCACATAGACCTTATATAGGTGATCCTTGGCCTTTAATTACAAACATGGGACTCAATAGATAAAACCACCCCCTTCCTTATTTTTCTTTCTAACCTAACTTCTTCTCAATCCTTACCCTTCATTCCTTCCTACCTCAGTAGACAAAATAGTTTTTTCACGATTGGCTTTACTTTATGGGAAAGCAAGAAATTTTCTTTTGGAGACTCAACAACTTTAATGCTCACTCCCTTTATATTACCGGTGAAATCAATTTTTTGGCCACTGGATCTAGTTGTGAGAGGGTTATTCCTTCATCCCTATAATACAAAGGAAGTGATTCGCAATGATCAACAAACTAAAACAATTTTCATTATTAATTGAAGCACACAATTGAATTTACAAATTACAATTTTGGGCACTAACACTCACATGAGTTAGAATTCAACAAACACTCTTGACCAAATAACTTGCACTAATATCACAAGATGTATGCTTACTTTATCTCATTCACGTGATTTCGACACTCATATGAATCTTCTTGCACTAAGGAATTATGAAGGAGCCTTCATTCCACCATATAAGAAATCTCTGGGTGATCCTTGGCCTCCTATTTGAAATATGAGTACCATTACTATGTTTTGCACAAAAATAATAGGTCACATGCATGTATTATAGTGAAGAAAAACAAGGGAAATGGAAACTAAAGAAACCTACATAGACTCAACTGTGAGAAAATGTCATAAACCACCACATAGACTGTCTCTTGTGTATTTTTAATGTCCACTTTATACCTCAATTCCAATATAGGGTTTTGTGCATCATATATGGGATTTGGAACCTTGACCATAGGTAGGAAAATAAAATAAGTTCTCTAGAACCTATTTGAATATTTTTAGGATCAAGTATGGTGATGTAGTCCTTGAACCACCACATAGGGCCTTTGTAGGGGATTTTTGAATTCCAATTGGGAATATGGATGGAATTAGTAGTCTTCAAACCACCAAATAGGACCTTTATAAGGGATATTTGGCTTCAAATTGGTATTATGGGCACCATTAATAGGTTTTACACCTAGGAAATGCCGCTTAGTCCCTTTACCATGGTTAAGGTAGGAAATGAAATGCCTTAGGTCATGATTGAGGATTATCAAGCTTAAGAACCTTAAGTGAGACCTTAAACCACCACACATACCCTCTCTATGTGACCTTTTTCCTCCATATGTGATATGGGTGCATAGAAAATACAAGACGAATAAAAACACTTCCATGATATATTGATCAACAAGGGGATCTATATATATCACCAAAGTGTAAATAACTCCCTTAAAGTAAGGGAGACACGGTCCACATTGATTAACTAGGGTAAATAATGAACTCCTTGAACTTCACCTCAACCTATCCACCAATTCACTAGCATAGTCGACTCAAACAAATAATAAATGTTAAGTCAACACTCGTTCAACCATTAATTGTCAATGCTAACCATTTATGTCAAGAAGATTTGAATTTGTGATGAACCTGTAGTTCTAACCATTAGGAGGATTTGCACAGAATCAATGGTTCTTGAGGCCTTGATAATGGTTTTGGTTAAGGGCACACGGGTTGCGGGGATCCAAGGGCATTAGTCCTTAAATATAGTTTACAATGATCAAGGACCATGGGAAAGTCCTCAAACAATCATGTAGGCATGTATACAGGATTTTAGGCCTCCAAGTGGATTATGATCACCATTCCTAGGATTTGTACAAAAGAGATAGTTTTGAGGGCCTTTAGCATGGTCAAGGAGAGGAATCATGTATTTAGGTCTTAAAAAAAGCTTTTAGTATTGAAGGTTCTCTATTGTAAAAAAATAAGAAGAATTTTAAATGTATGTTCTAAAATTATGCATGGTAAGAAGATTGCATACACATCTCTATGGGTATCCCTATAACATAGGTGTGTTCATATAAATTAAAATTTCTTATCATTATTGAATTTTTCCACCTAAATGTTTTTTGAGTTGGTTTCTTTGGATTTAGATTTAGCATGGTGAACATGGTGATTTAGGCTACAAAACAACAAAATATCTATTTATCCAAATTCTTTTCAATATTTAAATATTTTACATTATGTTTAAAATTTAGGATGCATAATTTCACCATGCAGGAAATTACACATACATATACATCTAGCAAATTCCACACACACACACACATATTCCTAAAGAAAATTGTAGTTTTAATACTCAAAATGAGATACAAATTTACATATTGTAGATATGTATTGCATATATCCCAAAAAATTTAAAATCCAAAAAACCGTATCCCTGATACAAGAACATAACAAAAGAGCCAATAAATCCATGTCATTTACAAGCTCTGTCAAATTATAAGCCTTTACAAGTTGTCACAAAGCCATATAAGGGAAATTCGTAACCAAACGTAGTCCAAAATTGGGCCTTCAAAAGCTCGCACCACCTTATAAATATATGTGATGTTCATGTTCTTCCTAATTCCTTAGTGTTCAGCTTCAATAGATACAACTCAATCAAAACTTCAAGAGTTTGCACTCTCATCCGCTTCAATGAAAGGTTGTTGATAGTATTGAAATTGATTGTCATTTGTAGATTCTATGATGAAGAAAATCTCTAAATATCCAACTAAGTAGTACTTGTTTTAGAGAGGGAATTAGCTTCTTGGATTCGTTCTCCATTTATTTATTTATTTTTTTCTTGACATATAAACATAAGTCATTTGTTTTTATTACAACTTTGTATGAACTTAACCTTTTTAAAAAAATAGATGGTGTACTAATACAAATTGAGATCTACAATCTATAGAAAATTTTTATTGTTTGATTATAATAGGACCTTCAAAACATACACTTACTATTGGCCTCATTGCGCCGAGAGGCGCATTCTACAGCCCGGTATGAGGTAGAAGTGTGATTCCATGCTCAACGTGAAGATGACACGTGTCACATAAAAAAGTCGGCTTATATATCTATATATATATATATATACAAGTCGGCTTAATAATTAATAATCTTAGCAGCCGATTTGGAAGTTCTTTATTTCTCTTCTGCCTCCTCCTTTCAAATATGGCAAAGTTAAGCTCTCCATGAGTAAAGGCCCGGTTGTGTATCCCATGCTGTACTGAAGCGCATAGCCTGGACAAGCTCCGGTGCAGTCATTGATGCTTCCCAAGCACCTCCCATCCCCACACACGTCTTTGCACTTTTGATCTGCACACTTTACATGCACCGCAGAGGATGAGTTGCTCGAAAAAAGAACGGTTCTGTATCCACGGCAGTTTGAACATGCATAATTTGTGGTGCAGGGTGCCCCACCAAACTACTCCCTGTGTCCATGACGAGCAAAAGGTCCTGTGCAGGGTTGCCCACCAATAATTTGATGTAATACTCTATAAAGTCGGTGGGATAGTAGAGAGGCTCGATCTCCTTTCTAGGTTTGCTCTTCTCATGTGAAGTGCCATGGACATTCCATTGTTACCATCATGCTTTTTACTAAATATTGCATAGAGTTGCAGGGAGAGAAGAATCAAGAACATGGGCTTGAGCTTGGAGACCGCCGCCATGTTGAAAATTCTTCCCCGAAAATAACAGTCAAGAATGGGAATGAAATGGCCAATATTAATAGGAAACATGAATTATTATTATGATTGATATTTAGGTTTATGGCTGTCACTAGGTTAACAGACCCAATCCTCCAAACTATCATATTGTTTCACAATGTTTTGTTTTAGGCCGCCTCGTGATTGAGAGTATATTTGAAAACTCGTAAGCAATTCTCCGTCGACTTAGCTGTTGCAATTGCAGGATGCCCTGTCTTTTACGAAAGAATTGGTGAACATGTGAAAATGAACCAACAAAAAACTGTGAAAACTGTCAATCATGAACCTGTGAAAAGGAACCAACAACAAAACTTGTGTGCCTTTCGCTTTTGATTTGATCGGTTCAATTGTATGGTCAGATCCCTATTGGATTAGGTCTGTAGACTCATATAAAATTCCCTCAAAAGCAATGAACACTTTTGTACCAAATTAAAAATATGGGAATCATGAGTGGCCTGAATCCAATTGGCAAACATCATCGGGTGGTGGAAGCCTGAAAATGGGCAGATTCACGTGTGTAGATTACTTTCATAAAACGATTTAAATTTTTGTTTTTATAGGCTTGATTAGAGAAGCTAGGTTCTATAATAGGGTTTGTTATAGATGTATACTATATATCAGAGACGGGTTTTGTATATATCTATTATTGATGGATATATCTATCGTATAAATTACTTATATTAGAACTGAAAAAATCAAATTATTTTCTTTCCCTGATAAAATGAAAAGCAAATTCCATCACTAGCTATCATGATTAACAAACTTTCAAATCATGACTGGAGAAAGCCTCACTTATTTATTTAAGCCCATGTTCTTGATTCTTCTCTCCCTGCAACTCTATGCAATATTTAGTAAAAAGCATGATGGTAACAATGGGAGGTGTTCAATGGGAGGTATACAAGTCGGCTTAATAATTAATAATCTTAGGTGTGTATATATATATTCAAAACAATACGTACAAGCTGGACCTTCGGAATAAGGCTGAGAGCAATTACAGATTTGTCTCAGGTATGCAAATGCGTATAATTTAACTTTCTATATCAAGTATGCATATGAGAAACGATTGAATTATAGAAACTGATACGAGTAGATTATTATAGTATTTGATGTATTCTCCCCCGTAGTCCATTTCTGTGATTGATGGCGAGGACTAGAATCCATCTGCAATTTCTGGATTTTGTTTTTGTTTTGGCATCTGGATTTTCCCTTTTACAATTTTCACTTCTAATAATGCAGCAATTATGAACTGATCTCCAGCTTAGATCCAGCAAAGCACATTATCTCTTTATCTGCAATCTGCGATTTTCACTTCAAGAGAAATTATATAAATTTGCTTATCTCTTTATATACAGTCTTTTTCTGTCAAGAAAAAGACTGTATAATTGAATTACTGTATAAGAAGTATGTTTTCTCTGAATGACTTCTTGGATTTGCTTCTTTGTATCGAGGTGACATCTAATTAGAATTTGTCTGAGGTGACTTCTTGGATTTGTATAGGTATGCGAATGCGTATAATTTAATTTTCTATATCAAGTATGCATATGAGAAACGATTGAATTATAGAAACTGATACGAGTAGATTATTATAGTATTTGATGTATTCTCCCGTGTAGTACATTTCTGTGATTGATGGCGAGCACCAGAATCCATCTGCAATTTCTGGATTTTGGAGTGCAATTGCTGAAGCAGGGTTTGCACCTCTCAGCGCATGATAGAGCCGGGTAAAGCTGGATCTACGCTGGTAATTTCAAAGCTATGTTAAGATGGAGTGAGATAAACTCTAGAGGATTTGCAATTTAGGTTGATGGAATTGCAATTTTAACTATAGGAATGGATTCAAGAACCTCAATTATCCGGGATTATGCAATTCCAACAACCCAAAACTACCATTTCAACAATTTCAACTCAATTTTAGTTAAAAACAATTGAATTTTAACTATAAATCATCTAAAATTGAACTTACTCTTACTAAGGTTCTTATTTTTTTATTATAAATTAACATTTAAAAATTAACAAAAATATTCACACATATATAAACTATCCTTTACCAATATACAAATAAGTGTTAATAAATTCGTTATCCATAAACACTTAAAATAATATAAATATATACATTATACCTCATAATATTAGAAAAAACTAAACCATATAAAACTTGTATAAGTAAAAGTTTTATAAAAGTTCTATATATTCTTATATCTAACTGGTTTTCTATATTTCTTCTTCCATATTATATTGTCATGAACTTGTGTTCACCTTTTGTTTATTTTTAAAAAGTAATTTATAAATTTTGTGTTCAAAGGTATTTCATAAGTTTGGTTTTTTTTAATCATTTAAATTTACAATTTATTTATAGATTTTGAATTAAAAAAATTAAACAATATTTAATTTTTTTTTCTAATTAAACTCTTCACTTCTTTCAATTAAAGATGTTTGAATTTTACTTTGATCTCTTCTCCTTGTGAGAATATTTTTAAATTTAAATTTACTATCAACCTCTTCTTATTAAAATATGTTTAAATTTTATATTTATATTTAAATTTTATTTTGATCTCTTCCTCATATTAAAATAGGTTTAAATTTAAATTTTACTCTTGCTCTCTTCCTCCTTTTAAAATATGTTCAAATTTTACTCTTGACCTATTCCGTTACCTACCGTTAAACTATGTTTAAATTTTACTTTGGAATTTGGTTATAAAAAAGGTCCTATGGAGCAAACTCGAGTCTTATATGGGAACCATGTACAATAAATTATTTCGAAAGGCACATATTTCGAAGTTCATCTAACAAATAATGTTAGATTTAATAGTTATCTGGACCACTCGGCTTCATCTCCTTTGGACCGTGTGAACAAGGCCCACCCAAAAAAAAGGACTAACATTATATATACACAACTTCATTCATTCTTACCATAAACGTCTGACATTCATCCGTAAGAAGAAGATCAAAACATCTTATGCTCATATGTTAAGAATGGATATTCAAACCTCAATGAACACCCTCTTTAAGGGATCTTTGTAATTTGATTGATATATGGTTTCCATTATAAGGTTTTACAAAGCACAAATTTATCTCAAGGAATGAACTGAACCATCATTTAAGGGATGAAATAAAGATACTTATACTCCAGTATCTCAATGATATAGCACATATTGAGATATTTTCAAGAATAATTATGTATTGATCTTTTTTATACCTGTGAAACCATTGAAATCATTGCAACCTTATCAAATATTAAGCAAATTTTATTTTTGATGAGTTGTGCCTCAATTCCCCATTAAACTTTGTCCATAATATCTAAACTCGTGTGTAATCACTCCATAGCTTATATGTAATAAGGGGAGTTGAACTAATCGAGTGTGCAATCCTTCCTAGGATTTTTTGATCTTATCACTTGGTGACATATTATGTATGCAAGATCATGTGTTTGTTTTATTATATTCTAAATGATGGACACATAAAAAATATTCCCTCTGCCTATGTAAGAATAATACGCTTACTCCATATTGGATTTATGTCCTCGATCATGTTCATCAATAACTAAAAGCACCCTCTTCCTTAGTTTTCTTCCAAACCTAACTTCTTCTTAAGCCTTACCCTTCATTCCTTCCCACCTCGGAAGACAAAACAGTTTTTCCACATTTGGCTTTACTTCATGAGCAAACAAGAAATTTGATTTTGGAGACTCGATAACTTTAATGCAAACTCCCTTTCTATTATAGGTGAAATCAATTATTTGGACACTAATTCTAGTTGTGAGAGGGTTGTTTCTTCATCCCTCTACAACAAAGAAAGTGATTCTCAATAATCAACAAACTAAAACACTTTCATTATTCATTGAAGCACACAACTAAATTTACAAATTACAATTTCGGGCACTAACACTCACATGAGTTAGGCTTCAACAAACACTCTTGACCAAATAAATTGCACTAATATCCCAAGATTTATTCTTAATTTCTCTCATTCACATGATTCTGACACTCATATGAATCGTCTTGCACTAAGGAATTGTGAAGGAGCCTTCAATCCACCACATATGAACTATATGGGTGATCCTTGGCCTCCCATTTGAAATATGCGATTCCATTAGTATGTTTTGCACAACCATAACATGTCACATGCATGTATTATAGTGAAGGAAAACAAGGGAAATGGATACTAAAGAAACCTACTTAGACTCAAGTGTGAGGAAATGTCCTAAACCAACACATAGATTGTCTCTTATGGATCTTTAATTTCCACATTATATCTCAATGTCATTAGAAGGTTTTGTGCATCATATATGGGATTTGGAATTGACCACAGGTAGGAAAATGACACAAGTTCTCTAGGACCTATTTGTATACATTTAGGATCAAGTATAATAATGAAGACCTTGAACCACCACATAGGGCCTTTGTAGGGGATTTTTGAATTCAAATTGGGAATATAGATTCCCTTATTACTCCTAAAACCACCACATAGGAGCTTTATAAGGGCTATTTTGCTTCAAATTGGTATTATGGGCACCATTAATAGGGTGTTAATAGGTTTTGCACATAGGAAATGTCGCTTATTCCCTTTACTATGGTTAATCTAGGAAACGAAAGGCCTTAGGTCATGACTAAGGATTATAAATCCTAATAACCTTGAGTGAGACCTGAAATTACCACACATACCCTCTCTATGTGATGTTTAGCCTCCAGATGGGATATGGGTGCATAGAAAGCAAAAAATGAATAAAAAATATTCCATGATAGATTGATCCACAAGGGAATCTATATATATCACCAAAAGTGTAAATAACTGCCTTAAAGTAAAGGAGACCTGGTCCACTTTGATTTACTAAGGTACATAATGAAATCCTTGAGTTTCTCCTTGACCTATCCACCAATTCACTAGCATAGTCGACTCAAACAACTAATAGAATGTTAAGTCAACACTCATTCAACCATTAATTGTCAATGCAAATCATTTATGTAAATAACATTTAAAGTTGTGATGAACATGTAGATCTAACAATTTGGAGTATTTGCACACAATCAAATGGTTCTTGAGGCTTTGATCATGGTTTGGTTTAGGGGGACAAGGGTTGGGGGGATGCAAGGGCCTTATTCCTTAAATATGGTTTACAATGATCAAGTACCATGGGAAAGTTCTTAAACAATCATGTAGACATGTATACATTATATTAGGCCTCCAAGTGGATTATGATCAGCATTCCTAGAATTTGTACAAAAGAGATAGGTTTGAGGGCCTTTAGCATGGTCAAGGAGAGGAAATCGTGTCTTTAGGTCTTAACAAAAGATTCTACCATTCAAGGTTCCCTTTTGTAAAAAAATGAGAAGTATTTGAAATGTATGTTCTAAAATTATGCATGGTAAAAATATTGCATACACATCTCTATGGGAATTCCTAGAACATAAGTGTGTTCATATAAGTTAAAATTTCTTACCATAATTGAAGCTTTCCACCTACATGTTTGTTGAGTTTGTTTCTTTGGATTTAGCTTTGGCATGATGAGCATGGTGATTTAGGATACAAAACAACAAAATCTCCATTTATCCAAATCCTTTTCAATATCTACATATTTTACATTATTTTTAAAATTTAGGATGCATAATTTCATTATCAAGGAACTTACACATACATATATATTTAGCAAATTCTACACAGACACACACACACATTGCTCAAAAACAAATTTGTAATTTTATTAATCAAAATGAGATACAAAACTACATGTTGTAGATATGCATTCCATATATCCCAAAAATTTTAAAGGCTAAAAAATTGTATCCCTCATACAACAACATAACAACAGAGACGATAAATACAAGTAATTTACGAGCTTTGTCAAAATATATGTCTCTACTAGTTCTCACAAAGCCATGTAAGAGAAAGTCGTAAAAATCGGTCGTTCAAAAGGTCAAACCACCTTATAAATATCTACAATGTTCATGTTCTTCCTAATTCCTTAGTCTTCACCTTCAACAAATACAACTCACTGAAAGCTTCCAAAGTTTACACTCTTGGACCCTTCAATGAAAGCGCATTGATAATATTGAAATTGATTGTCATTTCTATACTCTCTAATGAAGAAAATCCTTTTATCCAACTAAGTAATACTTGTTTTGGAGAGGGAATCAACTTTTTGGTTTTGTTCTCTATTTATTTATTTCTTGACATATAAACATAAGTCATTTGTTTTTATTACAACTTTGTATCAACTTAACCATTTAACAAAAATAAATGGTGTACTAATACAAAGTGAGATCTACAATCTATAAAAAAAAACATTGTTTGATTATAATACTACCTTCAAAACATACACATACTATTGGCCTCATACTTAGAAGGTTATGTTAAGATGGAGTGAGATAAACTCTAGAGGATTTGCACCTTCTTGACCTGTTTTTGCTTGAATCCAACTATAATGAAATCACTGAAATTGCAATTTCAGGAATTGCAATGTTGACTATAGGAATGGATTCAAGAACCTCAATCATCCCTAGGGATTATGCAATTCCGAAAACCTAAAACTATCGTTTCAATTGGATTTTAGTTAAAAAATATTGGATTTTGACTATAAATAATCTAAAGTTTAACTTACTCTTACTAAGGTTCTTAATTTTTTATTATAAAATAATATTTAAGAATTTACAAAAAAATATTCACACACAAATATAAACTATTCTTTACCAATATACAAATAAATGTTACTAAATTGATCATCCATATACACTTGAAATAATATAAATATATAAATTATGATGATGATGATGATGATGGTTAACGTCCCCTGAGACCAAACTTTGGTCTATCGGACCTAAAGAAGATAATTAATTAGTTTGCTTTAAAGTTATATTTCTATGCTCAAATAGCTTGGAAAGAAGCGTCCCGAGCTTACTATAATTTTGACAGGCTAAAAGGCTAGGAAAGTCGGTATTGCAACAAAGATTATGAAACTGGGATCTAATGTGGGTGTAAGCACGACACTATAAGAGGAAGTGGTTTTCATTTTCAATCTTCTTACTCTCACAAAGGTGGCAGATCCTTTCTACCCATGGCGTTTTAGGGACTGTCCAAAGACGAGTTTCACTATGGAGCTCATGCGAGTTCGTTCTTATCTTAGCTATGTTAATTTTTTTCTTAGTACTAATCAAAACAGAGAGATCTTTTTGATCTTCTAGAGTAGGGTTGATGACCTCCTTATAATATCTTAATTTTCTTTTAGCCTCGAGATCTTTCTCACACCACAATTTTTCTTTAAACTTAGAAGAAATAATATTTTTAATGTTATTAATATTCTGCAAAGCAACATTTTCATCGATCTCCCAGTGATTTAACCAAGACCTGGTATCTTTATACCACCCACGCTTGAGCCTTAAGTGGTTTTGGCTGGAGTTTAAAGCTATCTTAGGGAGTCTATGGTCTCTCGTGTTATTGATTTTGAGTCTATGAGAGTCTATGGTAACAGGAGTCTAATATTAAAAATACTAAAATCATATTAAACTTGTATAAGTAAAAGTAAACATTCTTATAGCTAACTAGTTTCTTACAACGTTATTTCAGCAATTGTTTATTCTTCTGCAGTTACGAATCAAAAAATACGAGTTGAAAATGACTTGAAGTGTAAAACCTATAAGAATAGAAACTTGCACTTTGGATAAGCTGAATATTCCTGCCAAAATGTGTTGACATATTATTGCATGTTATCTTCCTTCTACACTTGTAAGTTCTTTTACTCTGCATAAACTGATTGACTGTTAATAATTTTCATGAGCAATTTCAAAAGGGTTTTATTTTCCACATTTTATTAGGTTCTCTTGTAAAGTAATAAATAAACTTACATTTCTTGCGAGTCCATTTTTTCTTACATTTCTTGTGAGTCCATTTTTTCACCAAGGTCATGTTTCAGCCCAATCCATTTATATTTTTAAAATTCAGACAAATGGGATTTTAATTTTAAATGGTTTAAATTTTGAGATTTAAAGTTCCATGGACAACGTTCCCGGTGAACCTATAAAATTTCTAAATTTTGACAGAAAAAAAAGATTAACTCCATTTCAAGCCTTTATTTTTTTAGTACCAATTAGTATTGAGTATAAATAGAAATTACTTATGGTTCCTTTTTTATTATTTTGAACAGATTAAAAATCTTAAGTGGCTCTCGTAATTCATTCTCATGTTGCTCAGTTATCGTAGTTATCGTAATTCATTATTTGGAAGTGTTTTATGAGGACAATTTCAATGGCATACATTTATTTATCTCTGCTTCTAGATTGTCAGTTAATCAGCTCCCAGTAGACTTTATCAATGATCAGTTCTGTTTTTTTTATTACTCAGAAATATTAGTGGTGTTGTCCAGTTTAATGATAAGAGTTTCTGTTTTTTTTTATTACTCAGAAATATTCGTGGTGTTGTCCAGTCTAATGATAAGAGTTTCTTTTAATATTGCGATATAAAATTCAAAATTTTGATCTTACAAAACTTTATGATCTCTGTGAAGTTATTGCTTGTGAAGATTCTTCATGGTACTCTTTAAAATTAATACACATAGACTCGTTGGATATCGCTATGTTTAAAGATTATATACTTTTAAGTACTTGAGGCCAGATTATATACTTTTAAGTACATGAGACATTGAGATGGCCGTTCGATTTTCTCTAGCAATTGTCATCTTCAAATTAAATATTCACATTTTAGGATAAGTACAATAAAATAATTGAATTTTGGGACTCTAATTTGAATTTACATTATGTTCTCTATTCACTAATTAATTTTATTTAACAAAAAAATTTCCCATGCCTTTGCTTGTTTCATTTGAAGACATTTGAACCATTTTCATTATTATTTGTTTCATTTTTAATTTAATTCATAGTTGGTTTTGTTTTCCTTAAAAAATTCCCATACCATCAATTGAGGCTTTTAGTCTTGGAAAATGTCACTTTTTTCCACAATGCTAGAAGCTAAGGTCACTTGGTCAAGTTTCCAAAAATCGATAACCATACCTATATCTTAATTAGTCACCGAGCTCTCATACTTTTCAAAGGCTAATGGTTCATTTGAGAGAAGGGAATTGTTTCAAAGTGTTCTTAAAAAAAAATCATTAATCTCCTATTTCAAAATTCTTGGAAACTATTTTCAGCAAACTTATCTCCTCTTTTGACAAATTTCAAATATGTGATCTATAGGAAAATGAAGTAATTCTGATGATGTCCTCTCACTAGATGTTATGTGCATGCTTACTTTCCATGTTTGGGTCTAGAATGTTGATTTTACTTTGTGACATCTCCAATTTGTTTATTAAAAAATCATGAATTGAAATTGTGATTGGAGTGCATTATATCTATTTTGTTTATTGATTGTGTCTAGGTTACATCGTAGGTGTTGAGTTTATTTCTACAACATCTTGTTTTAAATGTAATAGTTCATTATGATTAAGACTTCAACATAAACACAATTTCAAAGAATTTTTTGTGGATTGAAAACACATTATAATTGCGCTTAAAAATACAAAAAATATTATATTCATTTAAATATACAACCATATTAGGCAAATACTCACAATCTTACAAATTGAGTAGTAAAATATTAGTAGTAAAATTCAATTGACTTGAGTAGTAAAAAGAAAAATTATAAAACCAAGAACATATAAAATTTAATTTAAAATTAGCTAAATTGTAAAACACATTTATGTAATTATATATCAAATTTCAATTTAAAATTTAGTTGACTTGAAACCTAACTAGACATAATGTTAGGAATAAAATATGTGATAGAAAATAAATTACAGAATAATAGCCATTGCAATGCAATATTACAACCATATTTATAAGTTTCTTTAAATGCAAATACAACTAGCAAGAAACCACGGGCCACTAAAACCATGTGCCTTAAACCACTTACATCCTTAAAATGTTTTTCAAATTCCAATAAATCTAGATTTTAAAATTTTATATGGATTATTTTACTCATTAATTACTCTTAATATTCATTCCTAGTTTTAAAGAAAGACAAGTAAAGCATTTTTTGGAAAACTATTTGATTATAAGATTATTAATGTTACTCGGCTCATTCTTCTACTCGTATTTACACTATTTTGAAATTACTTAAGCAAGTTGGTCATTTCTCTCCCAATTAAAAAGGGTTTGCACCTCAAGAGAACTTGATCCCTGTCTGCCCTTGGTAGAGTCATAGTTAAGATGGATCTATACTGGTCATACTACTTATAAAAGAGGGATGTAACCAATTACTAGGTCAAAGTACACTTGTTAATCTAAAATATAAATTACAAAGAGTTCTATTTAATTATTTTGTGAGAGAGTAAAGTAGCTTCATTGATCTAAAATAAATTACCATGAGTTACCATTAGAGATTTTTTAATGACAATAAAGTTGGATGAATTGATTCATTTCCACAAGTTTTCAATCTAGTTTGTTCAATTTTATTATGACTAAAGATTACAACAAGGTTAGTGATTCAAATCATTCTACCAATTTTCAATGTAGTTTTTTCAAACTTAAGGTTGTATTAATTAAGAAAAGATATTAAAATTAGTGGTTATGTTCAGAACCCGTGTCAACCCTTCTCTTTATTTTGTTAGTATATTTTGTTGGATGCATATGCTTTGTAAGCGGCCCCGTTAGTGTTTAATTTGTGAACCTACTGATATACATGCAAATGAGAACAATTGTGAAGTGGATTATGTAGTGGAATGTCAGGAACAATGTACACTAAATAAGACAAATTTGAGACAAATATGATAGGAATTTATCAGTAAATTACAACATTAATCATCATTAATCCTAGCAATATACAATAGTGTTACAATAAAGAGGATTTGAATCATGTGGATAAGATTCGAATCTACCAACTCAATGATGACTAGATGGCTAACTAGAAGTTTCTAAACCACTATCGGAGCTCACTAGTCTAACTCCAAATGTCTAATTCAGTCTATCAATTAGTTAAACCGATTAAATTGATGAGGTAGGTGAGAAAAGGATCTTACCGCCATGCAACGTGGAAAAGACTGGCACTAACTTAACTGAAAGACATGTAACTAAATGTAACTGGAGGTCAAATTAGCATAACTACCTAATAACCACAACCAACTGATGGAGGTTCCTCGTGACACTTAGAGTAGCTCCTAAAATGTAGGAATTGGTCTTAGAGGCACATTAACTGAGGCATAAACATTTAGCAAGTGGGATTTAACCTCTATATGTTTTCTTCACACTCTAGTGGTTGGTATTGGTGGTACCAATGGCAGCAATGGCACTGGTGGACCCAATATCATGGTGGCACCAAACTCAAGTAAATGACTCCTAAGTTAGAAAAAAAGATATAATACACTATATATGGACAAGGGAGGATTATAGAATCCTAACACCCCCCCCCCCCACAAACCTTAATCCTAACTCAAACAACTGTGGGCCCTAGAAACCAGTCCAAAAGTCTCTCATTACAATCTAAAAGAATTAAAAGTTTCTTAATAAACCGAGGAAAATGGGGAAAACCTCATGGGAACCTACCCCTAAAAAATAAGCAGTAATAGGAAAACCCAGCTATAGTTAGGAGAAAATATTCCTCTTTGGGTAAAAGCTTCCAAAATTTTGCTGCAAATTTGCAACACTATGTAGTAGCATGGTTCACTTGTGCAGTATCATCCTGAAGCTATGCATGTGAACTCTCAATATTCTTCTGATATGGTGGATGTTGTATGTGATTCTTCTCTCTAGAGGAGGAATGGAATGGTTACTTTTATTCTTATATGGACCAAATGGTGGATCACTCACTATCATCAAGTAACACTTTCCTGGAAGTTTGTTGCACCACTCTGTAGAGAGCGAAGTTGTGTAAGAGAATGCAACATTCTCATTATGATACTAGGACCTTGTTCTCCTTATGTCTTTTGGATTCTCGGCACCATCACTAGCTGCTTCAATGAGCTCTTGGGTCCATTTAGACTTAAGCCTCTGATTTGGGATGGGAGTTGGATCTAGATTCTCATGAGGTACAACCTCAATATCGAGATCATGTTGATCTTCTTCATCTTCATATGAATATGAAACATGTGACAAAATATCACCATCAAAAGAAATGGAAGAGTGTTTATACCTTCGTGTGCTTCAAATGGTGGTATATCAAATAATTAATCTTCTTCAAACTGAACACTTCGCTCTATGAAGCATTTCCTAGTTGCAAGTTCCATCAAATTATATGCTTTTTCATTTAATCATATCCCAGCAATATGCATTCACTACTTTGGGCTTGGAAGGTCTTTATCTTATCCATGGGTATTATGGCCCAAGCTTTGGAAACAAAAACTCTCAAGTGAGAGACATTGGTCTTATGCCCATACAGTACTTTGAATGCAGTGGAACCAACCACTGATTTGTGAGGTTCTCTACTCTAAATGTATGAAGCATAGTTTACAACTTCATCCCAAAGAGGAGGAAGATTCTTGGATTAGAGAAGACATGTTTCCATCTCCTTCAATGATCTATTTTTCCTGTTAGCCACACCATTTTGCTCTGGTGTGTATGGAACTCTGTGTTCCATTCTAATCCCCTCTAATTCACAAAAAAGATGAAAATGTCTATTAATGTATTCACCTCCATTATTTGATCTAATGGACTTGATCTTTTTCCTAAAACTATTCTCAATCAAAACTTTAAAAAATTCTAATACCTCTAATTTTTGTTTCATAAAATATACTCAACAGAACCTGCAACAATCATCAATAAAAGTAAGGAGATACTTGGAACCATTGTTTGATGTTGTAGGAATAGGTCCTGAAATATCACTATGTATCAGATCAAGTATATAGGTAGCTCTATTTTACTTCCCAACTTCATATCTCTTCTCTGGATGCTTACCTACCAAGCAACCAAGACATACTCCATCTGAAGTTTTGATAAGAAGCAAGCCTTCAACCATTTTGTAATTGTGGATTCGTCGGAGATATTTTAAATTGAGATGCCCAAAAATATCATGCCATAGCTTTCTGGTGTTGTTGGAATGAGTTATTAAAGTTGTTGGATGTGAAACATGCAAGAAATGGAAGAACTCATATTCTTTTGAGGCATGATTAACATTCCCTTTCTCTATGATCTTTCCAGTATATTTTTCTGTGATTTCAATTGAGTCAGAGTCAAATGTAACTCTCTTGGTAGAGCCTGTATGGGCTATCTGATAAACAGACAATAGATTTGTTGCAAGAGAAGGAACATAGAGAACATTCTTGAACTCACCATGTTGTATTTTAACTGAACCTATCCTAATAGCTGGTATTTGAGAGTCACCTCCCATGCAAAATCTAGGTCCTCCTGATAGAGTGAGAGTGGAGAAGGATTCCTTGGAGGAAACCATGTGGTTGGATGCTCCAGAATCAATCAAGTAAGCTTTCAACAGAGTAAGGCCTACCTTCAAGGAATGGAATATCTCATGATCTTTTGTTGATTGTCCATCATCATACCTCTTTGCTCCTTGTGGAAGGGAAATATTGTTATGTTCAAGCAGTGCTGATAGTTGGTTGATTTGATTCTTCATGCACCAGCTTTCTGGATGAAATCCCCTCATACAGTATGGATAGTTAGTCTTCTCCAATTTATTCTTTTTCTTGGAACCCGAGGATCCTTTGGCATATCTCTAATTCTCCTTTGGATTCAGATCAGTGGATTTGGGCTCATTTCCTTTATGCTTACCTATTGCTTGTGCATTGTTTGAGTTTGTCACTAAGAGTACTTAGTTCTTGGAGGTTTGAAACACTCCCATTTGAACCAATTTATCATGCTCATGTATTAAGAACTCAACAAAACCGTGTAGGGAAGGCATATTCCAATTAGGGATGGAAGCTCTTCCAGAATGTAATGTAGAGATAATGATAGAGTACTCTGAAACCAGATTGCTCAATACTAATAGAACCAGTTTCTCATCTTTCCTCTCTATTCCAATTTTTTTACATTACAGTGCTAGTGACTTGAATTTTGTGAAAAATTCTTGGATAGTTTCTAAACTCTTACACTGAAATGCAATGTGCTCATTCTCCAATAAGTGCCCTCAAAGCTCATCTTGTTTTAGAAATAAGAATTCAAGCTTCTCCCAAGGTTCCTTTGGAGTCTTAATTCCCTCAAGATGAAACAAAATATCCCAAGAGATATGATTGCATAGGAAGCCAGAAGCTTCATGCAATCGATTGAAAAACTTGTTCTTCTCAGTAGGGTGATAGGGCTCTGTCTCTCTTCCCATTTTCATCCTAAAGAGGCCAAGCTTGTGCAATGAGACCTTCATATCTTCCCTCCCATCAACATAGTTGAAGGGTGTAAGGATTCGGGGTACAAGAGCTGAGGAATCCATCAATATTTCTGATGATCAGTCAATTCTTCAACAAGATATGTAGGTACTTGCAAGTATCACTGTAAAAACCAAAATCAGTACACAATGATGTCAAATCCAAGCCTTCCACCTCAACATGTACACTTTCTCAGGTTCTTTCACACCTGTAGAGACTTCTATGGATGAATCCAGAGTTAGCATGGAAAAAATTGCAGTATTTATGTGGAAACCCAGTTGCTTCTCGTGTACAATGGATATTAGATAGACTTGCTACTAGCTTGAACAAGGCTCTGATACCATGATTAATTTTTGAACCTATTGATCTATAGAAAAATGAGAGAAAGTGTGAAGTGGATTATGTAGTGGAATCTCAAGAACAATGTACAATGAACAAGACTAATTTGAGACAATATTATAAGAATTTATCAGTAAATTACAACATTAATCTTCATTAATCCCACGAGTATACAATAGTGTTACAATAAGGAGGATTTGAATCACGTGGATAATATTTGAAGATACTAACTCAATCATGACTCGTTGGCTAACTAGAAGTTTCTAAATCACTATCGGAGTTGACTAGACTAACTCCACATGTCTAATTCAGTATATCAATTAGTTAAACTAGTTAAAGTGATGATGTAAGTGAGAAAAGGTGCTTACTCCCATGCAACCATGGAATACTAGAGCCAACAAAACTGAAAGACATATAACTGAATGATTGGAGCTCAACTTAGCATAATTAATACAGACCTACCACAACCAACTGATGGAGGCTACTGGTAGCACTCAGAGTGGCTCTTAATATGCAGGGATTGGTCTTAGAGGCACATTAACTAATGCATGAACATGCAGTATGTGGCAGTTAACACATATATGTGTTCCCCACACTCTAGTGGTTAGTACTGGTGGCACCAATGGAACTAGTGGCACCAGTGGACCCAATGGCACTGGTGGAACCAAACTCAAGTAAATGAATCATAAGTTAGGAAAAATGATCTAATAGACTATATATGGACAAGGGAGGATTATAGAATCCTAACAGTTAGTATGTTGTATTATCCCACATTCATGGGGATTAATAGTTGTCTAGATTAGACTTAGTATATAAGTACATGTTGAGGCGAGTGAAGGCATCCAAGATTTATTTGTATTGATATTGCTCAAAGGAGGTTTCCCCATCGAGTGCAATCTTTGTCATTTATTCTTACCAGTGAACATATACCAAAACTGATGCTTTTTTTACTAGGATACATAATGTCTAACTATGCATGGTTGTTTGTTTTTCTTATACTAAATTGCAAATTGGTAAACTTTTTGCAATTATGAATTTAAGATCCTAAAGAAAAAACACCAAGTCTTAGTGTACTCAATGAAGCAATTTCTATTCAAAATTGAAAGTGGATTAAAAAGTGGGGATTATCATTCCAATATCCTAAATTTGAATCTCTAAAATGTTCTAGTGCCACTTAAGAAACCAGAGAAGAATGGAATTATATTAAGTTGCATGAATGAATGTACCATTGGGACTAGGTAGACCAGCATTTGACGACCACAATAAGGAGCACTTAGATATTTTTACAAAGGTATTTTACATCACCCAAGTTTAATTAGAGATTGTCTTCTTTCATTGTTCATAATAAAGTACAAATATTTAAAAAGGTTTTTATAAACCTATTGTTATATTATGTGCAGTTTTGCTTTTCCTCCTGAGACAAGCATGTTAATAATACTCTATTAAAGGTCAAACTTTTTAAAAAGAAAATTTTTGTTGAGGCTTTTGAGGCTAGAGTGAAAGAGCTCAATATGAAGTTTGGTGAACACCAAAAACTAATTTCAAATATAGAATAAGACATATTAAAGGTTAGTTAAAATTACCTTTATCGTGTACATTCAATGATATCACATTGATTTATGATTGTGTTAAGTTTGATGATTTCTTTAGTTTATTTGTTTGTGAAACTATAGCCTATGCAGTTTGGTCTTAATATGTTGTTTGAAATGTAGTGATATAGCTCAGTAGATAAAAAAAAGTGACAACACCAGATATTGTCTTTTTTCTTCATGGAGCTTTACCCAGTGGAATATGTTATGTTGAGATACCAATCCCCCATGCTTGCAGAAGCTCCAGTTTACTCTGCACAATGTACACTTAGAAGAGTTCCATCTTGTAATGAAAGTATCGAATGACGTACTAGTTACTGAAAAAAACAATTTTGGTGAGTCGTAACATTTGTTCTATCTAATTTTTCTTAGTATTTGTTATGATCTTTCTAACTTGTTCTTTCTGCTTTTTCCAATAGATTTTATTCTTCAAAGTTCATAATTCATTTTCTATGTTTATTTTTCCTTTCACAAAATGTGTCAAGATGATGGTGCATTATTATGAACAAAAGTCACGGGAAGATTTACTCGATGGCCATTGTAATATTTTGAATAAGTCATCGATGTAGATGATTTTCATGGAAAATATGGAGGTAATGTTTGGGATGAACCAGTATTAGTGAACTATTGGAAATTCAGTTGGAAACTCATATTTATTGTAATAGTTGGCATTTCATATAAGATAATTTACGTGGATGAAAACTATATATGTCTGTACTTGATATTATTTAGTGTTGTAATTAACTAATGTGGCTTTGCATAATTCACATGATTCACATGTGTATTAGATGAGCATGATTATTTTATTACTTTTTTAATTTAGACATAATATCATACCAAAAATTTATATTGATTAATAATGGAAACAATTAAAACTACTAATAAATAATAAACACGTATAAAGCGACTAAATTAGTAGTTTATATTGGTTAACAATTACCACAAATAAAATTACTAAAAATGAACAAATTAGTCATTTACATTATGAAATCACTAAAAAGAGATAAATGACTACTACAAAAATGAGATATAAGTGATCCAATAAATTACAAAAATTCGCATATAAATGACTAAATTGCAACTTTAGTAGCAAATTTTTAGTATCTTATCATGCGACCAAAAAGGTGGTTGTATTTATCTTGGTTGTTTATTAGTTGTATTGTATTCATATATTTGGTCTTATAAATGGTCACTGATTGTGAGAATTAATGACCAAATATACCCAAATATATGACCACAAGATAAGTTATAAACACCAAACTAAATATGACCACATTTTTTGTCGCATGATAAGATATTGAAAATTTGCTATCTCTGGTCACCAACTCAAAAGTGGTCGTTTATATGTGGATTTTGGTATTTTTTTTGTCATTTATCTCTCGTTTTGTAAATTAACAAATATTATGTTCATAAAATTTACATAATTATTGTGTATTGGTATCTTATAATCAAGGAAATAATTTCCCTATAATTGGGTTTAATCATTTTTAAAATGTCCATATTAATACATTTAATGTTTCATATAATAATTTTTTTAACCGGTTTAACCAATTTTACACATTTAATGCATATGAGATCTTATTCTCATATTGTGAGAAGTCATGCTATTTTTTATGAATATCAAGCACTAAGTGGAAAAGAATTTTATATTGTTTGAGATCTAATATATATTGTCACATCTGAATTGCATCATCTTGGTTCTTTTGGTGGATATTAAGCACTAAGTAGCAACGCATTAAATATTGTTTGGGATCCAATATATACCATTGGATCTCAATGCATTGGATGCCAAAAGGCACTTAATTCTTTTTCACTTAGTGCTTAATATTCGCCAAAAGAAAGTAGCATTTCTCACACTCTATCTAGTATTGGTTGGTTCTTATTGATTTCCCTCTCTTTTTCACAATGAAATACTCAATAGAGTGTCACCAATTAATAATTTATTGATTTTAAAAGTATACATGATATATATATATATATATATATATAAGAGGAAAGCAATGGAAGAGGAAGAGGGAGTAGTTATTTTTTTACAAAACCTTTTTGAAGACCTATGTTAAAATTGCATATCTTTATTTTAAGAATACTTCATTGGCTCAAGGTCATTGATCGAGGTGAAAGAAAAGTTAATTACATTGGAAGTTTAGCTAGGGTTGGGAAACTTGAATTTCAATGAGCTCTGTTACACCACAAGTTCCATGATTAGGACGCAAAAGGGAAGCCACATAATTTGCAACACTATGGTCAAGTTAGAAACCATACTCCAAAAAATTTTGATGGGTTGGTAGAGTCCAATATTGTGGTTAACCTTAACAATAAAGGGTCCAACACTCACAACAAGGGTGGCTTGGTTTTCTTCTATGGTTAAATATTCATGGCCCTTTTCCAAGGAGCTCAAAGCTAATGTTCTACAAGGACCCTTGGAATTGGCATCAACAAATGACTTAACTATTTTTCCATCTCGATAAATTTAAGGAATCTATTTTCATGTCTTATTCATAGTTATAGAAGTTATACTAATCAATATCTATCTCTCTTTGTGATTGATCAATGCCCAAGTGGGGGAATTAACTATAGAGGGATTTAAAAAGAGATGATGGTTTCCAATATTTTTTTAAATGAAAATGTAAGGCTTCTAACAAGGACTTGGAATCAAGGGAGTTAATACCTAAGAAACATAGGATAAAAAGGAGCAAGGAATATTGCATGAAGATTAAACCTAATAAAATTTAGGTGTAATACCCCAAGTTTGACCCTTTTAATGTATTAAATGAAATTATGTAAATGGTGTAAATATGCTAATATGGATTCGTAGTGTGGATCCCAAGGCCATGACCTGACTAGTGAACGGCTAAAAATATATGATATAATCTTGTTATTTGTATCGTATGGTTGTCTTGTATTTCTAACTCGAAATACATGTAAATATTATGTGCATAAATAATAAAATGATCCAACATGGATGTGTAAAGAGCATCAAAGGGGCTATCATTCCACCAGAGGGGAAGAAGAAAAGGGGCCCATGGGAAACTAATCCTTTGTTTCCAAGTGTCAACCTTAAAACTCACCCAAATTCTATCATGTTCCTTGAATAAGCCAATTATCTCCGTTTTTACAATTTTTCCAATCATTCAATGCATGTGTGAGGTTGGTGGGAAAATTCACCTCATGTAGTTATTGAACCATGGGGATGACTACAATTTTTTTAACCTATGACTATCAAGAGTCATTTCTTCTACTTTCAGAAACCATGTTAGTTGTCTTTTCACCATATGTCCTATCGTTGAGAGTCAAGCCTCATTCTCTCACACAATTTCATGCAGATATACACTACACAAAGCTCAATATAGTTGTTCATGACAATGTATAACCCGTGAAATTTGAATTTAGAGACAAAGCTGTAGATTTGGAAGGAAAATCAATGGTATAGATGAGCAAAGAGGTGAGGTAAGCTAGGAAACCTTTCCCATTGATTTATGTCTCTTATAGATTCTTAAGAAGATGCGAATTGAAGCTAAAGGTCGTTCTCCAACAACATTTAGTAGGCTGTTCTTCTTCTATGCAGACACTGGAAGCACTCGGCAAGATGGATTTCCCAACAGAACTATGGACCAGTGAAGCGGATTCCTGAGTTAAGAAAGGTGTTGTGTGGGAAAGGTATTGTGGAAGCCAAGGCTATGAGGGATGATTGAGATCATTGCATATATATATATATATATATATATATATATATATATATATATATACATGAGAATTTGGATAAGAATATAGAGAAAATTAGGTTGTGGGATAAGAAAGAGAAGCGTATAGGTGTTTCTTTTTCCTTGCTGGACTAATATCCTATCTTGGGAGTGGCCTCTCAATAAAAAGAGTACATGATGGACAGAGTTCCTACACTTGGGTGGAAAAGTACTCTTACACAACCAGCTGCTTTGATCTACGTTGTTTAAATATAAGTAGTCATGTGTATTTGAATCTAAAACATTTTTTATTTGAATATTATATTTGATTATGCTTGTATATGCATGAATTATGTGTGTGGATCAATTTTATTTCCATTGTGTATGTTTAATTTTCATATGCACGCATCTTTTAAATATCGCGATGTCATAATTTGGACATGGGGAAAAATTTGGAGTCCCCTAGTTAGTTGATGTCCCCTCCCAATGGTCATATTGGGTGAGGGGGGCATTATATTAGGATGGTGTACTTAGGGGAAGATGAAACCCTATACCAAATAATGGACTTGCAATATTTTGTGATTACTATATAATTTTTGTAGAATATTCATCTATGAATATAGTACTTTATCTCAATAAATGGTGTTACCCTGCATTAATGTTTTTTTTCTTAGTCAATAACTAATGCCCGAGGTGGAACATGAAAAATTACTTAAAGGGAAACTAATTATACTACCAATAGACATATTAGATGTAGATTTAGGGGTTATATATAAATAAAAGTCTACAAAAGAGACTAAAGCACAACCTTAAGAAAAACATAAATATGAACAAGAATCTAATGATCTACACGACTTAAGGGAACCATGTACATTTGAGAGTCAAATAAAGAATAACTAATAGCTAAGGCTACTAAATATTTCCATATACACTCCCATGAGAGATGAAGGTCATTAAGTCAACAGTTGAGTGTCAAGAAGCTTGGTATGGACTGACATGGAACCAAAAAGGAACCTAATACAGAGGTAAACAAAGGAATAAAAGAAATGAGTTGATATATCCAAGTAACACAATAAAAACAACGAACCAAAGGAGATACCATTATAAATATATAGGTGACAAAGTATCTCTTGGACCCCATATCCATCATTTAATATAAACAATGGATTCTCATGCTCAATATCACTTGGGTGCATTTCTTAATAGATATTATTATATGGATTCTACTCTTGTTTTAGGGACAGAAAATGTGAAGCGGGATATAATATAATGTACTTAGGGACCTAGAGAATATAATTAATGTAATATGAGATACCTAGGTAGGTACCTAAAGGAAATATTAATGTACATAATAACTGAATAAGGTCCACTTGGTCGCTAGTAGGTAATAAATAGGGATACTACGTATATATATGTAATAAACGCAATATTGTGGAGTGGTTGTCCCAAAACTCTAGGAATAAACATGAAAAAAAGTATATATTGAGGATGGCATTTTAATAAGAATGGATTGTGGAGTAATTCCTTACAAGGGAGTAAGTTATGGTGATATATTACCTTAAATATTTGCTCTATGTTCTTGGTATCATTATTGTTGGATGTATTTTTTTATCTCAAAGTGAATGTTTTCCATCTTTAATCTATCAAGATTTATGATAGTTTGTACCACTAGAATTATTTACATACCATGAGTCTTTGTGAGGGCTTGACCATATTTGGGGGAAGAAAATGAGGGTCCTTTACCCTAATTGAACCATATTTAGCTTAATAACTTTGAAGGATCTCTCAAACAACTACATAGGGTTCCATTAGTTTGTTTTGCACACCAAGGATTAGTGTTAAGGACTTTAGCATTGTTGGGAAATGAAAAGAGGAGCCTTAGGCCCTAAAACAATATTTGCAAGTTCAAGCACCATAAATGAGGTCTCTAACCACAACATATATCATTTCTAAAATATGTTTCACATATGATTGGGATATGGGTGCCATTATGAAATTTTACACTCCATGTTTGGGTATCATGACCTTGACCATGACCAATGCAGGAAAATTAGATCCATAAGGCCTATCTAAAACTTCTAAGGGTCAATCTTTGTGAAGGAGCGATCAAACCACCACATAGAACTGATATAGGTGATCCTTGGACTTTAATTACAAATATGGGACTCAATAGATAAAACCACCCCCTTCCTTATTTTTCTTTCTAACCTAACTTCTTCTCAATCCTTACCCTTCATTCCTTCCCACCTCAGTAGACAAAATAGTTTTTTCACGATTGCCTTTAATTTGTGAGGAAGCAAGAAATTTTCTTTTGGAGATTCAATAACTTTAACACACACTCCCTTTATATTACTATTGAAATCAATTTTTTGGTCACTAGATCTAGTTATGAGACGGTTATTCCTTCATCCCTATAATACAAAGGAAGTGATTCGCAATGATCAACAAACTAAAACACTTTTCATTATTAATTGAAGCACACAACTGAATTTACAAATTACAATTTTGGGTACTAAAACTCACATGAGTTAGAATTCAACAAACACTCTTTAGCAAATAAATTGCACTAATATCACAAGATGTATGCTTACTTTCTCTCAGTCACATGATTCTAACACTCATATGAATCTTCTTACACTAAGGAACTGTGAAGGATCTTTCATTCCACCATATAGGAACTCTATGGGTGATCCTTGGCCTCCTTTTTGAAATATGAGTACCATTAATATGTTTTGCACAAAAATAATAGGTCACATGCATGTATTATAGTGGAGAAAAACAAGGGAAATGGAAACTAAAGAAACCTACATAGACTCAAGTGTGAGAAAATGTCCTAAACCACCACATAGATTGTCTCTTATGGATTTTTAATCTCCACTTTATACCTCAATGCCAATAAAAGGTTTTGTGCATCATATATGGGATTTGGAACCTTGACCATAGGGAGGAAAATAAAATGTGTTCTCTAGGACCTATTTGAATACTTTTAGGATCAAGTATGGTAATGTAGTCCTTAAACCACCACATAGGGCCTTTGTAGGGGTTTTTTGAATTCCAATTGGGAATATGGATGGAATTAGTAGTCTTCAAACCACCACATAGGACCTTTATAAGGGGTATTTGGCTTCAAATTGGTATTATGGGCATCATTAATAGGTTTTTCAACTAGGAAATACCACTTAGTCCCTTTACCATGGTTAAGGTAGGAAACGAAATTCCTTAGGTCATGACTAAGGATTATCAAGCTTAAGAACCTTAAGTGAGACCTTAAACCACTAGACATACCCTCTCTATGTGACCTTTTTCCTCCATATGTGATATGGGTGCATAGAAAATACAAGACAAATAAAAACACTTGCATGATAGATTGATCAACAAGGGAATCTATATATATCACCGAAGTGTAAATAACTCCCTTAAAGTAAGGAAGACATGGTCCACATTGATTGACTAGGGTAAATAATGAATTCCTTGAACTTCAGCTCAACCTATCCACCAATTCACTAGCATAGTCAACTCAAACAACTAATAAATGTTAAGTCAACACTCATTCAACCATTAATTGTTAATGCCAACCATTTATGTCAAGAATATTTGAAGTTGTGATGAACATGTAGTTCTATCCATTAGGAGGATTTGCATAGAATCAATGGTTCTTGAGGCCTTGATCATGGTTTTGGTTAAGGGGACAAGGGTTGTGGGGATCCAAGGGCCTTAGTCCTTAAATATAGTTTACAATGATCAAAGACCATGGGAAAGTCCTCAAACAATCATGTAGGCATGTATACGGGATTTTAGGTTTCCAAGTGGATTATGATCACCATTCCTAGAATTTGTACAAAAGAGATAGGTTTGAGGGCCTTTAGCATCATCAAGGAGAGGAATCATGTATTTAGGTCTTAACAAAACACTAGTACAAAATGAGAGATAAGTGACCAGGTGACCAAAAACTTTTGTCACCATAGTTTTTTCAAGGAATAAATGACCAAAATTGAGAAAATTTAAGTGAGATAACTAAGAATGACCATGATAAATGACCAATTTGGTCACGAGACAAGAACTAAATACAAATGAGCAATTTGGTCACAGGATAATAACTAAACTAAAAATGACCACATAACAATTGGTCATTTATTTGGTCATTTTTAGTTGTCACTCCCACAATGAAAAATTACAATTATGACAATGAATTTGTACAATTTACTAACTTTTAACATTGTAGACCCCCTCATGGATTCACTAGGTTATTCCCTCTTTGTTTCATCAACTTGATTCAGCATTATTTTCACAATGTATTATCATCAATGGTTTTGCCTCTCCATTTTTCACCCAAACCCGTGGCCCTTGCCAGAGTTGTCCATTACCTCTTTTACAACGTTATCCTAGGTAATTATTATTATGTTAATATAAATATAATGTTCTTATTATTGTCTTCATAGAGCGCATAATATTTTCTTTTGATTCTTCTTTTTCTTATAAGTTATTAACAATGCACTATTTCAAATGAAGAAAATAAGAAGATGTATATATGTTTTTTTAATGCAAATTCACACATAGAATTTAGATAAAAATCTATAAACAACATGAAATATAATGTAGGTACTGAAATTTATATAAAACTTAGAATTCACAAAAAAAAACTTCAGATGCCAACATATACTCACATGGCTAGATTTAAACTAATGTAATATATTTACTTCTACACCACTTTTAAAGACAACTCAACCACAACAATCTAAGTAAATTTTCACAACCAAATTGAAAACAAAAACTAATCCATCAACATTAAATCTTAAATTTACCAAATTTAGGATTAGATCTCTCACTGCCCTTCAAAAAGTGTATATGGGAGGAAATCAAATCCACCACACATAAAAGAAATGGATAAATTTCCCATGAAAAAAAACTGGGCTATATCCTAAAATTATATAGCTGAATAATTTTTAATGCTTATATTATAAAAACACTCGGCTATATTTTAAAATTATATAGTTGAATAATTTTTAGTGCTCATATTTCTTGGAAATACAAAATAAATAAAAAACAATCCTATGGCATTGATTAACATTGGCATCAATCTCTGTTGCCTGGTTAGATAAGGTTGCAATGTTTGGATGTGGTGTTATGTGGGTTCGATTAGACTGCAAGTAGGCGAGGTCAATGAGATCACTGTTGGAAAGGGTTTTCAATTCAAAAAAACGTTTCTTCCCAGACTTGAAACTGAGACTGCTGAGGGAGGTAATGACATCAAAACCATTGATTTTCCTCTTTTTAATTTTAATAAATGGGTCAGTCCAACTTTTGTGAATTCTTCATATCTGAGTTGTTTGCCTCTCCCTATTTTTTTTATTAATAAATATGGCAAAGAGCATGAATATAACACTAGAAACTAAATTTGCAGGAAAGGAAGCATTGTGTACTCCCAAGGGTTTCGTGAAATTACATGCATTGTTTTATGGACATATCGTGAGAAAGAAAACAAACAAAACTTTGATATGTATGTAATCCCTTGCTATGATCTAGGCTAAACTTCATGCTCTTAGTATTCGAATGTATGAAGGAGGGAAGATAGTTCAGAGGAAACTTGTGTAGAGACCCCACCAGGAATTTTATCCAAAGATATCAAGCGTAAGAATTTCCATTTCCAGTCATGAAAGAAGGATCCATTTTCATCCAGTATATCCCAAAATATGTAAGGGAAAGCATAATGTGTATACTTTGTAGACCGTATTTTATATGGTGTAGGAAAATTTTGTCTCCTGTTTTCTTTTTCTTTTTATTACATTTTTTGTTGTGAATATGAAAGAAATATCTTCAACAGTTCCTGCGCCTTTGTTTAAGATTGTCTATTTTTAGTTCCTAGATGTGGAATCTAGTGTGTAGCCATCGAGTGAGAGCAATAGTGCTAACTAACAAACTGATAGTGAATACACTGAAGAGATTGATGACTCAACCTACCAAATAAAAATTATGTAGCATTGTTCTCCAACCAATAAGGAGTGGGATAAAGAGGAGACCTCCCATTTTCCATAAATAGTAATTTTGTGGTGTGTCAATTGCACAAGGTACCTTCTCTATTTTATGAGTCTATATATATGTAGGTTTTAGATAAACAGATGTGGAAACAAGCCATTCAAGAGGAAATGGATTCAATAAATAAGAACAGTGCTTGGAAGTTAACAATTTACAACCACCAAAAATCATATTCTCAGTTGGAAGTGATTATTCAGAAAAAAATATAATGCCTAATGGAGAGGTGAACACATATAAGCCCAAGTTAGTGGCCCAAGGATATTCCCAAGTTCCTAGGTATACTTCCATGAAACCTATGTCCCCAAAGACATCATCTATGTATGCTAGTAGTTAGTGAGGTTGTGATAGCAACAGTGAGGTTAGCCACAACAAATGTTGGTAGCTCTAGTGATATTAGTGTGGCATTGTTTCTTTTACATCATTTCCTTTTGTAATATGGCTAGAAATTCATCTCCCTCGATAGGGCATAGGTTCTCATCTTCCTGAGGAACTCACTCACTGTTTGAGCATAACCTTCCTAGATCAGGTTAACTAGGGGTTGTTTCCCCATAATCATGGCCCACCTTTTAGAACAACTAATCTATTTATGTCAAACTAAAGAATTAACTAAATAAATCCCTACCACTGTATTTATATACATAAAGACAAGATTTTTGAACACCGATCCAAAACACAATGGAAAAGTATTGACAAATGCAAAAAATATAGAGCTTTTCTGGACATCTAGAAGCCTCTAAAACTATAGATCTTATATGTGCACAAAATACAGAGAACTCACATAATAAGGAAGTGCAAGAGAATAATTTCCACAATTGTACACATTGTACACTCTATGTTTCATTAGGTATATATAGAAGTATAGGAATTGGTTGGTGAGAAATATTTATGAAGAGTTAACTAATGAATTTACAATTGGTAAGTGAGGTAGGTGGAGTGGAAAGTGAGATGTATGAGTGTCTCCAAAAATAGGAGCTACAAATATCAATGTAAAAGACACAAATATAATTTATCATTTTCATTTCATTAGGCTACTAAACCTCACAATTTGCTCGTTTCTTAACGGAAATTATCGTCAATTCTTCTGTAAGTGAGGGAAGTGATACTCAAAAGTTGATGAGACAAACACTTGGCTTCGACGGAGAACATTCCTTTGAATCCAACCATGCAAGTGGTTGTTCACTTTTGTCTAATGGTTTTGGTACAAACAGTTATCATGTTGTCATCAATCAGAGGAGGCTGAAAATATAGAACAGTTGTCTTCGGATGTGTGACTAGAACCTCTTCCTACAAGTGTGAAGGCTCATAAAGTTTGATTTGAATCAAAATCCATATTGAATACAAAGTTGCAGTGGTTTCCCCAACTGAATGGATTTTGATCCCACTTACTAAGTGATGATATATGATCCATGATTTATTGGTTTGAGCTTATGATGTTGTTGCCATTTGAACCTTTGTTTGTCTAAGTGAAGCCAAATTCTCTCCATCCTAAAACATGTGGAGATATGACATATTTCATGGAGTGTTTTGTAATTAGGTTAGTTTGTTGGAGCATATCATGTACTCTAGCATGAAATTGGATAAGTTTTGAACAAAAGAAAAATATGTATCTTGTCTGGATGGGATGTTATTAGAGCATAAAAAGCAATCGAAAGATAAGAGTGTAAGGAATTGGAATTCATAACAGACTTCAAATATAGAGTACACTATTAAGACATGCATTGATATGTTATGATTGTGTTTCCATCATTCATTCTTTGGCTTTGGAATCATTCATTTTCTTTTTTGAGAAAATAATTGACTCAAAATGTCATCTATTTATGCCCAGGAATAAGATAACTCTTTTCCTTCAATGATGGGAGTTACATTCAATACATTGTCACTTAGAACCCGGATCCCATCAGAACAACACATGTAACCATTGCAGTGCTATGTTCATGGGTAGAGTTGAAGTACTCCTTGTTAGTGGCTAGTTATAAGAAATAAGATAAGATCATTTTTACTCCTTGTAAGTCATAGAATTCATACAGTGTTAATCCACAATATGAAGCGGTTTCTTAGCCTTAACACATGCCACTAGTGCATTGTGGAACTTAGAAATGGGGATTTGCAAATCAAGATAGCGTTCCTGCATCACAAGGGATGCAGACAAGGAAACAATCTGCTGTGAGTTTTTCTTCAGCTCCTATAATATTTTTAAACATATTAAATTTCCTTATTGTAGAAAATTTTCAAATCAATTGGGTTTTGTAGTCATCTGAGTGGTTGACTGTTGAAACTAACTTGACATTTCTTCTATATATGAAATGGAGATTTTGTACAAACTAGTAATTCCAACTTACAAAGTTCTTCGGATAGGAAAAAAAATACTGCCACTGATGGAAGAAGGTAATGAGCAATGGTAATTCAAATGTGTAATATTTATTTTTATGTGTCATTTTTAAGTTAAAAGTGACAAAAAAGGGTTGATCAAATGAGTAGCAGGATGAGGGATCCATATAATTATGATCTTGTGGTATTGCTCATTTCTTACATAGTATTTCTTCCTTCATCTATCAACTATGAATGTGTCTCTTTTATCATGATAGTCGGGGTTCATCTAGGAATGTAATTTGGATAGAGTCTGTAGCTGGGGAGATATCTATGTAGTCTTTCTGCTCCTAATGAATAAGATGTCTCCAACGCCTGGTTTCTACTCCATAAAGGATTTTTTTCAACAAAGAGGCTCTACTATGTGATGTGGTAGTTGTGGAAGTTTACTGAAGGATTCTCCTATATGGTGTCTTCTATATGTTGACCCTTGATTTGTACATTCTCTTGTGTGAAGTCCATAGGTGTCTTGGGATTAAATTTCATTGGGTACTTTTGGGTTAGCAGCTGCCTATGCTGGCTGCTAGTCGATCTGTCTTCCATCCAGTAATTTTGGGGAAGAAGCCGGAGAGCTTTTCAAGGGCTGACATGGTATCAGTGACCCCATTCTTCATGAGTGTCTGAAGGTGGGGTGAGATGAATTCCTTGGAAAAAAAGAAAATAGTATGACTATAGATTATTTTTAAATAAAGAATTCATGCCTTTACTAAGGAGATTTGCATAAAGCTTGTTCCCATTGTAGTGCTCTAAGAAAGGGGGATGTTTTCTAGTGATGGTAAGGTTCTCCATGGAAACATCTCATTGTTTTTAAGTTCTAATGCCACTGGGAATGTATATTAGTGTACATCACCTATTGGGATTCAACTTGAGCATTGGCTGGCTCAGAACTAGCCAATTTTCTAGCATTATTGGGGACAACTATTTGAGCTAACCCCTCGTGGTATATATATATATATATATATATATATATATATATCGTTTATGAAAATTTGTTCCTTAATCAATTTTGGTTCAATACATTATGATGGATGTCTTAAATGTAGTTCTCGTCTGTGCAAAAACTGGGTGTTTTAGTGGATACTTAGCTATTATTACTGATAAATGACTTTATTTAATATAAATGCCTTGTTCTTGTAATTTCATTTCTGGCCTGAGACATGTTTTTTCAAAACTCTAAGCTTGGAGGGAACTCTAAGTTACCAAGATATGGATCAGCATGATCTTTATCAGCTCTTGTCATATTTTTGAAAATATAGGGTCCAGATATGGCAGGGAAATGATCCTTGACAAATTTCCAGATTGATTACAGAGTCTCTAAAGATTGTTTTTTCAGATTTTAAGATTCTACATCCCAAGAGAATTTTGATAATCTTTAAGGGATTCAATTTCAAGGCATAGGAAAGGTTTGTTTCCTGTAGCAGTGAGGAAGCTTTTTTAAAATCGTTGGTTACTAACTTAATATACATAAATTTCTGGTTTTAGTTATACATGTTAGAATTAGAACTGCATTGTCTCTTTTCTCTATGTGTATCTCTTGGGTTTTGAGTTCTTGAAACATGGAAGTATTAATATAAAGATAATAATGTACTTTGCTGAGAAAATAAACTAGATAAAAATTTTAATAAGTTGCATTGCATGTCCTAAAAGCCTCCCATCCATTGAGCAACTGATTTTCGATGGTTAAGAAACTTACAAGCTCATTGTATAAATAGAGAAAAGTCTACAAGATTTTTGAATTTATTTGTATAAGCTTCATAGAATATCTTGAACATATTCATGGGTTAGTTGAAGTTTTGAAGCACTTTAGTTTGTAGATGGCACATGCTGGAGCTTTAGTCTTCAGACTTCTAACCACTTTAGTCTGTAGATGATTGATCTTTGTCCAAGAGCCATATTCTATTAAACCTGCATGCAGTCTGTATACGAAGGATGAATAACATATTTGTATTCTACAATGGGGGGAATTAGTCTTCTAATAGAGTATGAGTGGGCTTTACGGTTTTAAGTAGATAGTGTTTTGGTCATTTGGATTTTTTTGCATTAAAAGGTATTTTTAACTGGTGATCTGAGCTCAAAATAGCCCTACATATTTTTGGGATCCATAATAAAGGTAGGATCCATTTCAAAAAGGTCAGGACCTGTTCCCAAAACTACCCCATATAATTTTAGATCAGTCTCATAATGGAAGGATCCATTTCAGAAAGTCGGGATCTTTTTCATGGTGGTAGGATCCATTTCCTTTTACCACAGGATTTGCCTCTAGGGTGGATCTTGGATAGTTGCTACTAGATCTGAATTGGATCCATGGCTCCTGCGCATAGGGATGGAAGATCCAGTAACTCAGGTAATAAAAAATGGTTGGACAATTTCCTAAGGTCAACTGTTTTGGTAAAGTTTAAAACCCCCTAGTATAATAGGAGCTTTGAATTATTGTCATTAGCCACTATATATCCTAGTTGTATGCTTCTTAGTTAAGAACTAATCCCATGTCTTATGTAGTGGAGGCATTTTTGAAGATGTAGTATTCCATGCTATTTCTATGCAAATGAAGTCAAGGAAATAAGATGACATGATTTGAATTTGATTTAGGCTTACTAATTTGATCTATATATGGCCTAATTCAGTGGGCACCTGAAAACAATTATTTAGCAGTGATTTTCTGTGAGATGTATAATATTTTAATTACATTTTCACCAAGTTCCATTTATTTATTTCCCGGTCTTATAGAGGCAGCTTTGTGACTTGCTTCTTTTGACAAAATTTGTTAATGTGCATTAGACATCATAGGTAAATATTTTCCCTAGAATCAATATTCTACTTTAAGTTATGCAACTAGGGGTTTATTTAATGTCAAACAACTTGCTGAAGTTTCCTCTTGGAAGAAATGGATGTATTCTTTGCCATATGTAAGGCTTCTCTCTTATGTTGTTAAACAAGAAGAAGAAAAAATGTGCTCCCTGTTGACTTTGTTGAGTAGAATGCCATATTTTTTTGATAACTTTGAGTAATTTAAGGAGTTTCCATTTTCTTCAACTGTTTTTTTTTGTTTTTTGTTTATATCTTTATTTTCAATTTGTCATTCTGGGATAATTTCATAAATTTACCAAATCAAGGTCATGGTTTTCAACGCTTTTATGCTAATTCTATAAATATGGGACCCATGATTATTAAACACTTCTTTTAATTTATAATAATGAGATTTTTTTTGAGAAACATAATAATAGGGATAAAGAGACAGATGAGTCATCAGATGGATATGTGGAAGGAAACTCTTAGTATTTGACTGTGATTTATTGAATCTATTGTTTCTATAGTACACAACATTCTTTGGCAGTAGAAGAAGCATATTGTTGCAGGAACATTTATTTGTCTCTGGACTACTTGCTCTGTAACTTATTAATTTTCAGTGGATTTCTCCAAATTAATATGTCTTCTAGTTGTATATTATGATGTTTTCAGAATGTATGGAATAAATGCTTAAACTACTACTGTGTTAAATATCCATTGAACAATAGCAAATAGCATCTAATTATGCAATGCATAATTTTTTGTTGGGCAGTAGCATATATTATGCAGGCTCAGTTGTAGATGTTATAAATTATGATACTGAAAAGGTACCATAAAACATAAAATTGTCTCATGTTTTTGTTCATCTGTAGGTTGTCACAAGGGCTGCAATCTCTTTTGTCAGCATAGAGATTCTTCATAGGTATTTTATTTAATAGTGATGCAAATTTTATTATTTCAACACGTTTCCTGGTTCAACTCCAAATATAATTGTGCAAGACATGTTTTGTTTGGAGGTAATGTAACCTTCATCGAGTTTACTTGCATTTTATTGGTAGGGGCATTGGCTTCATATGACAATTTGAAAAAATGTCAATATTATCATGTTAAGGTAAGGAATATGCAATTATATCATCACCAATTACTATTATGTATATATTTGGATTGCATGCCACACAAAAGCCCTCTTAAATGAGGGAATTTTGTAAGATTTGGTGATTACATGCCAACGAAGTTCGAGGAAAACATGTACCTTGTAACTTTTGCAATTATTTAGTACCAGTTACTATTATGCATATATTTGTATTGGATTCCAACATGTACCTTATAGCTTCTGCAATTATTTAGTACCAGTTACTATTATGCATATATTTGGATTAAATGACACACAAAAACCACCTTAAATGAGGACATTTTGTAAGACTTGGTGATTACATGCCAACAAAGTTCCAGGAAAACATGTGCCTTGTAACTTCTGCAATTATTTAGTACCAGTTACTATTATGCATATATTTGGATTGCATGCCAACAAAGTTCTAGGGAAACATATACCTTGTAACTTTTGCAATTATTGAGTACCTTTGTGGGTAATATTTTGCAATTATAGCAACAGGTGTATTTTGATGGTTATAGTGGAGGCATTAACATGCAATTGTGCAGTATAGTCTAGTGAATTGTAAAATTCCCTTGATATTTATCTAAGAAGCTTTGTCTCTATGTTCTCTCCACGTGATAAAAAATAAGTGTATTCTTTCCTTTGATGCTGGATTTGGTATCTGTATTGGTTTGGATCACCTTGAAAAATCTATTGGCCTTAAGGATATCCGAGTGTGGAAGAATAAAATCCAAATAATCTATCCAATTTATCCAATAACAATTTTTTTTTCAACCTTGAAAAACCTATTAGCCTATATACCTCTCAAAATTGAATGAATTTTTCGAATAGCTATTGGCATCTTTACTATAGACCAGTCATGGGTCAGGTTTCTGACATGAGAAATTATGCTTGTAATAATGCATGTAAATAGTGTGTACTAACTTGTAGTTGTCTATCTGTATGACCCCATAATTTCAATGTAAATATGTGAGAAATCAGTCCTTCATTAATCAGACATATCATGTTTGAATATGGCTTAACTATCAACTTAGGATAATTTTACATTTTTCTTATTGCAAGTGTGTTTTTGAAACAGTATATTGTCATATTAGTCCTATTTTAAATTAGAGGTGCAATAGGCAATTAATAGGTCTTAGGATTTTTCTCTTGATAGGTTCAGCTATACTAGGAAAACTGAGGTATGAAGGTGGACTACATCCTTATGCATAGAAACACCACATTTAGATGTAAGAAGGATGCCTGAAATGAACACTTGTTTGGCATGGTCTTGTTTCAAAACTTGTTACCGGATACAACCTATGATGACCATAAAAGGATATTAAGGGCATGCAGTGAAAATATATTGTTTTATTGGAACTCTCAGATAAGGAAAAGTGGTTTATTAAAATTAACTATTAAATAAATGTCTAATTAAAAGATGTGTTTAATAATCGCTCACACTGTTGTGATAGTTAGCATGTAAATTTTGGAAGGTCATAGAGTGAGTATGCATGGAAAAACTATTTTAATTTTTTCTAGGATTTGGAACTATGATGAAGCTTCACTGCTGAATACGTTTGACAACCAAGATGGCCCAAATAGGGGAATATCCAAGCTCTACCTTGTGAATGAGTTGGATGACATCATGCTTCTTGTTTCTTCAAGTAAGATCCATTGCAAGTATGTTTTCTGGATTATTGTGTTCAAATGTAGTTTTCCAGATGTCAATGCAAATAGACGATGCTTATACTAAAGTGATCAAATTTCCAGGTGATGGGAGTGTTCGTGTCTAGAAATTTTACACTCAACAAGATAGACATAAGATTGCAACATCGTGGAAAACAACTCAAGGTCATAGACCTGGTGCTCATAGTGTTAATGTTGTGGTTGACTGGCAGCAGTTGAAAGGGTATCTGGTAATGCTATTCATGAAAAATTGTAAACCTTTTTTCTACAATAAAATGCTTCAGTTTAGGGATATATGTTCTATATAATTCACCTAACACTCGTACCTTCCAAGTCCTGGATTCACTCGTGGGTCTCCGGCCATGTCATTTGTTTACCGACTTGTGATCCTAGGAAAGTTCTTATATATTGCTTGGAAGGGAATTTTTATATTAATTATTGTAGCTAGAGACATCCTCATCAGGTGGAGCAAGATGGGGTGAAGTGAAAAACAAAATGAATCACTAAGGATTTCAACGGCCAAGTTAATAGAAAATAACTGACCATCCTTTCAAAAGCCAAGATTAATAGCTTCAGCTAATCATTTCTGGTAATTATGTACATAAGAACAAGGCTTTTAGTAGTCACTGACTCTAATCTCCATTCTTAAGATTCTATGTACAACTTGAACATGTCTCTAATAAGAATTATCTTTGGTCTTGGTGAGACTGCATTTATTATTATATTGGCTGGTATGATGTATCTAATTTTCCATACATGAGGATTTTTTTTCTTCTTTTTTATTTGACCAATATTTCTTTTTTAATTATGAACTCTGACCATTGTTTTTGTGTGCAGTATGCATCTGGGGAGATATCTTCCATCATGGTATGGGATCTTGATATAGAACAACTAGCCTGCAGTATCCTGCCTTCTACAAAAATCTGCATTTCAGCCCTGGTTAGTTTATCTTCCCCATATACATACTTCATGGAGGTTTTTAAGTGATCTTTCAAATTCTAACTATACTATATGTACATATAAATGTGGCTTGTTAATCACTGACTTTTTGTTTAATTGGTAAATCAATTGGACTTTATACTGCCATTTTAAACCTGGTGGATTGACATATTATGGTCATCCTTTTTAAAACCCATATAAAATGATGAAATATATAATGGGAAACAAATAGAAAAATGTATGAAGGATTGGCATGCATTATAACTGTGCAAGGTTTTGTCTGGAATGGCATTGTGTGCATTTGTTGTTTTCTACAAATGTTACTAGGGAATGTGGAGAAAATAAGTACTAACAAGAATAGCATGTACTTGTGTTTTGGTTGTTGTTTGTGTTGTATTACTTTATTTCTAGTTGTGGATCAATATTGCACTGTTTTGGGATAGGGGAATGAGTTTCCGGGACCACTGGAGCAGACACCCAAATTTTGCAGGGGATGGTAGGTTGGGCATGGCAATAATATACATAATCTTAGTATTGTATATATAGAAAACAATAAAATTTAAAAATTTTAGAATTCACCATAAACATGAATGACAAATATTACAAGTTACAACTAAAAGCATTGAAATACAAATTAGAAATGGAAAATTCAAATAAGCTATATAGAGTCTAGATTTAGTAATCTTTGAAATAAAATTCAACTTAGAATGAGTAATGAAATTCAAATTACGAACCAAATAAAAAATTCATGTAAGCTATTTATATTAGCTTTTAAACTTAAGTTTTAACTTTAAAGTTTGAAGTCTACTAATTAGACCGGAGGGTCTAAAATTATGAGCTTCACGGGCTTGGGTAATTTCAGCTTTCTGTTCACTAGAATAAATGCATGACTTAATGTCATAGATAGAGTTGCCCAATAGATGACTATATGCTCTTGCTCAGTTTGCTAATGGAAATGTTATTGTAAGTTCAAGGTATGTTCAGCTTTATGACCTCGTCTTGTTATTTTTAATAGATAACACATACTGCTGCCTATTTATTTTCTCTCAGATAGGGCCCTTTTGTAATGGTTGGATTTTGCAGGTATCTATATTGGATTTCTCAAGTATCTTTAAGTATTGGTTTCTATCAACATAAGCTAAAGTAAATTTTAAGAATACATTTAGAATGTCAACATAAGCCAAAGGAAATTTTAAGAATACATTTAAAATACATTCTCCAATGGAAAAGTAGTTCGAATCACTGGTCTCATAACTTGAGATTATCCTTTCCCAATTCACTCTTGTAGTAGTCGATATCTATGCTGAATACCATTTGAAAAATAATACAACTTTCAGCCACAAAAAATTAGGTTGTGACCTACTTTTCCATGCAGTGAAATAGAGTTCAATGTTGTCTAGTTTAGTATTGGCATAGTATATTTTGCTTGCTTGCTTTAATTATAATTACACTTTCTCCTAGCTCCCATTTCTGTGTGCCTATCTTTAGTTTTGAACCTAAATAAGAATTCAATTATTTAATTATACACGATAATGTTTGTCAATATTTCATGCAGCTGTAACTTCCATATATTTGATAGGTTTCAACTTACAAATGTGGATTGTTGAAGTTGATGTCAATTGTCAAAGTTAATGTTGTCAGCTTTGGTCTCTTTGGCTGTGGTCCCATAACTTATAGATCTAAGATGCATTTCCATGCCTATTTTTTTATGTAATCCAAAAAGATAGAGAATGTGCAACTGTCTCTATGCATCAATTCTATTTCTTAAGTTTCATGATACCTCATAATCTTGATTGAATTTTGTCCTATTTATGTTGCCCCCAAAACTAACTTTCTATCTCCTCTTTTGGGTATATTGTTCATTAACTACATCATTTTCAAGATACTGATGTGCAACAAAGTGGGGTAGCTGCAACATTGATTCAAATGTGGACCACTTGGCTAGATCTTTTGGAATGTTCCCAATAACAAAGTGTTAGGAAATTGAATTGGTGGAATCAAAGATTAGGTTGATTGATGCAGACCAAAATATTTCAACAATGATCAATGTGCTGATTACTACATGGAAGCTTGAAAGTAATTCCTGTTAAATTGGGATGTGTGTAGAATGTTTTTTAATGCAATTAACAATATATATTCAGTTTTTTTGCAGCATTTTTACATCTTTTCAACTAGGAATTAAAAGGGCCTTCCTGTAAAATACTTTCTACAAATAGATTTATAACTACTCCATTGGTATATATAACTTTTATAACTGCATATTCTTGGAACTTAACCCTATCATTGGCCTGAAAGGATGAAACCCTACTTACTTGTGAGCAGAGAATGTTACTTTGGCTAAGTAGAGGTGGCCAAAGACAAACTTGCATTTCTACAAGTGATCATTCAAGACTGAGTATATTCTAAGATGGACAGTTTGTTACATTAAATATATTGAAGTTAGGAGACATGGGCCTTAGATGCCTTAGACAAAAGTGGTTGTGCTATTCAATGAAAGTCTCATCTTTGTTAAGTGGAAAACATAGGGGGTTCTCTTGTGTCAAGCATTTTCAAGTTAGAGAGGCATTTGTATGCCTCATTTTTATAGAGAAAAAACATAGGAAATCAGCTCTAGATGTACAAAGTTGGAAGGAAATTTCAGATGATATCCAAATACTTTTGAAATATTAGAGTAGAATTTTGAATTTTCATCTCAAAACACAAGAGGAATGTAATATGAACTGTGTAAGATCTCTCAAGGTAACAAGATCCTTTCAATTTTTTACTAGGCATTGGCTGTCTTTTGCACTAATTTGCTATTAAAATACATGAGCTTTTCCATAGGAATTTGTGGAATATGAAAAAAGTCTATAGTCTCCAAGGTTGTTCTAAGGTATTGTTGAAACTTTTTTTGTGTGTGTGTATTTCTTTTGCAATCTAAAGCTAAGGTATTGCATGGGTAAGAAAGGTGGACATTATTATTCAATGTAATTGAGGTAACTTCTTATTTATGAAATATGTAATAGAACATGCATCTCTACATTGAGGAAACAACCAAGGGTGAAAGGTTTTTCACAAAATAGATGGAAAAAACAAGAAGGTAAGGTCTATGCTATTTATGCAATTTACACAAATATCAATCTTTCAATTCACTAGTATTGCTAATGAGAATTCCCAGGATAGTTAGTATGGAGTAGGATAAGCCTAAAAGCGAGGTTCAAATTCAATGGCCCAAGTTTGGTTATATTCATTGAAGGAAAATTTGGTTCTCATGGATCGTGAAACACATGCAATTTCATTACCTCAATTACTGTGAACTTTTCCATGTGGTGAAACTAAGTTCAATGTTGTCTGGTTTAATATTGGATATTGAACATTATAAATAATGTGTTTATTTTTTTTCTACTTTACAGTTCATTGCATTTCTATTGGTATTTTTTTATTGGATTTTGCAGGAGTGAACTTAACTAAGTGTGGCATTGAGTATGAAGAGCATGTCACTGAGGCTTTGCCATTGAGTATGAAGAGCCTGCTACTGAGGCTTTCAAGCTACTAAGTATGGGTTAAGTGAAGGTGTTACGGGATCTAAGTATATTGGTTTAGCAGCCAAGTACAAATGGGATGGTTTAGCCTTTGTAATATTTTGAAAAGTCATCGATGTAATAGATAATTTTCATGTAAAGTTATATGGAGATAGTTTTTGAGAAAACTCATATTTATTGTAATACTTGACATTTCATATAATATAATTTGTTCGGTTTAAAACTTATATGGTTGTACTTTATATTATTTATAAGTGTTGTAATTAACTAATTAATGTGACATTGCATAATTCACATGTGTATTAGATGATGTTAAATAATGTATGATTATTTTTTTAATTTAAACATAATATCATATTAATAATGTATATTGATTAATAATGGACACCATTAAAACTACTAAAATATAATAACCACACATAAAACAACTAAAAATGACTAAATTAGTGACCAATAAATGAGATTAATGATCAAAATTCGCATAGAAAATGACCAAAAATTGAGAGATACATGACCAAACAATGAGATATAAATGACCAAAAAAATGACCAAAATTAGGATATCAATGACCAAAAAGCAGGTTTGGTGGCTAATTTACGGTCTTTTATTACGCGACCAAATTTGGTCATATTCTAGTTTTTCATGTGGTCATTAATTTGGTCATAAATGTGGTCATATATTTAGTCATTGATTCAAATATATGACAAAATTAATGATCAAATATATGACCAAATTAGTGACCAACTAACAAGCTATAAATGACCAAAATAAAAATGACCAATTTTGGTCACGTAATAAAAGACCGTAAATTAGCCACCAATGATCGCCAAACAAAAAATTGGTCACTGATATGCGAATTTTGGTCATTTTTTTGGTCACTAATCTCTCATTTTCCACTAGTGAAAACTTCTACTATTGAAGGTTCCCTATTATAAAAATAATAAGAATTTAAAATGTATGTTCTAAAATTATGCATGGTAAGAAGATTGCATACACGTCCCTATGAGCATGCCTAGAACATAGGTGTATTCATATAAATTAAAATTCTTATCATTATTGAATTTTTCCACCTAAATTTTTATTGAGTTGGTTTCTTTGGATTTAGATTTAGCATGGTGAGCATGGTGATATAGGCTACAAAACAACAAAATCTCTATTTATCCAAATTCTTTTCAATATTTACAAATTTTACATTATGTTTAAAATTTAGGATGGATAATTTCACCATGCAGGAAATTACACACACATATATATCTAGCAAATTACACACACACACACACACACATTCCTAAAGAAAATTGTAATTTTAATACTCAAAATGAGATACAAATTTACATATTGTAGATATGTATTGCATATATCCAAAAAATTTAAAAGCCAAAAAACCGTATCCCTGATACAAGAACATAACAAAAGAGCCAATAAATCCATGTCATTTACAAGCTCTGTTAAATTATAAGCCTTTACAAGTTGTCACAAAGACATGTAAGGGAAATTCGTAACAAAACATAGTCCAAAATTGGTCCTTCAAAAGGTCGCACCACCTTATAAATATTTATGATGTTCATGTTTTTCCTAATTCCTTAGTGTTCAACTTCAATAAATACAACTCAATCAAAGCTTCGAGTGTTTGCACTCTCAGTTGCTTCAATGAAAGGTTGTTGATAGTATTGAAATTGATTGTCATTTCTAGATTCTATGATGAAGAAAATCCCTTTATCCAACTAAGTAGTACTTGTTTTAGAGAGGGAATTAGCTTCTTTGATTTGTTCTCTTCTTTTTAATTTTTTTTTCTTGACATATAAACATAAATCATTTGTTTTTATTACAACTTTGTATCAACTTAACCTTTAAAAAAAAATAGATGGTGTACTAAAACAAATTGAGATCTACAATATATAGAAAAAATAGGACCCTCAAAACATACACTTACTATTGGCCTCATAATTTCAAAGCTATGTTAAGATGAAGTGAGATAAACTCTAGAGGATTTGCTATTTAGGTTGATGGAATTGCAATTTTAACTATAGGAATGGATTCAAGAACCTCAATTATCCTGGATTATGCAATTCCAACAACCCAAAGCTACCATTTCAACAATTTCAACTCAATTTTAGTTAAAAAGAAATGAATTTTAACTATAAATGATCTAAAATTGAACTTACTCTTACTAAGGTTCTTAATTTTTTATTATAAATTAATATTTAAATATTCACACATATATAAACTATCCTTTACCAATATACAAATAAGTGTTAATAAATTTGTTATCTATAAACACTTAAAATAATATAAATATATACATTATACCTCATAATATTAGAAAAAACTAAACCATATAAAACTTGTATATGTAAAAGTTTTATATATTCTTATAGCTAACTCGTTTTCTATATTTCTTCTTCCATACTATATTGTCATGAGCTTGTGTTCCCTTTTTTTTTTTTTTTTTTTTGAAAAGTAATTTATAAGTTTTGTGTTCAAAGGTATTTCATAAGTTTTATTTTTGTTAATTATTTAAATTTACAATTTATTTATAGGTTTTGAATAAAAAAAATTAAACAATATTTAAATTTTTTTTTCAATTTTTTTTTCTAATTAAACTCTTCACTTCTTCTAATTAAAGATGTTTGAATTTTACGTTAATCTTTTCTCCTTGTGACAATATGTTTAAATTTAAATTTACTTTGAACCTCTTATTAAAATATGTTTAAATTTTATATTTATATTTAATTTTTATTTTGATCTCTTCCGCATGTTAAAATAGGGCTACATCTCCTTCGGACCGTGTGAACAAGGCCCACCCCAGAAAAAGGACTTGCACAACTTCATTCATTCTTACCATAAACATCAAACATTCATCCCTAAGAATGGATATTCAAACCTCAATGAATGGATATCCAAACCTCAATGAACACCCTCTTTAAGGGATCTTTGTTTTTTTTTATTGATATACGATTTCCATTATAAGATTTTACAAAGCACAAATTTATCTCAAGGAATAAACCATCATTTAAGGGATGAAATAAAGATACTTATACCCTAGTATCTCAATGATATAGCACAGATTGAGATATTTTCAAGAATAATTATGTATTGATTTCTTTTATACCCGTGAAAGCATTGAAAATTGAAATCATTGCAACCTTATTAAATATTAAGCAAATTTTATTTTTGATGAGTTGTGCCTTAATTCCCCACTAAACTTTGTCCATAATATCTAAATTCGTGTGTAATCACTCCATAGCTTATATGTAATAAGGGGAGTTGAACTAATCTAGTGTTCAATCCTTCCTAGGCTTTTTTGATCTTATCATTTGCTGACATATTATGTATGCAAGATCATGTGTTTGTTTTATTATATTCTAAATGATGGACACATAAAAAATATTCCCTCTGTCTATGTAAGAATGGCATGCTTACTGCATAATGGATTTATGTCCTCGATCATGTTCATCAATAACTAAAAGCACCCTCTTCCTTAGTTTTCTTCCAAAATAAACTTCTTCTTAAGCCTTGCCATTCGTTCCTTCCCACCTCGGAAGACAAAACAATTTTTCCACGATTGGATTTACTTTATGAGCAAACAAGAAATTTGCTTTTGGAGACTCGATAACTTTAATACACACTCCCTTTCTATTATAGGTGAAATCAATTATTTGGACACTAATTCTAGTTGTGAGAGGGTTGTTCCTTCATCCCTCTACTACAAAGAAAGTGATTCTCAATAATCAACAAACTAAAGCACTTTCATTATTCATTGAAGCACACAACTAAATTTACAAATTACAATTTTGGGCATTGACACTCACATGAGTTAGGCTCCAACAAAAACTCTTGACCAAATAAATTGCACTAATATCACAAGATTTATTCTTAATTTCTCTCATTCACATGATTCTCACACTCATATGAACTGTCTTGGACTAAGGAATTGTGAAGGAGCCTTCAGTCCACCACATAGGAACTATATGGGTGATCCTTGGCCTCCTATTTGAAATATGCAATCCATTAGTATGTTTTGCACAACAATAACATGTCACATGCATGTATTATAGTAAAGGAAAACAAGGGAAATGGACACTAAAGAAACCTACTTAGACTCAAGTGTGAGGAAATGTCCTAAACCAACACATAGATTGTCTCTTATGGATGTTTAATTTCCACATTATATCTCAATGTCATTAGAAGGTTTTGTGCATCATATATGGGATTTGGAATTGACCATAGGTAGGAAAATAAAATAAGTTCTCTAGGACCTATTTGAATACTTTTAGGATCAAGTATAATAATGTAGTCCTTGAACCACCACATAGGGCCTTTGTAGGGGATTTTTGAATTCCAATTGGGAATATAGATTCCCTTATTACTCCTGAAACCACCACATAGGACCTTTATAAGGGGTATTTTGCTTCAAATTGGTATTATGGGCACCATTAATAGGTTTTGCACATAGGAAATGTCGCTTATTCCCTTTACCATGGTTAAGATAGGAAAAGAAAGGCCTTAGGTCATGACTGAGGATTATTAATCTTAAGAACCTTGAGCAAGACCTCAAACCACCACACATACCCTCTCTACGTGATGTTTAGCCTCGAGATGGGATATGGGTGGATAGAAAACAAAAAGTGAATAAAAAATATTCCATGATAGATTGATCCACAAGGGAATCTATATATATCACCAAAAGTGTAAATAAATCCCTTAAAGTAAAAAAGACATGGTCCACTTTGATTTACTAAGGTACATAATGAACTCCTTGAGTTTCTCCTTGACCTATCCACCAATTCACTAGCATAATCGACTCAAAAAACTAATAGAATGCTAAGTCAACACTCATTCAACCATTAATTGTCAATGCAAATCATTTATGTAAATAACATTTAAAGTTGTGATGAACCTATAGTTCTAACAATTCGAAGTATTTGCACACAATCCAATGGTTCTTAAGGATTTGATCATGGTTTGGTTTAGGGGTACAAGGGTTGGGGGGATGCAAGGGCCTTATTCCTTAAATATGGTTTACAATGATCGAGGACCATGTGAAAGTCCTCAAACAATCATGCAGACATGTATACATGATGTTAGGCCTCCAAGTGGATTATGATCACCATTCCTAGGATTTGTACAAAAGAGATAGGTTTGAGGGCCTTTAGCATGGTCAAGGAGAGGAAAACATGTCCTTAGGTCTTAACAAAATATTCTACCATTGAAGGTTCCCTTTTGTAAAAAACTAAGAATCATTTGAAATGTATGTTCTAAAATTATGCATGGTAAAAATATTGCATACACATCTCTATGGGAATTCCTAGAACATAGGTGTGTTCATATAAATTAAAATTTCTTAGCATAATTGAAGCTTTCCACCTACATGTTTGTTGAGTTTTTTTTTTTGGATTTAGCTTTGGCATGATGAGCATGGTGATTTAGGATACAAAACAACAAAATCTCCATTTATCCAAATCCTTTTCAATATTTACCTATTTTACATTATTTTTAAAATTTAGGATGCACAATTTCATCATCCAGGAAACTACACATACACATATATCTAGCAAATTCCACAGACACACACACACACACACACACATAGCTCAAAAACAAATTTGTAATTTTATTACTCAAAATGAGATACAAAACTACATATTGTAGATATGCATTCCATATATCCCAAAAAATTTAAAGGCCAAAAAATTGCATCCCTCATACAACAATATAACAACAGAGACGATAAATACAAGTCATTTACCAGCTCTATCCAACTATATGCCTTTATTAGTTGTCACAAAGCCATGTAAGAGAAAGTCATAACAAAACCTAGTCCAAAATCGAGCCTTCAAAATGTCAAACCACCTTATAAATATCTACAATGTTCACATTCTTCCTAATTCCTTAGTCTTCACCTTCAACAAATACAACTCACTCAAAGCTTCCAAAGTTTGCACTCTTAGCCCCTTCAATGAAAGCTCATTGATAGTATTGAAATTGATTGTCATTTCTAGACTCTAATGAAGTAAATCCCTTTATCCAAGTAGTACTTGTTTTAGAGAGGGAATCTCATCTGGATTTATGCAGGAACGCAGCAGAATACACAAATAACTATAGAAACAAAGATGGAGCATAAATTACACTTCATATCATTAATCAAAGAACTTAAACTTGTTTACATACAGAATGGAAATAAACTAGCTAGAGTGCCGAAAGCTTATCTCTAAGAAGAGATGTAGTGGCTACATGTCTCTGAACTGTATGTTACAATGAGGCTTGAAGGCCTATATATTATTGTGAAACAATGGAAACCCTACACATCAAAAACCCTAACCCTACGACGTGAAATGCCAGAATGTGGGCCCCTTTGGGTAACTTGGTACATCAATTTCCCGGGGTCGTAAATTTGGCATACTACCTCCGTTTGATGCACATGATACATCGTTAGAAAGGTCTATTCAAGGACTACATCAATAAACAACAAATATTGAGCCCGAAATGGACTCATATTCCCCTCACCATTCGATGCCAAAAAAACATCGCTTAGGGCCTCAAAACGGCTCATGAAGTTTAGGACCCGAAAACTGCCAAAAATAATAAATTGTGCTACAATTAAGGAAACTATAAAACTGAAAGAAACAATGGTGGGGGTCCAAGTGGAATAGGTAGGTGTTCAATATCCTCCTGGATCAGAATCACATTTTTTGTTTTGTTTTCTATTTACTTATTTCTTGACATGTAAACATAAGTCATTTGTTTTTATTACATCTTTGTATCAACTTAACCATTTAAAAAAAAAATATGGTGTACTAATAGAAATTGAGATCTACACTCTATAAAAAAAACATTGTTTGATTATAATACTACATTCAAAACATACACTTACTATTGGCCTCATACTTACAAGGCTATGTTAAGATGGAGTGAGATAAACTCTAGAGGATTTGCACCTTCTTGAGTGGTTTTTACTCTAATCCAAAGTTAGTGAAATCACTCGGAATTGCAATGTTGACTATAGGAATGGATTCAAGAACCTCAATCTTCCTTGGACTAGATTATGCAATTCCAACAACCCAAAACTATTATGCAATTCACAAAACCCAAAACTATCATTTCAATTGGATTTTAGTTAAAAAAAGTGGATTTTGACTATTCACTTTCTCTTATTAAGGTTCTTAATTTTTTATTATAACTTAATATTTAAGAATTAACAAAAACATTCACACACAAATATAAACTATTCTTTACCAATATATAAATAAGGGTTACTAAATTGATCATGGATAAACACTTGAAATAATCTAAATATATGAATAATACTTAATAATATTAAAAAAACTAGAATCATATAAAACTTCTATAAATAAATTTTTTATAAAAGTTCTACATATTCGAATAAAATTCTTATAAAAGTTCTACATGTTCTTATAGCTAACTAGTTTTCTGGATTTCTTCTTCCATATTGTCATAAACTTGTGTTCACCTTTTTGTTGGTTTTTAAAAGGTATTTCATAAGTTTTGTGTTTGCAAGGTATTTTATAAGTTTTGTTTTTTCCTATTAAACTATGTTTAAATTTTAAATTTAAATTTAAATTTTGCTTTAACCTCTACCTAGGTTTAAATTTAAATTTTACTCTTGACTTCTTCCTCGTGTTAAAATAAGTTTAAATTTTACTTTGACCTCTTCCATTACCTACTCTTAAACTTTGTTTAAATTTTAGTTTGGAATTTGGTTATGAAAAAGGTCATATGGACTCTTAGATCTGAACAATGTATAATAATTTATTTCTAAAGGCACAAGTTTCGAAGTTCATCCTAACAAAAAACATGTTATTACATTTAATATTTATTTGGACCATTCGTTTTGCTGAGTTGGCAAAATCTGGCTTAAACGTTCTCCCAGCATGAAAAAGAATTGGGTACCTGATTCTGCATCAACTCTCGATTTGGATTTGACACAGTTGGATTTTCGATTGAAGTGGTTTATAAAGGCTTGTGGTTCCAATAAAATATTGTATCCCACCCTGGATTCAGTTGATGCATTTAATGTTAATGAGACCATTGGGCCACATCTCCTTCGGACCTTGTGAACAAGGCCCACCCAGCATTATATATACACAACTTCATTCATTCTTACCATAAGCATCAAGCATTCCTCCTTTAGAAAAAGAAGAATCGCAGGCGTGATCGTAGGTTCATAAGAGTCACAGTTTTATTTTGAGGTAATTATTTTGAACACCATTCTCTTGTTCAATAAATCACTATTTTGTATATGTTTTTGTTGACTTTGCAGAAGTTTTCTGTTATGTATGATCTATCTGGATCTTGTTTTAAGGTAATTAAGTATCTTTACCAAATAGTCTGCATTTCAACTATTTGGTATATATTTAAGGAATTGGGATTGGACTTTTCTTGTCAGTGTTTCCAGTTTATGATATTCTCTTGCACACTAAATTTTGAGGGTGTCTAACTCTTTGTGAGATTCAAGGTTTATATATTTAAGGTTTTTTTAACAATGAAATGAATTTCAGTTACAAAAGCTTTGTATTGGCGGTGCTAAAAATAGGCCAGAAATTATAAACTAAGATATTATGTTATTTATTCCTTTTTTTCTTGTCCCTTTGCAATCATCCACTATTAATGGAAATTAAATGTCAAGATATGGATTACGATGAATATGAGAGATTGGAATTGTTAATAAAGTCAGAAGTATTCTTATCATCAGAGATGAACTACTTGGCTCACTTGGCATTTGTTGTTCTTTGTTAACTTTATCTATTTATTTTTTGAACTTTCAATAACTTCCTTAGTTTCCCAATTTTCGTAGCTTGGTAAGCTTAAAGTTCAAGTGGAATTTAGGTTTCTTAAGCCTAGTGTGTTCTTTGCAGGTCTATTCTTAGTTTACAGCTGCCTAATTATTGTAATAATGTCAATGATCTTATTTGTACACTTTTTATCAAATATTATATATTTTTAATTGTTTGTTTCTTATGATGTTTGTAGGAGAGGAAGACAACAAATCTTTTTTTAGAGATGTATTCATGGAATACTAGAATTTTGTGTTTTTAATGCTTTGTTGGGTTTACTTTTCTTTTTGACTTATCTAGTAGCAGTGGGTTAGATATAAATGGAAGGCTAAAATCTATGCAAAGACATTGACGCTTCAAAGCCCAAGATTAAGATATATAAACCATTGGATCAAATAATGGTAAAGAAATTTGATGAATAGGATGAGCTTGGACAAAAAGTAGCACATGATGTTGCATCAAAGGGTAAGGTGCGTGAAATTGAGCAGCAAGAAGCACTTGAGACTTGACGTCTCAAAGTTGATAGTGCCAAAAAGGAAACTGTTGGCTCTGGCATCTTCTGTAGCCGAGTTTCAAGAACACAACACTATTGGACATCAAGAAGTAGATGGTGATGTATCTGAGCTCAAGGTGTTGAATAGGAAAGTATCAGCCCAAACAACCTCTCTAACCTGGTTGCAAGCACACAGTGAGAATAAAATTCAAGAAGGACGTGGTGGCATATCAAAGTTGGATGAAACTTCTGTGTTTCAGGGCTGTGGGATTGAACATCCAGATGCACACGATGATGTATCCATTTCCAACTTGGAAAAAGTAAACTAATGACTCAAACTGCAACATCTGAGACAAAAGAGATTAGACAGGAAGAAGCATCAAAGGTGCCCAAAATATCAAAAAAGAAACAAAAGAGTGGGAACCCTATAAAAGGATTTGACAGACTGGGATCATCTTCAAATAGCCATCAGGAAGGTTCACAACTCACTAAATTAGTTAAAAAGTATGGAGCCTTGAGGCATAAGTACTTGATTTTATATGAAAAAAACTCTAGTATAAAAGATGAGCTGAAAAGGTCTGAAAGGAAAGTGAAGAAACTAAAAAAACTGAAACTGGCACTTTTGGATAAGCTTGTTGTGTTGGAGGGTTTGGTTGATCCTTCAGATATTAGATCTCCCAATCAAAAATTATAATCAAAAATTATAAACTAGTGTTGCAGTTTGTTAGTTCTTGTAGTCTGCATAAACAGATCGAAGATTGTAGTGTTGCAGTAGTTTCTGAACTTGTCAGTTCTTGTAGTTTGAATAAGCAGTTAGGAGATTGTAGGTTGAACATGTTTCATGAAATAGGTTCTGGAAGGCTTTATGCCATAGTTTGAATTTTCTTACAAAGTAATTTCAGCAATTGTGTATTCTTCTGCACTTACGAATAATGTTCTATTCAAAAATACTACCTGAAAATGATTTGAAGTGTAAAACCAAGAAGAATAGAAACTTGCACTTTGATAAGCTGAATATTCCCACCAAAATGTATTAACATATTATTGCATGTTGGCTTCTTTCTACACTTGTAAGTTCTTTTACTTTGTATAAACGGATTCAGTGTTAATAATTTTCATGAACAATTTCAAAAAGGGTTTTTATTCTCCTGTAAAGTAATGGATAAATTTACATTTCTTGTGAATCCATTTTTTCTACAAGGTTATGTTTCAGCCCAATCCATTTATATTTTCAAAATTGAGACAAGCGAGGATTTTTTTTAAATGGTTTAAATCTTGACAATTAAAGTTCCATGGACAACGTTCCAAACAATCAAGTAAACCAATAAAATTTCTAAATTTTGACCAAAAATAAAGATTAACTCCATTTCAAACCTTTATATTTAGTACCAATTAGGATTCTTAATGGACTCAGTATAAATAGTAATTACTTATAATTCCTTTCTTATTATTTTGAATAGATTAAAAATCTAAAGTGGCTCTCGTAATTCATTCTCATGTTGCTCACTTATGGTAATTCATTATTTGGAAGTGTTTTATGAGACAATTCTACTTCTAGATGGTCATCAGCTACCCCATTCACCCACCTCCGAGTAAACTTTATCAATATTCAGTTCTGTTTCTTTTATTATTCAGAAATATTCATGGTGTTGTCTAGTTTAATGATAAGAGTTTCCTTTATTATTCTGATATAAATTTTCAATCTTTTTGACATTACAAAACTTTATGTGAAATTATTGCTTATTAATTTTATGTTCCTGATCTTACTTTCAACTTGTTTTAATGGTTCTCTTGTGATTTGAAATAATATATTATTATTCTCCTTAAATATTTCAAACCAACAAATTTTAAAATGATTGTATATTTCAGAGTCGGCTTACTCTTAACTTAAAATTTCCTTTCAACAAATTTTAAAATAATTGTATATTTCGGAGTCGACTTACTCTTAATTAAAAATTTCCTTTCAACTATTTGTGAAACAACATTGATACATCATCTTAGTAGGAATATTATTTCTCATTCTTCATCGTAACCTCAAATTAATAGACATAGACTCATTGGATATTGATATGTTTAAAGATTATAAACTTTTAAGCACTTGAGACATTTTGATGGCCTTTTGATTCTTCCAAGCAATTGTCATCTCCAAATTCAATATTCACATTTTAGGATAATATTTTTTAAATATTAAAATTTTGAGACACTAATTTGAATTTACATTAAGTTTTGTTTTTTTCCACTAATTAATGTTATTTTATTCACATGTTTTTTTTTGTCTTATTTGAAGATAGTGGAACCATTTTCATTATTATTTATTTATTTATTAATTTAATTCATAGTTGGTTTTGTTTTTTTAAAAAACTCCCCATACCATTAATTGAGGCCTTGAGTCTTCTAAGATGTCACTTTTTACTACAATGTTAAAAGCTAAGGTCAATTAATCAAGTTTCCAAAAATTGATAACCATACATCTATCCCTAAGTAGTCACCCAACTCTCACACTTCTCAAAGGCTACTAGTTAGTTTGAGAGAAGGAAACTGTTTCAAAGTGTTCTTCCAAAGAAAACCATTAATCTCCTATTTCAAAATTCTTGGAAACTCTCTTCAACAAACTTATCTACTATTTTTACCTATTTCAAATATGTGATCTATTGGAAAATGAAGTAATTTTGGTGATTTCCTACCATTAGATGTTATGTGCATGCTTACATTCCATGTTTGGGTCTAGAATGTTGATTTTACTTTGTGACATCTCCAATTTGTTTGTCACCATGACTTCAATAAATTTCATGTATTGAAATTGTGATTGGAGTGCATTATAGCTATTTTGTTTATTGATTGTGTCTAGGCTGCATTGTAGGTGTTGAGTTTATCTCTACAACATGTTGCTTTAAATGTAATATTTCATTATGATTAAGACTTCAACATAAACACAACTTCAAAGCATTTTTTAAGGATTAAAGACACATTATAATCATACTACTTATAAAAGAGAGATGTACGCAATTACTATGGTACACTTGTTAATCTAAAATACATTACCAAGAGTTATATTTAATGATTTTGTGAGAGAGTGAAGTAGGGTCATTGATCTAAAATAAATTACCATGAGTTACCATTATGGATTTTTTCAAGACAATAATGATGAATGGATTCATTTCCACAAGTTTTCAATCTAGTTTGTCGAATTTTATTTTGAATAAAGATTACAAGGTTAGTTATTCAAATCATTTTACCAATTTTCAATGTAGTTTGTGCAAACTTAAGTTTGCATTAATTAAGAATAGATATTAAAATTAGTGGTTAAATGTGTAGTATTATGCTAAGTTCTTCTATTAGATGTTAAAATGAGTTCACTAGAAAAAATAAAAAGATACAAACCTAAAGTAACCTGTTACCCTTTAAGGGCCTTGAAGGTCATTCTCCAAATGTTGTTTGTAGTTCCAACATTTGGGCCATCAAAATTGAGTGTTTTCAACTTATAAGTAAACAAAAGAGTGGGGGTTACATCCGCTAGTACCTCAAAGATTTATAATTTGGTTATGCGAGATTGGGTGAGTATCCATCCTTAAATGGCTTCAAATGCCTCCATCACATGATCATCTTGGTAGTCATTGATCGATAGAAACAAACATGATGGAAGGTCAATGGATAGAAGAGTCAGTTTGGAGTGTGCTTGTATGATGGAAAGGTGCCTTTTCCCAAACATTAGGCACATCTCATACCTTGGAATCGTGTACCTTAGTTGAATGCACAATTGGAACTTGGTGAGGGAAAAAAATTTCATGTGTTGGTAGAGTCCAATATTGTGGTTAACCTTAACAATAAAGGGTCCAACAATCACAACAATGGTGGTTCGATTTTCTTCTATGGTTTAATATTCATGGCCTTTTCCCAAGGTGCACAGAGCTAATGTTGTACAAGGACCCTTGGAATTGACATAAACAAATGACATAGTTCTTTTGTCATCATGAGAAATTTAAGGAAACTTTATCCATGTCTTATTCATAGTTCTAGTAGTTATATTAATCAAGATATGTCTCTCTTTGGGATTGATCAATGTCCAAGTGGGGGAATTAAACATAGAGGGATTTAAAGAGAGATGATGGTTTCTAGTATTTTTTGAAATGAAAATGTAAGGACTCTAACAAGGAGTTGAAATCAAGGGAGTTAATACCTAAGAAACCTAAGATAAAAAGGAGCAAGGAATATTGCATGAAGATTAAACCTAATAAAAGTTAGTTGTAATACCCCCAGTTTGACCCTTGTAATGTATTGAATGAAATTATGTAAATAGTGTAAATATGTGAGTATGGATTTGTAGTGCAGAGCTCATGGACAAGGCATTACTAGTGAATGGCTAGACATATATGATATAATCTTGTTATTTGGACCATATGGTTGCCTTTCCTTTCTAATTTGAAATATATGTAAATATTATGTGCTTAAATAATAAAATGCTCTGACATGGCTATGTAAAGAGCATCAAAGAGGCTATGATTCCACCAGACGGAAAGAGGAAAGGGGGCCTATGGGACACTAATCCCTTGTTTCCAAGTGTCAACCTTAAAAATAACCCGAATTCTATTATGTTCCTTGAATAAGCCAATTATCTCCTTTTTTAGTATTTTTCCAATCATTGAATGCATGTGTGAGGTTGGTGGAAAACGTTTCCTCATGTAGTTATTAAATCATGGGGGTGACTACACTTTTGTGGCAATTTTGTCAACCTACAACTATCAAGAGTCATTTCTTCTACTTTCAGAAACCACATTAGTTTTCTTGTCACCATATATCCTATCCGTGGGAGTCAGTCCTCATTCTCTCACACACTTTCATGCATATATACACTACACAAAGCTCTATATGGTTGTTCATGACAATGTATAACCTAGGAAATTCAAATTTAGAGACAAAGCTACAATTTTGGAAGGAATATCAATGTGTGTAGGTGAGCAAAGAGGATGGGCAATCTAGGAAACATTTCACATTGATTTATGTTTCCTGTAGATGTTTAAGAAGCCCTGAATTGAGGCTAAAGGTGTTTCTCCAAACACATTTAGTATATTATTCTTCTTCTATGCACACACTAGAAGCACTCGACAAGATGGATTTCCCAAGACAACTGTGGACCAGGGAATGGGATGCATGAGCCAAGAATGGTATTGTGTGGAGCAGGTATTATGGAAGCCAAGGCTATGAAGGATGAGTTAGATCTCTGCATGAGAATTTGGCTAATCATATAGAGAAACCAGGGTTGTGGGATAAGAGAGAGAAGCTTATAAGTGTTTCCTTTTCCCTGGTAGCCTCATATCCTCATATTCATGTGTATTTGAAAGTAAGACATTTTTTATTTGATTATTAGATTTGATTATGCTTGCATATGCATGAATCATGTGTGTGGATCAATTTTATTTCCATTATGTATGTTTAATTTGCATATGCACACGTCTTTTAAATATTGTGAAATCATAACTTGACCATGGGTAAAAATTTGGAGTCCTTGAGTTAGTTAACGTCCCCTCACATTGGTCAGATTGGGTGAGGGGGGCGTTATATTAGGACAGTGTTAGGGGAAGATGCAATCCTATACCAAATAATGGACTTGCAAGATTTTGTTCTTGATAGATCATTTTTGTAGAATATTAATCTATGAATGTAGTACTCATGAGAAGAAATTTCAACTCAAAATGGACCCATGAGAGGAAATTCGAACTCTAATTCAAATTCCATGTCATCATGTGTTAGCCAATGAAATTGCTTTAAATTTGAAATATCATATAGGTCTTAAACACTTTTTTAATATAAATTTGGGGATAGGTATCATAAAAAAATATTTTTTTGTTTGTATTTTCAACATATATCCTCGTGTTTTTACTCAATTTTCGATCGAGAGAGCTCGTTGGATGTGGAATCAAATTCTGCATCCAACAAGCTCACCTGGTCGAAATTTGAGTAAAAACACGGGGATATATGTTGAAAATACAAACAAAAAAGTAGTTTTTTTCTTTTCTTCCTCCAAAATTAATAATTTTTTTTAAGTATTTTAAGTATTATTTGTTGTTGTAATTGTAACTTTAGAATGTATTCACTTGCATATCTTATGTATTGTACCCCGATGTTTGTTCCGGGAAGTGTTTGTAATGTAATTGAGTCATGTCATGCCCCAATGTTCGGATCAGGAGATTCTATAATGTAAACAAGTCATGTCAAGTTATTATGGGTAACCCTCCTGTTGATCAAGGGTTAAAGTCCCCACAGTTGTGGGGCCCTAGGGTTATTAGACTCTCCTAGAGAATTCGACCTTGGTGAGTTATTGTCAAGTCCAAAATTAGTATAAATAGAGAGTGAGCCTCTCTATTTATCACACATTTACACACACTCAGTTGTAGTGCATAAATGAGAGAGAAGAAGTTTCTGGGACAAGAGAGAGAGAGACTACTACTGTCAGGAGATCATCTTACTATTTTGGGGTTTTACTTTTGTTGCTGATTCTATCTCTGAATAAGTTGCGGGGTTTTATCCTTTATGGTTTCCCCGAGGAAAAACTTTGTGTTCATTGTCTCTTATGTTTGATTGTTGTGCTTGTTATTCTCTCAGTTAAAGATCCTAAGATAATGCTAGCTTAAATGATAAAAATCTAACATGGTATTAGAGCTAACCTGAGAAGAAGACACTGTGCAACTGTAGAAACTAGGGCTTCCTACTTTTTGTATCTCTCTCCACAGATTTTCAGCAAAAGAGGGTTGGACTAACTCTCCTCTTTAGGGCACATCTTTCTGTTGAAGCAGAATTTGATTCTGAGTATTTTCAGTTTTTGACCCGACACTACTGCCAGAAATTAGGGCTTTCCACAGAAGTGGAATTTTTGAGTGCTCCTAGGCCTGGATTGATCTCCTCCTCGAAATCAAAGTTTAGAGATCAAGATCAAATCTTTTGGTTTGATAGAACTCCAAGAAATTCAAACCCTAATCTTCTCGTGAACCAGCTCTATAGAAATTCAGCTCTAGATCTAGATCCGACATCTTAACTTGGTTAGATCTAAATATTTTGTATTTCCATTTGAGGTTCTCATTTAAGATGTCACATCATACCAAGTTTGATGAAAATCTTGAGGGAGCTGATAACTTCCAAGCCCAGAAGTGTAGGATCTCCCTGGTCGTGGAACAAAATGAGTTAGACTTCTGCATCAATGAGGAGGTTGGAGTTCCATATGGAGATGAGACTAAGGCCTTACACAAGAAAAAATTTGTCATGGCTAAGAGGATTATTGCTGATTCAATCAAGGATCACCTTATACCATAGGTGTCCTCCCTAAAGACACCTAAAGCTATGTTTGATGCCCTGACCAAACTGTTTGAAGGAATGAACATAAACCGGAAGATGACCTTGAGGAACCAGTTGAAGAATGTAAAGATCTGGAATACGAAGACCATACAGTCATACTTCACAAGGGTCTCTCAGATCAAATAACAACTTGAAGCAGTGGATGAAGAAGTGGATAATGCAAATATTGCAATGGCCACTTTGAATGGTCTCCCTAGAAAATGGGTGTCTTTCATTCAAGGGGATCTATTGCAAAAAGAAGCTAGTAAAGTTCAGCATACTATGGGAAAAATGCTCTCAAGAAGAAGCTCAAATAGCAGCTCGAGAAGAAAAGATGGGAAGTGAAGATCAAGCTCTCACAGTACAATCCAAGAAGAGAAAAACAAATCATCACAAAGGTAAGCATTCTCATCCTAATAAATTTAATAAGAATCGACCCAGATTCAGATGCTTCATATGTGATGGAAAAGGAAACTATGCTAAAGAATGTCCTAAGAACCCAAATATCTCTCACAAGAAGAAGGGAAACAAGAAAAGAAATCATGCTCATGCTACAGAAGATGATGAACCCTCCAGAAAGAGAATCAAGCAAGAAAGTGATGATTCTTCAAGTGATGAAGAATATGTTTGATTTCTGCTCTCACAGGAAACATCACACATGGAAGCAATGGTTTTCTTATAGATAGTGGGGCTTCAAGACATATGAAGGGATTCAAAGAATCCTTTGTGAAACTATCAGAACATGAATCACCCCACAAGGTGAAGCTTGGAGATGACTACCAGTATCCAATAAAAGGTAGTGGGGAATCCTCCTGTAAGCTAGACCATGGAAAGTCTATAACAATGAAGGATGTATTGTTCATATGAGGACTAAAGAAGAACATCCTCTCCATATCTGCATTAGATGCAAAAGGCATGAGGGTTGCATTTGTAGATGGCCAAGTTCTCATGTAGCCAAAGGGGAATCTTATTGGTGATGCAATAGTAATTGGGGAACAAGAGGAAGCTCTATACAAGTTGAAGGGCCATCCAAAACAAGCCTTGATCCATGACTCAATAGAACCAAATGAACTTTGGCATAGAAGGCTTGAACATGTGCACTATAGAGCACCATCACTTGTAAGCAAAGTTTTTGAAGGACTTTCAGAAATTCATACAAAGCATGATGGTGTTTGCAAAGGATGTGTGAAAGGAAAGAACACAAAGAAGACATTTCCAAGTAGCGAAAGCAAGGAAAAAGGAATATTGGAAATCATTCACTCTGATGTATGCGGCCCAATGTCATCCAGTTCATTAAGTGGTTATGTATACTATGTATATTTTATTGATAGTTTTTCTAGGAAGATATGGATATACTTCTTGACGAACAAAGATGAAGTATTTAGCAAGTTCAAGGAATTCAAATCCTTGATTGAGAACCACACTGAAAAGAAGATCAAGACCTTTTGATTAGATAATGGCAGAGAATTCACATCAAATGAATTCAAAGAATTATGCAAAGATTCAGGGATTAAGAGGGAGTTATCCACTCCATATAATCCACAACAGAATGGGGTTGCAGAAAGGAACAATAGAACAATCATGGAAGCTGCAAGAGCAATGCTTCATGATCAAGATATTCCCATGCATCTATGGGTAGAAGCTGCCAGAAAAATGGTGTATGTACAGAACCGTACTCCACACAGAGTTAATGGAGAACAAGACACCTAAAGAAGTCTTTTCCGGCAAGAAACTAGAAGTCATCAATCTCTGAATATTTAATTGTCTAGTGTACATACACATTCTAAAAGAAAAGAGGACAAAGTTAGATCCTTCAGGAAAGAAGGGTATATTTGTTGGATACTCTTAAAGCTCGAAGGATTACAGAATATACTTCCCAGGATTCAATAATATTGACATCAGTAGGTATGTAACATTTGATGAAGACTCGGCTTACAACAAATCCAAAAGGAGACTTGCTAAAGATCCTGAAGAAATAGAAGCACCCAGAATTCATGACACAACCATGAATGAAGAAATTGAAGAAGAAGATCAAGAATTAGAAGAACCTCAAGAACCTGTAGATCCCCCTCAGAATAAGAATCCTCACAAGAGGAAGCCTGCTTGGGTATGACAAGCTATCCAAGGTGCAGAAAGATATGGGGCTCCAGAAGAAAATCACAGAGAAAGAAAAAGGACAGGTCCTGCTCCAAGTATGTATCCTTCTTATGTGACTTCATCGATAAAGAACCTTCCAACTATGAAGAAGCGACAAAAAGAAAATAATGGAAGGATGCTATGATCGAAGAGTATCAATTGCTCATGAAGAATGATGTCTAGGATGCTATCCCTAGACCAAAGGGGAAGTCTATTGTAACTTCCAAATGGATCTACAAGATCAAGCATGTTGTAGATGACATCATAGAAAAATATAAAGGTATATTTGTGGCTCATGGCTTCTCCCATAAAGAAGGAATAAATTGAAGAAATCCTTGTACAGTTTGAAACAGACACCGAGGACATGGTATGGAAGAATTGACAGCTTTCTATCTAGTTTGGGCTTTACCAAGAGTAAAGTAGATTCCAACCTTTACTACAAAGTTGAAGATGGTAACCCAGTGATACTCCTACTATATGTAGATGATATGTTTGTGACAGGTATGGATGGGCTGATTTCTAATACAAAGAGGAAGCTTGCTGCTGAGTTTGAAATGAAGGACTTGGAGATGATGCACTATTTTCTAGGCAAGGAGGTGTGGCAGAATGCAAGTGGAATTTTCCTGGGACAAGGGAAGTATACGGTAGAGATCTTGAAGAGATTTGGGATGATGGATTTCAAGGCCATAAACACACCTATGACATCGAACCTGAAGCTATTGAGCAATGCTTCATCAAATTCGGTTGATGCTATAATGTATCATCAGATTATTGGGTCCTTGATGTACCTGATGAATAAAGGACCATATATTTTCTTTGCTGTGAACACCTTGAGCTAGTTCCTTATAGATCTGAAACATGTTCACTTGATTGCTGCAAATCATATTCTACAGTACCTAAGGGGTATAGTTGGTTATGGGCTCAAGTATAAGGCTGATCAGAAGATTAACCTGGAAGGTTATGTTGATTCAGATTGGGCAGGTAGTTCCATCGATAAAAAGAGCACCTCAGGGTGTTGCTTTAGTATGGGATCATGAGTGATATCTTGGATTAGCAGGAAACAGTCTTGCATGGCACTAAGTATAGCTGAAGTGGAGTATGTCGCATCTTGCTCAACTAGTTTTAAGGCAGTATGGCTGAGGAAGCTACTATCTGATTTATTTGATCTCTAGTTAGATGCTACTTGTATATATTACGAGAACTAGAGTTGTGTGAAGTTTTCAGAGAACCCAGTGTTCCATGACATGTCAAAGCATATCAAGAACAAATATCACTATATCAAGGATATGGTGTAGAGAGGAGCAGTGAAGCTCCAGTATGTTGCGATGGATGAACAGATAGCTGATGTGTTGACAAATCCATTGGCCAGAGTGAATTTTGAGTACTTTAGGGAGAATCTTGGTGTTCTCCAGATCGAATTTCCCTCCAAGGGGAAGTGATGAGTCCGTGAGCCATTCTGACATGGTGAGAGGATTGGTTCCTTTCGTGGCGAGATGTAAGGGTTGATCCATTCTGTCATGTTGAGAGGATTGGTTCCTTCCATGTCAGATATGAGTGCTGAGCCATTCCGATGTGACTATAGTATTGGTTCCTACATGATCAGATATAAGTGCTAAATTCCATTCTCTAGGAGAATGGAGGCACCTGGTCAGTTACAAGGAATTTGTTCAATGAAGAACTGACATTCAGCCTGGGGTTGAGAGCCTTTCTGACATGATGTGTGAATAAAGTTTCCGATCGTGGTCAGATATAAGTGGAGATCCTTTCTGACATGATGTGTGAATAAAAGTTTCCTATCATGATTTGTGAATAAATTTTCCTATCATGATGTGTGAATAAAGTTTCCTATCGTGGTCAGATATAAGTGCATAGCCTTTTCGACGTTATGTGTGAATACAATTTTCCTATCATGATGTGTGAATAAATTTTCCTATCAGGATGTGTGAATAAATTTTCCTATCATGGTCAGATATAAGTGCAGAGCCTTTCTAACATGTTGTGTGAAGAAAGTTTCCTATCATGGTCAGATATAAGTGCTAAAGAATATGATGACCTACTTGGAGGCTAGGCCTACAACTCGCATGAAAAAGGGTTGGTTCTGTATAACTTCCTGTGACGAAAAGAATCAAGAGATAGCACTTGTAATGATGATCCATCAGAGATGATCTAGATCTAGAGATGATCTGGATCCAGATATGTTCCAGATCCAATGATGATCCAGATCGAGTGATGATCCATATCCTATGATGATGATTTAGATCAAGTGATGATCCATATCCAGTGAAGATGACTTGAAGATGAATATGATGAGAACTCGATGATGATCCAGATGATACAGAGAAGAAGACTTGTGTTGATAAATTGTGTCGAAAGGATACCTTCCTAGTTAAGAGGGAGTGTTGTTGTAATTGTAAATTCAGAAAGTATTCACTTTCATATCTTATGTATTGCACCCCGATGTTTATTCTAGGAAGTGTTTGTAATGTAATTGAGTCATGTCATGCCCTGATGTTCTGATAAGAAGATTCTATAATGTAAACAAGTCATGTCAAGTCATTGTGGGTAACCCTCCTGTTGATCAAGGGTTAAAGTCCCTGCAGTTGTGGGACCCTAGGGTTATTAGACTCTCCTAGAGAATTCAACCCTGGTGATTTATTGTCAAGTCAGGAATTAGTATAAATAGAGAGTGAGCCTCTCTATTTATCACACATTCACACACACTCAGTTGTAGCGCATAATTGAGAGAGTAGAAGTTGTTGGGACAAGAGAGAGAGAGAGATTACTATTGTCGGGTGATTATCTTACTGTTTTGGGGTTTTACTTTTGGTGTTGATTCTATCTCTGAGGAAGTTGTGGGGTTTTTCTTCTTTATGGTTTCCCCGAAAAAAAAAAATGTTCATTATCTTTTATGTTTGATTGATGTGCTTGTTATTCTCCCAGTTAAATATCCTAAGATAATGCTAGCTTAAATGATAAAAATCTAACATTATTTTATTAATTTTTTTTAGGAGGCCCATTTTGAGAAGATAATTAATGTAATATGAGATACCTAGGTAGGTACCCAAAGGAAATATTGATATCCAGAATAATTTAATAAGGTACACTTGGTAGCTAGTGGGTAATAAATAGGGATACTAGGTATATATAGGTAGTAAATGTAATAACATGGAGTGGCTGTCCCAAACCTCGAGGAATATACATGAAAAAATGTATATTGAGGATGGTATTTTAATAAGAATGAATTGTGCTGTAATTCCTTGCAAGGGAGTAAGTTAGGGTGATATATTACCTTAAATATTTTGTCTATGTTCTTGGTATCATTATTGTTGGATGTATTTTGTTATCTCAAAGTTAAAGTTTCCAATATTTTATCTATCAAGTTTTACTATAGTTTGGACCACTAGAATGATTTACATACCATGAGTGTTTGTGAGGCCTTGAATATAGTTGGGGGAGGAAAAAGAGGGTCCTTTAGCCTAATTGAACCATATTGAGCTCAATAATTGAGAAGGATCCTTCAAACCACTACATAGGGTTCCATTAGTATGTTTTTCACACCAATAATTAGTGTTAAGGCCTTTAGCATTGTTGTGAAATAAAAAGAGGAGCCTTAGGCCCTAAATAAATATTTGTAGGTTCAAGCACCATAAATGAGGTCTCTTACCACAACACATGTCATTTCTAAATTATGTTTGGCATCTAATTGGGATATGCGATCCATTATGAAATTTTACACACCATGCTTGGGTATCATGACCATGACCATGACCAATGCAGGAAAATTAGATCCACAAGGCCTATCTAAAACTTCAGAGGGTCAATCTTTGTGAAGGATTGATCAAACCACCACACAGAACCCATATAGGTGATCGTTGGACTTTAATTAGAAATATGGGCCTAAATAGCTAAAACCACCCCCTTCCTTAGTTTTCTTCCTAACCTAACTTCTTCTCAAGCATTACCCTTCATTCCTTCCCACCTCAAAAGACAAAATATTTTTTTCACGATTGGATTTACTTTATGAGAAAAAATTAAATTTTCTTTTGGAGACTCGATGACTTTAATGAAGACTCCGTTTATATTATAGGTAAAACCAATTGTTTGGACACTAATTCTAGTTGTGAGATGGTTTTTCCTTTTTCCCTCTACTATGAAGAAACTGATTCTCAATAATCAACAAACTAAAACACTTTCATTATCCATTGAAGCACACCACTGAATTTACAAGTTACAATTTTGGGAACTAACACTCATGTGAGTTAGGATTCAATAAACACTTTTGACTGAATAAATTGCACTAATATCACAATATGTATGCTTACTTTCTCCCATTCACATGATTATGACACTCATATGAATCATCTTGCACTAAGGAATTGTGAAGGAGCCTTCAATCCACCACATAGGAACTCTATGGGTGATCCTTGGAAACCTATTTGAATATGAGCACCATTAGTATGTTTTGCAAAAAAATAAAAGGTGGCATGCATGTATTATAGTCAAGGAAAGTAATGGAAATGAACACTAAAGAAACATACTTAGACTCAAGTGTGAGGAAACGTCCTAAACCACCTCATAGATTGTGTCTTATGGATTTTTAATGTCCACTTCATATCTCAATGTCATTAGAAGGATTTTTGCATCATATATGGGATTTGGAACCTTGACCATAGGTAGGAAAAGAACATAAGTCCTCTAGGACCTATTTGAATAACTTTAGGATCAAGTATGGTAATGTATTCCTTGAACCACCACACAAGTTCTTTGTAGAGGATTTTTAAATTCCAATTGGGAACATTGATGTCATTAGTAGTCTTCAAACCACCACATAGGACCTTTATAATGGATAGTTGGCTTCAAATTGCTATTATGGCCACCATTAATAGGTTTTGCACCTAGGAAATTCCCCTTACTCCCTTTACTATGGTTAAAGTAGGAAAATAAATGACTTAGGTATTGACTGAGGATTATCAGGATTAAGAACCTTAATTGTGTTAAAATAATCAACCCATAGTTACCTACCTTAGGCATTAATTTTAATTATTTTTGTCTTATTACCTAGATTCCTAGATTCCATTATATGCTAGTTGCCTTCTACATGTCTTAGAAGTTAGCACATGCTAAAAATGAGTCATGGAGTGCTTGGGAAACATCCTAGAAACCCAATTTAGTATGTCTGCTTTATTCTAGATCCTCCAAAGTGCATATCTACTTTTTCTAAAAAGATGCCCATTTTATTCTGATTTAAGGAAAAAGGAAAAGCTAGACTAGGTGTAGTTGACTTTTTTTTTGCCCACATCATCCTCCCTCCTTTTATCCTAATAAAATAAGTTATGATATTTTTTTCCATCCATCTTTAGCTTTCCCACTTGACTTACCAAATTCGTGAGCATCTTCATAGATTTGGAAACTGCTTTTTGCACCTATAGGGGATTTGACTAGATTTAGTAACCCTATTTGTTTTACTATTTTGAATGGAATATTTATGCTTTCAATTATCTCATGTAATGATATATTTCAACAAACTATTACTTCACAAGTTTGGCTATTGTACAGTTATTCAATACAGATTTGTGTTATGCTCCAATTTTAGTCTCTTTTGGTGTTAATTTTGCATGTTTGATTAGCAATTTTGTGAGTGTAATTGTTCTATCTCTAGAATTCAGTTTACACATGGTGTCAGAGCCAATGTATATCAATTTATATCCTTACAAATCATTATTGTAGGTTTGATATCTTGACTAGGAGTGCATTCTACTAACTGAAGGGAACAATTTCTGAGCTATGGACCAATATCAGAAGATCATCTTGACTCCATTCAATTTCTTCAAGTGAAAAGTTGATATGGGGATATTGTTGAGAGAGAAAGGTATCTATAGGGTGACTATGGAAATTGAGGTATATGCCAATGCGGATGCAGAGAAAATTAAATGGCACAACAGGAAGGATGAGGCCTATGGTCCTTTGTGTCTGAGCATTTCAAGAGACCTCCTCTTCCATCTTGATGGATTGACATCACCTAATGAAGTGTGGGAGAATCTATAAGAGATTTTTGGAAAGAAAGAAGAGATGATAGGACATCAAATTTAAAATGAGTTGATCTCATTGATTCTCGGTACCTTCAAATTATTGCAACTTTATTTTTCCAAGTTTAAGGCCCTTGTTTTGTAGTTGAAACAGTGTGGGATCAAAAAGAAGGAAGAGAAACTAGTTTTGTCCATTCTCTCTAAGCTTGGCCCTAACTATTCAGTGTTTGTTTTGACCTTCCATGCCACCAAGTTGACAGCTCGAGCCTGGAAGATTCCTAAGATTAAAGATTTCATGGAATCCCTCACACAGGAACAAGATAAGTTGGTGATGATGGGCACCATCAAACCTGCCAAAGACCAAGATTTGGTTGCTGGAGATTCAAGGGTGGATTCCAAAAGCAAGAAAAAAGATAAAAAGCCACTTGAGGAAAAGAGAGGCAAGTCTAAGTCTCAAGAGGAGCCCCAAGGTTCCAAGAAGAATTCCTAGAAGAAGAAGAACAAAAGAAAAATGAGCAAGTACACATACTACAGTAAGGGATATCATCATGAGAGATCTTTTATGAAGAAGCAAATTGACATGTTGACCCAAATCCCAGAGAAGAATAACATCTCCCTTCCTACTTGGTCAAAGAATAAGGAAGGAGGATCAAATTCAGAAGACAGAGAGAGAGTACATACCTTGATTGCTATCACATCAAGGTCACCTAGCTTCATGATAGATTCTAGAGCTTCTAGACACATGGTTTCGACAAAAGAGACATTCTCCTCTCTTGAAATGTCGAAAAGGAAAGCAATAGTTTTGGGAGATGACTCTCTCACTGATATTTTGGGGAAGGGTAGGATTAATCTTGACCATGGTAGTTTCAATAATGTTTTGTATGTTCTAGGTCTTGCCTCCAATATCCTGTCAGTGTATCATATGACTCATTCTGGGTCTCCAAAGAAAGTCATATTATCCCCTAATGATGTTGAAATCACTGAGATTTCCAATGTTAAAGTCATAGTAAAAGGTGTTGTTGATTACACTTCCAACGTTTACAAGTTTTCCCATTTTCTACCCTACTCAAACCCCTCAGCTCTTCTGATTCATGCTAATGAGGAAAGAAATATTTGGCATGAAATATTTGTCCATATTAACTATAAGTATATTTTTTATTTGAGTGAAAAATATATGGTCATAGGGTTACCCAAGATCAAGTTTTCTAAGGGACTTTGTCAAGGTTGTATCCTAGGAAAACACCCAGAGCACAAGTAAGAGAAAGCTAGTCATGAGAGAACCTTTGCACCTCTTGAGTTGATCCGCAATGAAATTGATGGTCCATTCCCTCATATGTCCATGAGTCTATCCAAATATTCACTGACCTTCGTAGATGATTTTTATAGGTATTGTTGGGTTCAATTCCTAAAGCATAAGTCTAAAGTTTCTGACCTCTTCAAAGTTTTTAGAGCCTTGGTTGAAAACCAGTCTAGGAGGAAACTCAAGATCCTAAGATCTGAAAATGGTGGTGAGGATGTTAAGTATGAGTTCATTTAGTATTTTAAAGATGAAGGTATTCAAATTCAACATTCAATCCCTTACAGACCACAACAAATTGGTGCTGCTGAGAGAAAGAACATGTCACTGAAGGAGATGGCAACCTACATGATGGAGGCTAAGAATTTGCCACCAAAGTTTTGGGCCGAGGCTATAAAATATGCATCCTACATCCATAATAGGGTGCCTCATAAAGAACTTGATGGTATGACTCCATTCAAATCTTGGAGTGGGCACAAGCCAGATGTGACCCATTTCAGGATTTTTGGCTCAAAGGCTTGGGCTAGAATTCCAACTGAAAAGAGGAAGGATTTGCAACCCCAAAGCCAAGAGTACCTATTTTTTGGATATTTTGAAGATTCAAAAGGGTAAAAGCTGATCAAATTGAGCACTATAAAATCTTTCAATGAAATAAGTGTTCAGTTCCAAGAACAACCATTAGTAGTAGTTGAAGTTAGAGATTCTTCTTCACCACCAAATCCATTGATTGTAAGCGGAGAGACTAATGAATTTGCTGATTATGATATGTCTGATAATGATGATTTTATTGCAGATACTAACAGTCCTACAAGACCAAAATGGGTAGAAAAGACCATTCATGCAACTGGTGAACTAGCTAGAAATCCTAATGACAGTAGGAGGACTAGATCTCAATTTGAGAGTGCCCTTTGTGTGAAAGATCCTCTATTTGCTGAGAAGTGCTATATAATGGTTCAATCAGATACACATACATATGAATATGTACCACATGATCCAATATTGAAAACAACCATGAAAGAAGAATTCATCTCGCTCCATAAGAACAACACTTGGGAACTGGTTGATCTTCCCCCAAGGAGGAAGCTAGTTCAATGTAAGTGGGTTTTCAAGACTAATTTTTCTGCTGATGGTTCAAATTTGAAACATAAGGCAATATTGGTAGCCAAGGGATACTCACAAGTACATGGTATTGACTATAATGAAACCTTTTCACCAGTGGAAAAGATGGACTCCATAAAGCTAGCTCTAGCCATTGTAGCTTCGAAGTAGTGGGAAGTGCATCACATGGATGTCAAGTGTGCTTTCCTAAATGGAGATATAACTAAGGATATTTACATGAAGAAACCTGAAGGGTTTTTTTCTAATCCATATTTGGTGTGCAGGTTAAAGAAATCATTGTATGGGCTCAAGCAAGCCCCCAGGGCTTGGTATGCCAAGATTGATGAATTTTTGCTATCATTGAGTTTTGTTCGATGAAAGTATGATATGAATGTATATTTGAAGCTGATTCATGGTTATTTGATTATTATTGTCTTGTATCAGGATGACCTTTTGATTATAGGAAGTTCAAAGAAAGAGATTGCCTCCTTGAAGGATGCAATGAACTATGCATTTTCTATGAGAGATTTGGGATTGTTGAGCCAATTCTTGGGTCTTGAAATTGCTCAATCCTAACATGGAATAAAAGTACATCAGTCCAAGTATGATTTGGATTTGTTGAACAAGTTCAACATGAAATATTGCAAGCTAAGTAAGACTCCTTTTCTTTCAGGAGTTAAGCTTGAAGAAGCAGGTTCTTCTCTTATGGTAAATAATACATTGTATAGGCAGTTGATTGGGTGTTTTATTTATCTTACACACACTCAACCTGATATATATTATGCATTTAGTGTGGATTCAAGATACATGTATCAGCCTCATGAGATCCACTGGAAGGCAGCCAAAGGATCCTAAACTTTGTTCAAGGAACAAGAACTCATCGGATATTCTACAAAGAAAAATACGATCTTGATTTAATTGGGTTTAATGACAGTGATTGGGTAGGTGACAACACAGATTGAAAGTCTACATCAGGATATGTGTTCATGCTTGTGGAAATACCAATCAGCTGGTTAAGCAAGAAGCAAAGTGCCATAGCACTCTCATATACAGAAGCAGAGTATAGAGGAGTCGTAAATGCAGCAACTCAGTGTCTGTGGTTGCACGAGATACTTGGAGAATTATGCTTTGAATCAGAGTTTTCAACCATTATCTACTATGATAATCAAAGAACCATTTGAATATGCAATGATCCAGTTTATAGATAGTGAACCAAGCCCATTGATATCCATATGCATTACATCATACAACTTGTGCATGATGGCACCATTGATCTACTATTCTATGCATCTTCAGAACAAGTAGCAAACATCTTGACCAAAGTTTTTTGTGAGAAGACATTCAACAATCTCAAATCACTATTGGGGATTTCTGATCATGGTGTGAAGCATGATTGATGACAAGATTCCAAAATTTTGTATTTCCTGTCCATGTTTAAGGGAGGATTTTGCCACTAGGTTTTTGCCTCTTTCCTTGGTTGTATGGAAAAGCAGTATGTAAAGGGTGACTAATAATTGTTTCTAGGCCCTATAGTTTTCTGATATTTACTCATAAAGTCATGCTTAAGGGGGGGTGTTAGAATAATCAACCCATAGTTACGTACCTTAGACATTAATTTTAATTATTTTTGTCTTATTACCTAGTTTCCTAGATTCCATTCTATGCTAGTTTCCTTCTACATGTCTTAGAAGTCAACACATGCTAAAAATGAGTCATAGAGCACTTAGAAAACATCCTGGAAACCCAATTTATCATGTCTTCTTTATTCCAGATCCTCCAAAGTGCATATCTTGTTTTTCTGAAAAGTTGCCTATTTTATTATGATTTAAGGCAGCAAGAAAAGCTAGACTAGGTGTAGTTGACTTGTTTTTATCCCACATCATCTACCCTCCTTTTATAATAATAAAAGAATTTATTAGTTTTCTTTCCATCCCTCTTTAGCTTTCCCACTTGACTTAGCAAATTCGTGAGCATCTTCATAGATTTGAAAACTACTTTTTGCACCTATGGGGGATTTGACTAGATTTAGTAAACCTGTTTTTTTGACTATTTCTAATGGCATATTTATGCATTCTATCCTCTCATGAAATTATATATTTCATCATCCTATTACTTCACAAGGTTGGATATTGTACACTTATTCAATACAGATTAGTGTTATGCTCCAATTTCAGTCTCCTTTGGTGTTAATTTTGCATGTTTGATTAGCAATTTTGTGAGTGTAATTGTTCTATCACTTGGGTTCAATTTTCACATTGAGACCTTAAACCAACACACATACCCTATTTATTTGATATTTATCCTCCATATGGGATATGGGTGCATTGAAAACACAAAATGAATAAAAGAAATTGCATGATAGATTGATCCACAAGGGAATCTATATATCACCGAAGTGTAAATAAATCCCTTAAAGTAAGGGAGACATGGTCCACCTTGATTGATTAGGGTACATAATGAACTCCTTGAAATTTTCCTTTACCTATCCAGCAATTCACTAGCATAGTCAACTCAAAAAAATAATACAATGTTAATTCAACACTCATTCAACCATTAATTGTTAATGCCAACCATTTATGTCTGTAGCTAGGGTTTTCACCCTAGCTTGTGCTGATGAGCACCTACTAAGGAATCTGGAATCCTTAGTAGCAGTTCGATTAAACAAAAAGTAAACTGGAAAGTAAAAACTAAGCTAAAGCAGAAAAAGTAAATGACAGGAAGTAAAAGACAATAACAAAATGTGTAATGGTGTTTTTTATTAGTATTACCTCCAATGTGGAGGTTGGTGGAGTCCGTTGCGCTGGTCCGATGTCGGTGGCTCCGAGCTCCGAGCTGCTCCTTCTCCTTCTCCGATGGTGGAAAATAGGCCAAAAGGGGTCTCAAGGGTGAAAAATAGCTTGATGGTAAGCTAGGGTTTCACGAGATGTTTTGGCAGAGTAAGGATGTTATGACTGTGGATGTGAAATGAGGGGGCTTCACCACTTATTTATAGTTTTTTTTAGTGG
>LPNX010394910.1:0-51760 GCA_001517045.1 Pseudotsuga menziesii | reverse complement strand
AGTAACCTAATAATACTTAACACCCCGTAACCAACGCACCGGCGTTGTAGGGATTCTTCCAAAGTACTTCCTAGTAGAGGCGCCGGAACCTCCCGCTGTCGTAGAGTCTCGGCTAGCTGGTCACTTGACAATATCAGCCTGGGATACTGGGCGGGCCCGACATGTCTTAAACGGAGGAAACTTAGAAGAGTCTCCCGGCTTTGACAAACCTTCGTTGACACCCTAATCAAGAGCATTCTTTAAAATTCTTAAAATCTACCAAGAGCACTCGCAAAACCTAATATTCACTAGCTTAATTCCTAGACTTTATTTCACGCATTTATTTGACTCCATAAGGCACTGGTCCTTCGTTATAATTGAGTAATATTCTATCTTGATCAACTGTCTATGGTTTATGTTTGCTGATTATATCTAAATGCTTAATTAAAGTCTAAAATTTTTGCTTATCTTTGTAATCTCTTGTTAGCAACGTGGATTGCTTTTGATTTAGTTTCATATTCATAATAAACAAACACTTCAAATCATAATAACTCCTAAACAACACCCATCCACATCTGCAACTAATCAAAACACTTTAACAACTTAAGAGCCATAGAAACTCTTTTGTAGGGACTACCCCCCTTGGCTTCGTTAGGAGTTAGCCTAAACGGAGGAGCTAGGAGTAGGTGACAGTACCTAGCTCTATGCTTGCCCCCAAGGTCACACCTCTCCCACTTTCCTAAGTGAGGAGACAGCTTTCGAAAGATTTCCACTGTTGGTGTGCAATCGGCGGACAACAAGGCCCACATTGAAGAGGTCGACCTTAACCAACCCTAGAAATACAATAAAATTATAAATGATATGCAACTCAAGTGTAGGGTGTTTTCTCTAGGAGGGGTTTTAGGCCCACGTTAACTAGGTCTTACTTAACCAAACCTAGTTGAGATAAGATAATTTTTTAATGTCCAACAGATGACCATAAATAGGTCAATGGGACTGCTAAGTACATCAGTAAGAGAATACAAAGTGGGAGTGAAAAATGCCACTCATAGAAACATGGTAAAAAATTCTATCCTATGTTGAGAAGATCCAAGGTCTAAAACCTAATAACACTGATCAGGTAATTAGAATGCAAATACTATGGAGAACCAAAGGCCAAAGATAATAAATCCCCAGGGGCAGATGTCTCGCTTGGGGGGTGATCAACATCCCTTGATGCTATCTCTCCTAGTCAGCAATAAATGAATGTTGACTAGTTTGGCCTTGGCCAATCCTAGAAATACATACAATAATGATGAAAATTTGATATTGGTTGTGGCTGAAAGTAAAGCTTACACCATTGTGAACACCTTGTTGGTTGTTTCCCTATCTTGCATGGAGTCCATAGCTGTCTTCTTGCATGCGACTTCATATTTTTTCAAAGCTTTCATACCTTTAATAATGCCCTTCATCATAGTAAAATCTCCATTCAACACTATTTATGAGTAGTCGTTAGTTTAAGTGACTATTCAGGTATTAAGTGACCAGATTAGAGATTTTGTAGATGTGGGAATGCTACAGGGATAAAAGTGGCATAATGCGAAGTAAATTGGTTGTTCCTTATTTCATTGTTGCAAAAGAATGTTGCAAATGGTAGTTTTGAACTTTTAACTGCTTGGATCTTTCTTCTTTCTTTGTAGCCTAGTCCATTCATATTTTGTTAACAGTGATAACACAATGATATTGTAGCAATTACGCTAGCCGCTACAATTTATTTTCTGATAAAGATTTACTTCATCATTCCAGAGCTCCCTGGCTGCTTTATGCAAGTTAAGAGCAGAAGTTGATTTGGTAAAGAAGAGAGCAGAGAGAGATGATCCTACTTATGAGCATGATTTGGAAGTTTGCATGAGAGCGAAAAATAGTTCATGGATCATTTGCAGAGTCGATGGAAGAAATGAACTTTATATGGTCCTTGAAAAAGCTAGTGAGACACTTATTTATGCATCTGACGCTGTGGAGAAGTTTAGCAAAAGGTATGGAAATTATTTCATGGTGTTAAATACATTCAGATAGATTTATCAGTTTTTTATCCCTGCTAATTAATGCTTAATATATAATAGAGTGACAAATTGACAGTGGAAAACAACGATAGGTATCTACTAGCTCATTGTATCTCTTTGATTTGATAAATCATAGAACTTTTGTCTATCCTTAATTTGTGCAACACATTTCATTTTTACTTGCCTTTTCTCATGTTCCATTGTTATTGGCAATAAAGTTTGAAAGAGGCAATTGAGCTCCAGCAAGAAACTAGGGTCTCCTCTTAGGCTGAACTTTTCCTGTAGTGGTTGAAATCATCATCTACATATGGCATGCTGCATAATTCTTAGATGCTTATAAGGTTCTCTTCTTTTCAGGTACTGCAATGGCATGTTTTCTTCAGATTAGCTTCTGTGACGAGGGCAATCCAATTCAGAAACATGTTAAGCTAATCCAAGAATTTTATTGGTCCACTACCAAGGTTACCAAGCTCTGGTTAACTACTTGCAATAGTCTGGTATTCCTGGAATATGGACCAAGTTAGTCTATAAAACACATTGCTTAATAGGTATGGAAATTATTTTCAACTTACAATGGTATCTCTAATATTTCTATACCGTATTGATAAATTAACAAAGAAACCAGAGCGCATTGTTTATATATATATATAGAAATTTGGTTGTACCATCATTAATAGTAACTTCACTTAATCATTTTCTCTTACCTTTTGAGGTCTTAGCTTTCTGGCTTTGCGTTGTCCTAAAAATGAGAGGTATTGAACTTGTGTCAGAGTTTAGTGCATGGTTATGATCTATTCTTAGATGTTTCACCTCAAATTACCTTTCTTTACAAACTTCATAATTCAATATCATTTGTGTTGGAGATGATCCCAAACTCATCACCAGAGTATCCATAAAGTGTAGGAATACATGTTATCATTACTAATTTACCTTTTAATGTAATGATGACAAACAATTTGTTTGCCATGTTGACTGCAGGTCTTTGTAAAACACAATGTGGTTCCATTTCAGTAGAAGTAGAACCTAAAGATTGACATAAGAACAAAGTAAATGAAATGAAAGTGGATATATCGGAATCTATCCAATGCTGTACAACACCCTCCCAGCGAGGCAAATAACCAGACTGTGTTTTAGATCTCTCTCAAATAATGTAACATCTCTCTGAAATATCTTTACGTAACATTTCGATTTGCTACATGCTCCATTCCAAAAGAAGGTTATTTACACTTCATGATATCTACTGCAAATTGGAAACAGCTTTACTAAAACGACAATCTTCTGAACAACACTCGCAGATTCTCTTTTAATGTGTGGTTAATAATCCTTCTCGTATATTGTTCTTAGCTTAAAAGGTTGGTGCAGGTACTTCTACAAACCAATCACAGTCAATGGACAGGAGCAGCTTTTAGAATCATTGTGTGTAGCCATTATTGTGGACTATCATAGTAATAAGTGTTTACAATTACTAGTAAAGAGTCTTTGATGACCACCACTTATACATGATGATATCCAATTGACCAAAATATTTCTTCAACAAATATAACTGATAAAAGTATTATGTTTGAACTAAATACACATTTTCCTAATTGCTCTCGAAAACAGAACGCCAGGTGGTTAGTATGTCCATCCACCCCAAGATAGTCTTTACATTGTGAGACAACAATAGTCTTTATATCAACTTAATGTGTTTAGAATCCATGTATATATACCTTGCTATCACGAGCATTATTAATTCATTAGCATCTTTAGGAACTAAAGTAGGCTGATTTTTGTGTCGTAGAGATAAGGAGTTGCATGGATACATATGCCTAAAGAGATTCAGACTCTATTCGTTATTGTTCATTAACTAAGTCCAAATTGTAATCATAGCTATCCCCAATTATATGACTAAAAGGTAAACGCCAGTAACATTTCAGAGGCAACAAATTCAAATAATTATTTGAAGATGTAAGGTCGCAGTCAATGCTACGGAAGAAAAGGAAAGGCAATGGGTGACTGGACAATAAAAGATCATTACATTCAAGCAATACATAAAATGGATTCTAATGTTACGGAGATGATGCGCATGTGGTGTCCCTGTGCTCTATTATAGTAATAAAAATGCTTCAACTACGAGGGGACAAGTTAGACGATGGCTCACTAGAGGGTCTACAGAGATAGAGAGCCGGTATACAATTGAGTTCTTGTTCAAGTATGGTTATGGATTAATAGTATTCAATTGATATGTTGTTTTAAGTGAGTTAATTAAGATAAGGCGAGTCCAGAATTAGGTTTATATTCACCAATGCCATGCAGATGTGAATGGAAGATGACATATTTTACTTACCAGAATTGCTCTTGTTATGTTTCTATGGAATAATGATTATAGAAGTGTCTTTCTTGTTTTGCTTGCATGTGACATACTGGGTTGAGTCATCAATCGTCTTGAAGATTAGTTTAGAGCTATGACACACAAAGGTCAAGTAGAGGTAAGGAGCTTGAGCATGGCATTCATAACAAGAATTACAATAATTAAGCATTCGTGTTACATGGAATTATACAATTGGATCGATGAATCATGAAATAGTAAACTTATTAATTAGGTGGTCATATTACAACATACAATTGTTTACTATTAATTAGGTATTCATATTAAAACATACAATTAGACAACTAGATGATGGATCGATCATGAAATAATAAACTTCAAATAGGGAAATAATTGATTTTCTTATCTTTGAATAAGAAAAATGAAATTTGACATTTCTTCATGATAATTATAGTATATATATGAATTTAAATCAACCACACAAAAATCCAAAAAATAGGGAGAGACCATTATTCAAGCTTGAATAGATCGTCCCCGATCTTTTACTTTTGGGTGGTCCAATATTGCTTCTGCTTCATGCTATTATTGTTGGCTTCATCTTATTCATCCATGATACTTAATGACACCTTAACCACTTGCTCTTGCAAACTGCAACCTCCTGCCCACATAATTGTGCAATATCGCCTAGATGTTTGTCTTGACATGTTCATCCCTTCAATGAGTTGAGAATCCTATGACACTAAAGACATTGATAGGTATTCACCAAAACTAATTTCTTTGCATTCTTAGATAAAACTGTGTTCCTCTTAATAGAGCAAATGAGATTATTAAATGAACTTATATTGTTCCCATATGATTATCGATTTTAGATAATAAGTGAACAGGAAGCAGTAAAGCTCTAGAGCTCCATCAATGTGCATCAACAATCCAATTTGATTGCCTTGTGCTTAGGGAAATTTTTAAGGATACATAATTTTCTGAAAGTGTAGAAACCATGGCAGATCTTACTAATTCTTAAATTTCCAAGCATAAAATATTTGGCGATATTTTTCTAAAAAGATTTAGATTTATAAAGGTTTTATATAGATTTGGGCAATTTGGGAAATTTTTAGGGTAAAAAATTTCATCCCATAGAATTTGGGTGAATCAATTTAGAAAAAAATGGAAATTTGCAAATGTTTTTTTTCAAAAAAAGTCGAAAATTAGCACTTGGGTTAGACTCTGAACCTAAAAGTTTCCTTGCTTGGGTTATGATTAATCATTCTTTCATCACCTTCAATATTTTACTAACAAGATAGAAAATATATAAAGGAGATGAGGGGATTTAATGTTTGTATTACTTAATTGCTCAACAAGGTTTAAGAAGGGATTTTAAAGGACCTCTAAAAAAATAAGAAAGGTTTTCAGGCTTTTTCAACTTTGTGCATTACAAAAATAAAACTCAAAGGGACTATTCCAGAAAAATAGATTAACATCCATCTTTGTCTAGACAAGAAGAAAAATTACATTAATATCTACTTGGCAAATCAATTTTTAATTCTAGAACCAAGTATAATTGAAAAGAAAACCACTTTAGGTGATGAATACCAAATTATGGACTTGCAACAAAGACAAGAAGAAAAATTACATTAATATCTATTTGGAAAATCAATTATTAATTCTAGAACCAAGTATAATTGAAAAGACAACTACTTTAGGTGATGAATACAAAATTATGGACTTACAACAAGACATGGATAATTAAATATTCACATCCCAATTCAATGTTACAACTATGTCTATAAAAGATTGACATAATTCTTGGTACATCCTAGATGGAATCATTAGAGGCTTCATCCTAAACATGAATTATGTTTTGGCGTTCTCCTATAAGAAGAAGATAACATTGTACGATATTAGAATGACGTCAAATTCAAAAGCTCCATCATCAGAAGACTTCTAATAAGAATCACTACAAAAGATTCAAAGGGAATTTGACAAGATTGTCATTAATAAGGATGAAGAACTTTCTTTTCTAATGAATCACAATCAAAGCTTACTAGCCCAAATCAAGAAGTTAAAGAATGACAGTAAGTTGTTACAGGGAAAGGTAGAGCAACTTATCAACAAGAAACAAACACCTGGTAAAAAAGCACGGAAGTCATCATATGTAAAACTCCAATTGAGATATTATCAACCAATACTCTCAAAAGTATCAAATTGTGAAGGTTACATAAGCATGGCACAATACTCGATGATACCTTGTCATCATCCTAATTATTAAAGTCATCAATGAACAAACCGAAGACAAAACCAATATATGAAGCTAAGTGAACACCCTACTATATTGAAGAAAAGTTTGACATGGAATTTTATTCGTTTCCAAATCATAGAAGTCGTTTCCACATAGTTGTGCAAGAAATTGAATTAGGGTGGTTTGACCCATTCACATTTAAACAATTCTTCTCAACGCTTCATAACCCATATTATCTTGTATTATCAACTATTACATCAAGAAGAACAAAAGATCATGAGAAGGCACCATGGGTTAGAACCAGAAATAAGCCTTTTTTCCATAAATATGCTTTAAGGACAAAGCATTTTCTAAAAGGGAAGGCAATGCAATGAATAAGAATAACAACAATTAATAAAGTCATATGACCTGACTAATGCACTTTACTATTCAACAACATGATTAGTCAATGTGTATATATATTGTCAAAATGGACATTGTAAATCAATCTCTATCTACTTCTATTTAATGATTTAATTATTACTTGTTTTGTATAGATCTTTGTTTAGTCTCCTTATGTTGAATATTTTCTAGTAAATGAACATTTATTTATTTCACCCAACATATACAATTATTATACTTAATATACATATTATGCAAGTAAAATATCTTATAAAATAACTTGAAGACACTTTTAAAGACTCATACCATGGCTTATATGATGACCTTAATAATATCTTATTTTTATAAAAGTTATTTTAATAGATCTTAGAAAATGTTGTATCTACAATAAAAAATTTAATAGAACATATATATGTAAAGATTTATTTTAAATTTTCTTGTTTTTAAAATCCTCGACTATGCATTCCAAAAGTTTCATTCAAAGTTAAAACCATGGGTTTTACATTTTTAGCTCAATATGTTTGATGCGCTGATGAACTAGATCTATGGGGAGCTTGATGGCACTCTAATTGTCACACCAATGGGCAGTTGGATGTTGTTGCTCTAATCCAAACTCTGAAAGGATCTGTCGAAGCCACAAAGCTTCTTGACTTACATTAACTATGGCTCAATATTATGCCTCTGTTGAAGAAAGAGTAAGAGCTTGTTGTTTCTTACAATCCCAAATGATAGGTCTGGAACCAAGACTGCAAACATTGCTTGCAATAGAATTTTGATCATCAAGATCTCTGGCCGAATTTGAATTAGTGAGACCAACCAACAAAGGAGTACCCCCTGAATTGTAATGATTCCCAAACTGAACTATAACCCAGATGTATCGATGTATTTGTTTTGCTTCTTTATAACGGCTTTAATGGGGTGTTTGCATATAATGGGATACACAAGCAACAACAAGAAATATTAGGACGAGTACGAGTCAAGTATAATACAATAAGCTGACGATACAGGGTGGCATCTATTTCGGGTGAAATGCAAGTGATAGAAAGCTTGAATCCATAATGGAAGGAAGATGGGGTTGGTTGACAATCTTCCATGTGAAAGTGACGAAGATGGTCACATGCATACTCAGACTGAGAAAGAAATATTCCTTCTTTGGTTTGCAGGACTTGGAGTCCAAGAAAATAATGCAAATGTCCTAAGTTTGCCATTTCAAATTTCTTCTTAAGATTGGATGTCACATGGGTTAAAAATTTATGGTTATTATCAGTAAAATAAGGTCATCAACATAAAGAACAACGATGATCAGATGGTTTCCTACTTTCTTGGTATAGACCTTGAGGTCAAAATGGCATCTATAAAAAACAGTGTCAAGGAGAAAGCTATTGATTTTGGCATGCTAGGCTCCAGGGGCTTGCTTAAGGCCAGATAGGGTTTTCTTAGGGTGACCAACAAGGAAAGAATCACTTTGAACATAGCTAGGAGGATGTTCATGTAAATTTATTCCTACAAGTCCCCATTCAAGGAGGACTAGAAATCCATTTGATGGACCTCGCATTTATGTAAGGTTGCAAGGGCAAGAACAAGGTTGATGGAGTTCATTTTGACAATAGGGGTAAAGGTTTCATTTTAGTTATTTCCTTCAACTTGGGAAAATCCTTTGGAAACTAACATTTCCTTAAGCCTTTTAATATTTCTATCAGATGCATACTTAGTTTGACATATCCATTTACATCTGATAAGTTTTATTCCTTTCAAAAGAGGTATAAGATACAGAGTATTGTTCTCCATTAAGAAATGATATTCTTCATCCATAGTTTTGTCCCAATCTGGATTCCCTAAAGCTTTTGCAACTGTCTCTGGATCATGATTCCCTGAAACCTGAGCCAAACGGGAAGTGGCTCGCTGGAATTGAGAACGTGTTCAACGTCGATCTTTGGGATCATCGACAACATCACTAGCCTCTTAGCATGTTGAACGGATCCACAGAAGAAGCAGTTGTTTTGGTGTAATTGGAGGAAAATGAGTAGGTGGAGGTGGATTTTCATCCTCCTATATTCATAAGAATTTGGAGTAGGAACATTGTCAAGGAAGTTGGGAGTAGAAGATGGCATAAGTAACGCAGATGACTTGTAGGCCATAGATGGCACAAACATTGAATTAGGCTCACATGTCGAGATATTTTCATCAAATTTAACATCTCTTCTAATAACGTTATCATGAGAATGTGGATGAAAAAGTCTATAACCCTTTACATCTTCATAATATCCAACAAATATGCACTTTTCACTTTTAGGTTGCAATGTTTTTCGTTTGTCATTCAAAATATGAGCCCATGCTTTACTACTAAACAAACTGAAGTGGCTGACATTTGATTTAGTTTTACTCCATGCTTCTTCCAATGTGATACCGTTTAAAGGTTTAGTGGTTGTGCGATTAACTATGTAATTTCCACAATTTATGGCTTCATCCCAAAATTGAAGACTTAGTCCCTTTGCTTGGAGCATTCAATTCCATTTCTTTTAAAGGGTGATTCTTTCGCTCAACTACACCATTTTGTTGTGTTGTATATGGAACAATGTGTTGTTATTGGATGCCATAAGCGGTGCAGAAAGTAGTGAACTAGTTGTTAAGATATTCTCTCCCATTATTGTATCTTAACTTAAGAATTTGATAATACTCGGTGCAATTACCCAGTGCAAATAACACAAATACTCTATGAAAGGAAAAACAATATATTATATGATTGATAAGATAATGATGATTTACAATGAGAAATGATACTTGTATAAATACCAATGCAAGGGTTTATTTAATGATGAGACACCACCTTTCATAAGGTACCTCTTCATTTACGTTTTCATTTAATTATTTAATTAATTTATCAATATTATTAATATTTATTAATGCTTATTTATTATATATTTTGTTCATTACATTGCCTTCCCCTTATGAAAAACTTTGTCCTCAAATCTTTATTGAAGACTAGACGTATGTCTAATTTCTTGCATGTAATGTCATCGCTCGATCTTTTGTGTTTGGTAACTCTGACACTTGACGAAACACAACGATATGAGTTACGAATTCCCAAGAAAAAAATGTCGCATCGAGTGTGATGTGGTCCATCCGAGATCTGTCTTCATTGGAACTATTTGTTGATCGCTTTGTTGGATAGAAAATCTTGTTCTCTGCTTAGTTTGTTGATTTTGTGTTTTTTCTTTTATGAAATCATAACTTCTCTGTTTATGTTAATTTTGACCTTGTCGTTGGTCAAAATGATTTTTATAATTTGGTTGCCGATAAGGAGTTTTTTTTTTTTTTACTAGATTAACTTTTTATTCCCCAACTTGAATTTGTTTTACTGAGTCTAGATGCTTCCTTAAGGGTTTGCTCTATTTTATTCCCTAATAGCTTGTTATTGTATTGAATCTTTTTGAACTTTTCTTCATGCGTCTTTTTCATCCTCTCTTAACTTCTTAATTTGTTCTAACAATTCTTGATTAACTCTTTTTAAAGAAGAATTTGCTTCATCCGTGCCTGACAATTCTTTTTGAAGATCTCGATTATTCTCTTCTAACTTTTGATTGCATTGAACTTTATCCCTTTCCTTCTTGATTTGCAAAAGTAATTTTTTATTATGATCTCTTAGACGAGATATCTCTTCTTCTTTGCTTGCAATAACCTTGTCAAAATCCTTATGTATCGTTTGTATTGATTTCTCATTCCCTTGCAACATCACCTTTGATATTTCTTTAAAGTCTTCAAATGATGAGACTTTTGATTCTGACTTCATGTTCATGTCATGTAATGTGATTTTATTCTTTTTGTAGGGAAATATCATAAACTTATTTTCAACATTTAAGATAAAAGTCCCAATGTTTTTAACCACAATAATCCAAAAATTAGGTCACCGTCACTACTCCACAAAGATCTAACTATAAACTGCGAGACGCCAGTATAATCTCCAACATTCAATTGTAAATTGCTTATTGCATATTCTTTTTTATTCCAAAAGTCTAACCTTTCACCTATATTTGGCTTCAGAGTCACTAACTCATTAGCAAATTTATCACTAATATAATTATTGCATTCGCTGTGAACAATTGAAATAGTAATGGCATTCCCTCTAATTGTTCCTTTTACTCGGAATAACACTGAAACATAGGTTTTTAAATTGCTTGGAAATCTTCCTTGTTTTTCTCCATAAGGATCCATTTGCAAACGTTAATTAATGTCCTTATATAAACTTTTTTTTTGTTGAGTTTTCACTTCAAGTATCTTTTGGAGTTTCTTATAATATAACTTATTTATTTGGAGTTTTTTATTTTTCTTAATCCTTCCACTTTATACTTTTCTCTTGATAGACTCCTCTTTATTTTTTTACTATTATTTTTATATTACCTTTTTTTCCACTGAATATTTGAAAATAATTTTTAATTTTTTTTAATATACCCTTTTAAATACTACTTCACAAACACACACACACACACACATATACACATAGAAAAACCTTTTTCTTTTTTCTAACTCTTGGTAGAAGTGAAAAAAAATTGATTCAATTTGAATAAGAAAAAAATGATTTTTTCAAGAAAAACCTCTCAATATAGGATTTTTGTGTTACCAATGATGCGCTTATATTTAATGTGGTAGGTGAGCCAAAAATTTATACCTTACTAACTCAAATAAACAAAAATAAATTGTTTATTTCCTTAAAAGTCACAACATTTCCTTTGGTTGCGATTCGTCGCTTTTTCCTCCAATTGGAAGTGATGTGATTTGTGATAAAATTGATGAATAAGGAAGGAAGGAAAGAAATATTTTAAAGTCTGCGAGGCTAAGAATAACCTATGGGACAGACCAACTCGCATGATATTTTCTGCAATTCAATCCTTTGTCTGTTCAACTTCATGATGAGCGCCCCCAGTTTTTCCACAGTCCCCTCGTTAAATAAATTATCCCAAGATTTATTCATCAAGACATTTGCATACCTGTCCCTATTGTCCTTAAATGCTTCCATTCTCTAGTAACCTAGCCACAGCCAGTTAACTCAACGACTGTATGTTTCCTTACCATTTGCCTTTCCAATAGTGACCAATTTCTCTGCTACTCCATGGTAGGTTGTTTTGGGTAATAAGTTCGTCTTTCACTGATACATGACGCCTAGAGTTTGCTAAGGAATACATTTGTACTACACGACTCAATTTTTAATGATGAGGTGTTGATGTTTCCCCAATTTTTTTTTATGCTCTGAATATTTTATGACGAGTCTGCTAATATTGCCCCAAATTTTTAGCCTCACTTCCACGAATTGTTTTCACCTAGAATCTTTGTAACAAGTTAGGTATCCATTGTAAGTTCCGAGCACACGAATTTGTGATATAATCTCACCTTTGAAGTGCAAGGTTTACAATAATTATCATTTTGGAGAAAACTTTATAACATGAATTGTAAATCTTGTCCTTCTTCACCACGACAACTAATTCTATTCAATACACTTGTCTTTGTTCCTCACGATTCGAGCTAGATGATTCTTTAAAAACTTTAATGATTTCTTGAATTTACAGTGGGATGATACTTTTTCTTTTATAATACTTCACTGGAGTTTTTTTCCCCTGGAAAATGGCCAAGGGTATGTTGTGGTTAAAGATAAAACAAAAATTAAAAAAACGACAACTCTGAAAAATGATGGGTGGCTAAAAACCAGATTAGACAAGGACTGAGAAATGGTGGTCAAAGACCAACTTTGGAGAAACTCCCAAATTAATTATTTGGCCAAAATATTGTATTAGTCGAATGCCCAAGAAAGGGCTCTGATACCAATGAAATGACAAAATCGTTTCTTACACAAATACCCAGTGCAAACACTAGCATTTTTTAACACAAAATCCGACGGCATAGGTGTTAGATTTCGACATATTTTTGTCGAGCATTTCAAAATCAGCTTTATTTTTAAACGTCAGTTGAAATTCAACGTATATTCGACAGTGTAATAACTTCCTCGTATTTCCGACATCCACCCGTCGAAACTTCGACACCCACTATTTTAAAATTTTCGTCGCAAATCAGATGAATTTCACTTCATAGGGGTCAAAGATCCAACGTAGTCCACCGACGAATTTCACTTCATATGGGTTAGAAATCTGACGTAGTTCACCGACGAATTTCACTTCATATGGGTCGGAAATCCGACAAATTTCACTTCATATGGGTCGGAAATCCGACAAATTTCACTTCAAAGGGGTCAGATAACGGACATAGTAGAGTTGTCAGAGGTATAGCATGGTTGTCGGATTTGATGGATATCCAATTACAAGAATTTTTACATGGACGCTGGACATTCGACATAAATTCTCATTGCTTTTGACGGCAATGTGATACTATCGACAAGCAGAACCATAGGCTGTATCAGATTTTCATCAGATGTAATAGGAAATGTCGTCGAAAATCTGACGACACGGTGTAAATTTATAAAAAAAATATCCCTTTATATCCCAAATATCCCACTATTCCTGCCTAGTGACCATATCCACTTCTAAGGAAAGGGCCTCAATGATATCCTTTATTTCCCCCGCATGAGTAAGACAAAGAGACTCAGGATCCTTTAAAAAATGCCAGAAGAAAATATGTAGTGTATATAATACTTTTAATGAATTATCAGCTCAAGGGTACCTATGGGATTTAGATCATGACATGTCTATGTAAATAATGGTTCCATAACCTTCCCATCAATATGATCTTGGTATCGTTGAGATTGTATACCTAACAAATCCAACAATTGTTCTCAATTTTATCCCCCCCTCACCAAATCAAAAAGTCCATCTCTTTTTCAAAATTATAAGTTTGATTTAATTGGAATGATATTGCAGGCACAAGCCCTCTACTGTAATTGTCTACTATGAGCAACATGAGTGAAATATCTAGAATTGGGAGCACCCATACCCATTCTTCTTATGTTGTTGGTGGAGGATTCAATCCTCCCATTTCAAGTTTCAATTGTCCTAGTTACCAACCCATTTTCCTCTACTTCTTGAGTTGAAAGTTGAGATTATTTCTATCCTCTAATAACCCTTAGTAGTGGAATCAAAACCTCTACCTTTTCTCCTCAAAGTAGTCAATCTGTTATTTTTGGGATTATGTCTACTGGAATTCCACATGTCTTTGTGACTAAGAAACCTATCTTACTTGATTTTAACATATCTATTAGAATTTATTCTACCCCCTTGTATACTTTTCCAGTTGGAGGAGGAAATATCCCTACATTCAATCCATTTGTCTGAAGAAAAGATACTTTAAGCTCAGTGATGCATTTAGGAAATTTTACTCTTTCCTAGAATGTGAAGTATGATTAGTGGGATCTTCCCTCTTTATATTTAAATTTCAAAAATACTTCATCTATACATCCGTGCCCAAGTGACCTCTCTAGTTATGTTTGGTGTTGGTTATACTCTAGTAATTATTTTGTGAGTAACAACCAAATGTTGAGACATGCTCCCAAATGTTGGAATTCTTTTCCTTAGATGAAATTGTCGTTCCTTGCAAAGTTGAGCTTGTTATGTTTAATGAAACAAATTATACCAAACATATTGAAGTTTGAAGTAAAATATGGAAATGGCCCTACCAACCACATGATTGGTTTTTCTCTTTGGTGTTGTTCAAAGTCACTAATGGACAATAATATTGGCCTTAGACTTTTCTAGAGAACCTTGAATAGAATATGTGTGAAGTGGTAGATTGACATCCCATCATAATCATTTCATAACTTTGAGATTTTGGAAATGGGATTCCATAATTATTTACAGTTTCCCACCCATTGTTAGATAGGCACTAATCTTTTGAGTTCATTCTAGCAAGACAAATATGCACACATTTCCTAGTAAATCCATGATTTATGAACGATATATTAGTTGATTAAGGTTAAAATCCTAGATGAATTCTTATTAGACCAGTTCATGAAGCCATTGTTTCCTTTTATCATTAAATAAGTTTTTTTGTGAGGAAATACAATCAAAGAACACACCATAATTAGATCCCCAAAAATGGATTTATTATACTCTCAATCTAGGATGCTCTATGAGATTTTTTCCGATGCAACAAGAGAAGAAATGGATCCAATCAAATCCAAACCTAGACTACATGTTGATGGAATGATGGGTACTATGGAAAATGTCAAAACTAATCAATTCTGAAGTCAAACAGGAAATATGTCCTTGTGTTTTAATATGCATGTGGCTACAAAAGTTACTGTTAATATATATGGTCCCACTCAATACTTTGATGTACTTAATATGTATACATATAACCCAAAGGGTACTGTGTAACTCAAAAAGGACAAAATAAAGGTAAGAAGAAAAAGAAACAAAAAGGATGAATAATGCAAACAATAAGAATGTTGATGGTGATAATAAGGACAAGAAGACGGTTAGATTTATATGCAATCTTTGTGCAAAAGGCCAACTGACTCACCTTTACCTAAAGATGGAGGAAGCCCTATGACTATTGGCACAACAAGATTATCGTCAACAATGTGTCATTATAACAAACCTCCCCTAGGACAAAATATGGTTATTAAAATTCCTAATAATATTGCACATCCATAAGAGGGAAATCGAGGTGCCTCTCTACAAGGGGGGAACCCATTGACTGGTAATGCATACATGTCTAAGAAGGAAATAAATATTTGAACCAAATATCATAATTACAATTCCCCCAAGTATGGATCAAAAGGTAATGAAGCATCCACATTTCAATTTCCAAACCCTATTCATATAAAGAAACTAATAGTTGATGTAATGCCACACCTTTCAAAAGGTTTGTTGAAGAGTTTAATGCACAATCCTAATTCTTGTGTCTCTTAGAATTACAAAATTGTTGAATATATGGTCCAATATCTATTTGTTATGTCTTCCTTAGAGGTTCCCTAGAGTTTCCATAAGCAATGCAGAGCATTGCTATAAACTATTGGCACTTTTAACCTTGTTTATTCTTAGCTTATAACATTCAACTTGAACAATTGGAATCCATGACATCGCCACTCCACCACTTCCAGGGCTCATATGTCATCCCACTAGATCAATATCATCTAGACTATTGTATGATATATCTTCCACATGTGTAATGTCCTTGTCATGTTGGTGATCCATTAGCTCCTTTGAGACTGTATGATCATCGACCATGTTAAAATATTTTGATGGCCATTTTTTTAGACCTCTTGGGATCATCCCATTGTTTCCTATTTAACTAGGGAAAAAGACATTGTCTATAAAGGTTGTAGTTTTCAACACTCCTTTACACCATAAACTGCTTATAGGATGTATCTAGACATAAACTATAACAACTATTATGTTCTTGTTTTTTCAAGTAATCCATTTTCCTCGTGAGGGAAATTGCTTTGTTATAGCAATTGTATTTTTGTAGACCTAATCCATCTACTTCATTACCCAATGTTCCATTAGTGAAGAATTATGCAAGATCTTGCAAGAATGTGTGTATTTGGATGTACACTTACTTGATGGAAACCTTTAACCTCCTTATCACAATTTCATATATTTACTCCCCTATGTATGTATTTTCACCAATCTCCAAGAACTCCATGTCTACAGTAAGTTTTTTCAAAATGCGTTAATCTGAAGACCCATGGTTAGTGTTGGAACCCTGTGTTTCAACGAAAGATATTGGATATAGGTGGATGTTGTTCAATCATCCAATGCATATCTTATTATACTTCTTCAAGAGTGTAGGATTATTACCATTTTACATCACGTATATGGGCCATCAACTAATATTTCATCCAATATTCCTTAAATATGTTTTTTTAGCTACAGATGAAGCAAATTTAGAATCCATGATTAATACTAAGAGGCCTTGGAAATATATGCATCGTAGATCATATTTATTCCTCACATAAGTAGAATGGAGGTTGATAATAAGGGTATTATCAGACATGGATATTTTGATCGGTATGTTACTCCCCTCCCAAAACACAAATTTTACGCAAATGGAAACTTTGAAAACATTTCAATGATGATAAGTTAATTAACATTTCTAGGAACACCTACACCACTAAGAATATTTTGATTGGATCATATTGTTCTTCTAAATGAATTGAAACATATACTACACTTTTCAAATCATATCATGAAATTTTTTCTTAGAACTATGAATCGATGCTAGGAATACCTAGTCATAATATTGTTTAACAAAAAATAAAAATGTATGAAAATGTTAAACCTATTCGAAGGAATTTGCAATTAACTAATCCTTGAAAGGAAGATGTGATTATTGCATAGGTGGAAAATATACTTAAGGTTCGCTATATGTACTCAGTTCCCTTAACTATGTGGGTGTCCAACCTAGTTCTAATTAATAAGAATCACGAGACTATTCATATTTGTAATAACTTTAGGGGTTTGGATAAATCTTTTCCTCAAGATAATTACCCTACTGGATTCATTGATAACATCATTGATCAATGTGCCAAAAATAAAATATTTTGATTTATGGATGGTTTTTTCTATTACAATTAAATTAAGATCCATCCTAAGGACCACCATGAAACTGCATTTATATATCCTTCGGGCACATTCTCTTATTAAAAGATGCATTTTAGACTTAAAATGCTAGAGCTAGTTTTTACCAAGCCATGCCAAGTATGACCTTGATGATATTGGGCCACGTAAGACACAAAGTCCTCCTAATCATCTTCGTTTAGTGTTTAATTGATGATGACACTCTATGATTTCATTGAATCCACATAAATGTTTGTTTTGTTATATTTGGGATATTACTTGGATTTATTATCTCTTAGAACAGGATCATGGTAGATTCGCTCAAAGTTGAGGCAATAAATTAGTTTCCTCCCTCGTGCAATGTTCACCAGCTATAGAGCCTTCAAGGGAAGGAAACGTTTTTGTTAATAATGATTTCCAACTATATATCGAAGTGACAAAAAGTTTCATGCAAATTTTAAAGAAGGGAGTTCCATTTATATGGTATGAGTTTTCACAATAGTCTCTCAATGCCTTGAAAATGGCTCTAGTCGCCACCCCATTTCTATGTCCACTAGACTATAGAAAATATTTCTTGTTATTATGAGCATCATATGAATCAACTAGTGTTATAGCCTTGATTTAAAAGGATGACTTGCAATAAGAGAATGTAGTGTACTATTTGAGAAATAGCCTCACCAAACTAAATTTAAGTTCTTCTCAAATTTAAATGCTTAGAATGGTAGTATTCCATGTCATCCAATTACTTTTACATTATATCATTCTTCAATGAGCTAAAAGGATTGTCATCCAATGACTTTTACTAATTCTATTCTATTAAGCTTGCTTTAACTGAGTGTTTCCAAACTTAATGTGTGAGGAGTTCAAACTACAAATGGATTCCTCCAAATGAATCCTCAACCTAAAATCCTTTGGTAGTGGACTAGAGTGACGGTTAGGATTCACAAAGCCAAAACAGAGTGGACTAGAGTGAGTTGGAGAACTATATGCACATTCTATAAGCCAAAACAGAGTAATTCCTTAGGTAAATACAAAACATTAAGAAACAGAACAAAAAGTGTTCAAATCCCATACCATTTCTTGCTAACTGAAGTGGAGTGTTATTAGAAATATTTAGATCCCCGGATCTGAAATCAAATGAATCCATCCCATCCTAAAATACAAACCACAAATTACTAACAAGTGATTGTTAAAAACAACTCACAATATCCTGTATGATTTTGTCTTCTTGAATTTCACAAATTACTAACACGTGATTGTTAAAAAACAACTCACAAAAGCCTGTATGATTTTGTCTTCTTGAATTTCATCATATATATGATAGGCTATATGAAATTTGAATGTAATTGAATAACATTTTTAACTATCGGTGTAATTTTGACAACAACGATTTATTCAACCAATATATTTTTGTTACCGCATAAGCTCACATGTGACGGCATACGTTTCAGTTTGTTAACATCGCATATACATGCCATATTTATTTACAACATTATCAAGTTATGTAATACAAACATATGTACTGTGTAGTTTGTCTCAATGAAGAAAAACAACATTAATAATGAACATTTTACGTTTGATGAACATTTTTAATTTAATAATGTAAATTGCAATAATATTCAAGTAAAATAATGGGTAATAAGAGTTCACCCGAGGAAACATGGAGAACACCCAAAAAAAGTATATAAGACCATTGAACACATCAAAACGCCAATTTTTCATCATAAATATCAAATTGTTTCCCACGGCTATCTGTAACAAGTTCCAAGGGATGAGTGAAATAGCAATAGTAAAATTTCAACACTAAAATTATATACACCAGAAGAAATTTTATAAGTCATAGAATGCATGCTATGTCAATAATGCTTCAAATAAATAATCGTGGGAAATGGATAGTTCCTTACCATTCATTGAGATCCTCTTTGTTTCGAGAATAATTTAATATTCTCTACTGAAAAGGGCCAACCACATGAAGGTGGAAGCTCTTAAGGCCCCTTCCCCCCCTCACAACACTCTCAATTCCCCAAACCCAATGCATGTACTTGAAAAAACAAATTAGTGCAAATTCATGCAGATTTCATCATAAACAAACATTTACCATTCATTCAAAAAAACTAGCATTCATTAAACCATTCATTCATTCTCTCAAGACATTCATTCAATAAAAGTTAACATTCATTAAACCGTTCATTCATTCAGTCAACACATTTATTCATTCATTCAATAGCCAAAAAAACCATGCACAACATTATATTATAAAAAATAATTGCACAATATTTCTTCAGTCACTTCTTTTTAAATTTTCTTCTTTACAAAATCAACAAGAATCACATCTTCGGGAATTTGTCGTTCGATTCATGGTGCTTCATCAAATTGTTGTGATGTCTTCCTAGTAGACTGTTCGCCACGCGGATTTTGCGACAAGGTGTTTGGAATTGCTACAATAATGTGAAAATGTTGCATTAATTTATTTTGTTATTATAATTACAAGTATTTCATTTAAAAAAAACATTACAAAGGTGTTTTTTTACCTATTGTGGCCACATTAAGTTCTTCATTTTCTTGTCCAAGATCAACCTGTACAGTGTTTTCCTCTACATGCTCTGTAGTTGAAATATGGAGAAGTGCAATTAATGTTCACCATATGCAATTCTCTATATAAAACTGTAGCATATGAATAAATTCATTAACAGGAATTGAAGCATGATCTTTGATTGGTTGTTGTCCATCATTGACATTAAGGGGATCATTGCTTTCTTGCTCAAAACATAATAAATTTTTTATGTTAATTGTTTAAAATGAATAGATTGCACAAGTAATAAATTTTCATTAAACTATATAGATTTTATATACATGTGCACCAGATGGATTACCAGAAGACCATGGTTTCCTAGACAAACTTTTATGGCGTTCAACAACAACTTCAAATCTATGTTGGTAGCCAAGCTTCAAGTATTCCCGAGTGGGCACTTCTTTCAGTGGGTCGGCTTGCATATTTGCATAATGTTGTTAATTTTACATTTTGCGACACATTAAAACAAAAATAATTTGCAATTTATTATTTGGATGCATTATTGGGTTTTCAATACTTACAATTCGTGCCGCCAAATTTGAATAACCACTAGGCGCAAGCTTGTGCTAACCAAATTTTTCTAGTTTTGCTTTTGTGGCCTTTGATGTATCTAACAACCTAAGCAAATGTTGAAATACGTTAGATGTTCCAAATTCGATATAAAAATTAATAATAATAATGGTTAGCATTATATTGTGGAAAGTATTGCATACCTCCTTGTTCCTGGTAGTATCTTTCCTGATTTTCTCAGAGACCTCTCCTTTCCATGTTCTACTATGGCTTTCTACTCTTTTGATGGAATCATTGGAGGGCGCTCATACTTAGGGTTTCTTTCTAGGTGAACCCTATATTGGTTTCAGGCAATCTTCATATGTTGTCCATCCTTCTTTAGGACCTTTGTTGTATCGAAGGTCTCGTTGCCGAACATGCCAACCGACTGATTAGTCAGCTCATCCTTTAGATTTTTCATTTGTCTGTCTCACCTTGTGCGTATAGTGGGCCCAAAGATCTTTGTAACGCCCCATATTTTGACTTAGGCATGTTTATCACTCAGACTTATTACACTGTATTTACTTATTATATGTGGACTCAGCAATACTGAGTAAACTATATTTTTGGCATGGTATATGTGATTATATACTGATTATGATGTTACAATGTTATCATGCTTATGCTTTAATTATGATGTTACTGTGCTTATGTGATTACTATGTGGTAGTCATCATCAAATTCATTTATTTCATAACAAAGACGTATATTTGATTGTAATTCTTGATATGATGTGATATGTATGATGTGGTACATGCGTACCCACCCATGATGCGATCGATTTTATGATTTTATACGATGAAAGAAAATAATGTTGATAATATGGACCAACTATTGATTTAATATTGTTATGAATGCATGTTTGCATAGTGCTAACCCACAGGGTACAGGGGCTATGTGATAGTCGGGTATGTGATGTGAAGTATGACATAATACATATCTTGAAGAGAGCCTTAATTTCCAAAGCGATGATACGATGACATGTACCAATAACCTCAATAGCATCACAGTATGGTTTGATGGGGTGTAGACCCAGTATGTTGAGAGGGATGGATGTATTTCCCACCCTATGTCACTATGATACCCGAGGTCGTGGGAGGGCGGTTATGAGACACACTCCCCAATTTGTTGTGATGACGACGGTCGAATGCCTGCTAGGAGAGGCTCGGTACGCTAGTTAGCCGACGTTACCGCTCTCAAGTTCTGTGTGGGAAGGTCAATACAACAATCATCCACCTTGTACTAGCATAGGAAGGAAAGGGAGGATGTGGACATAGGTTAGGGTGTGAGGACATGTTAGTTAGTATTGTCGAGAGTTGGACATTTTATGATACCGAATTAGTGATGGTAGGTACCCATCTTGGTTGACCGATTAATAAGAACATAATTGTTAAATAACTCAAAATGTTAAAGCAAACGTGTTATATCTGTATACTTTTCCTATTTGTGTGAAATATTATTAGTATCAGCTAGAATTTAGGCGATGTGGTTATAGTACATGTGCAGTCTGTGCATGTACTGACCATGCATGCACACCTTGCACATGCACGCTAATATCAATATACAGTCACTGTAACATGTCGAATAATCGTGTAAGTTGTAGTAGGAATATGATAGTTATGCATGAATCAAATTAAGATAATGGATGTCCATTATTGGATAGGTGTAAGAATAAGTCAATTTAGCTATTAATTAATTGTATGTAAACATTGTAATAAGCAATTAAAATAAGTGTCATCAATTTGATGTGTTGTTAATAAACAATTACCTTGTAAAGTCGTATTACTTAACAATTAATAGTGGTTAATTAAACCATCAAACGTACCTTGCTATTGATAAAACATGTACTAAACTTGGTACTTAAGCAATTAAACAAATACATGTTAATGTTATTATTCACCATCAATTATTATTATTATTATTAATTGTTTATTCGTTTATTAATAATCTAGAATTTCGAATAAAAAAATTGTACATTACAAAAAACTCATAAGTGAAAATGTTGAATCTTTCGTTACTAAAGGTGTTTGACAGAAATGTGTTATTAATTTATTAGAAGTATAATTAATTTATTATTTTATAAAGATATTATTATTTTATTAATTAACAAAGGTATTATGAATTGATGGAATGTATCGAGTAAGTTAAGATAGGAATAAGAAAAATATATGTATCAATAAAGTACTTCCACTACCATGTTAGACAAATGATCCAAATTTCTATCAAATCGCCACATCGAATTTAAAAGATCCAACATGATAACTATTTAGCTATTATTTTATTTGACATATTAAATGAAGGATAATATTGATAATTTATCCACAGCCTCATGAAGGTCCTAGATTGAGAAATTAGCGTGCATGTACCTAGAGCATGCATATTAGCTTTGCCACTGAAAATCACCTGCACAAACCACCACAAAACATTATTAGAAAATATTCAGGTATTATAATGATTGCAGATTTGATAGAAATATATATATATATATATATATGCAAAATCTTCATTCTTTTACTACATTGACCTTCATGTAAATATCAGATAAAGTTCAATACTATACACACATACATATATATATATATATATATATATATATATATATGCAAAAACACAGAATTCGCGCAAAATGGATACCAGCATCGGTTTTGACCAGCGTTGAGTTAACAGGGAGTAATTAAACCCTTCTATTAACTAGAGATACGCTCGAGATAGATTTTGAACTACATTGTTAAAGACCTGCTCCTTGGACGAAAGAAGGCCCATATGAAGAAGAATCCTTTTGCAGATCGCGTGGCTTCTGACTACATTTCATTGCTTTGGGGTCACCCCAATATAGTAAAGACACTACCCGACAAGCATGAATTGCTCTCTTATGAAAATGGAATTGTATGAAACCTAATAGGGGTTGTTAGTAATCAATCATAGCAGCTCATTTATAAACTTGTTAGCTCAATTTACAGCTCACACTATTTCCAGGCACTAAGAGGCTAGCAGTTGAGCAGCGTTAGTGTATGGATTACTAGCAATGGGACAAAGGTATAAACTTTATTGTATATAGAGAATTGCTGCAACAACAACAACAAAAATTGTAATATATACACTTATCTGTGAAAAAAAAAATTATATATATATATATAATAAAATAGAAGAGAAATAAAATAATAAAATAAATAACCAAGCTCTAACGGACAGCTTTCAGCAGCTACACATAGTTGGAAGTCGGAGGTGTCCTTGGGAGAATTGACTCTCACTAGGGAATCTGGTTGCTGATGGCTAGAATATGATTTTGTAAAATTTATTTTAGATTCATTTCCACCTTAAACCCTCTTTACCACATTAAATCCTATTTAGAGTTTGCCGCCATTCCTTCTCAGTCCCCACCAACTGCGCAGAGATCACCAAGAGAGAATCCATCAAGCCCTTGCGCACTACACGACAGTTGCTACATGGAGGGATAGAACAGTTGGCTCATCGACTGTCTTACTCCTGTATTCTCCCACGTTCTTGCTGGCAGCCCTAAGACGCAGATATACAAAACATAGGTTTTCCAAGTGAGCCATTGGACTCTAGGTTTTGCCTTTAAAAGTTCGAGTTCTCTTCGATGTGCTAACGGGCATAACCGTGGGGATTGGGACATAACTCCTGTTTTTAGGGGAGGAGATTTCTATAAAGGTGGAAAAGAAGGGCTAGGCAGGGTTATTTTTGGTAACGGACTCATGGGGAACGCCTAATAGCAAAAATATATGGATAAAAGGGCATATACACAGATCAAAATATAGATAGACATGGAAGTGGGGCAGCGAATAGTGAAGAAGTGTGAATTTACAGCTTATGAAAAAAAAATTGATATGGCTCATTGTTGGAGACCCATGCAGGCTCAGTTTCCTCTGTAACTGACAGCCTTGGTGTCAGTTCACTCTTTAACTGATGGCATGCATCAGTTCTCTTCAGACCACCACTATGGCATGTTTCTTTTTTTTTTTGCTAATCAGGATAGCTATTATGTATTGTAATCTTTTACACACATCAGTACAGAATTATTCATTCCTTCTCTCTGTTTTTCATTATTTTTCTATTTTGCAAGCTGTGTGTTCTCTCTTGCTAGCTAGATCTTTCTGTGCAGGTGTTCAACACTCATCTACATGGTATCAGAGCTCTGCTGCTAGGACAAAGACGCACTAGCATTTTTTATTTGCAGGTACAGAAGATTGAAAATCGTTGGAAGAATGGAATTTCCAAAGGAAACTATTCTCACACCATACAATTATTTTGCATGGAAAGCAAAGATGGAGATCTTTCTTCGAAGCAGAGGATTGTATAGGATTGCTATGGCCACGGAATGTGAGCCTACAGCAGCCATAGAAAAGTCCAAATACTTCAATCGGATGGATGAGGCCTACGGAGCCCTCTGCATGCACATCTCCCTTGAGTTGTTTTTCCATATTTCTTCTTGCAAAACTCCCAATGAAGTTTGGACCACCATGAAAGGACTCTTTGGCAAGCAAGATGAGATGAAAGGCCACATGCTCGAAGTGGAGTTGCTCTCTTTGGATCCACGAAGCTTTGACAATATACAGGATTTCTTCACAAGATACAAAGATTCGCTGTTGCAACTCAAGGGTTGCGGGGTTGATAAATCTAAGGAGGAAAAACGGATGGTTCTATCCATCCTCTCCAAACTTGGACCGGAATACTCTATATTTGTCTCCACGTTTCATTCAGTGAGGCTCACCTCTGGCAAGAACTGGACCATGCCCACTCTTGATGCTTTTATTGAATCCTTGTCTCAGGAACAAGACAAGCTCATCAATATGGGAAAAATCAAGGGCTCCAAGGCATATGCTCTTGCTGTGCATGATGGCAGTCATAACCCAAAACAAAGATTTAAATCCAAAGACAAAGGAAAGGAACATGCAAATCCAAAGAAGGAAGGGAACACCAAACCCTTCAATGATTCCTCCGAATCCAAAGGCGAAAAATGGAAGAAAATGGAGAAATGCACATACTGCCAAAAAGGATTCCATCCAGAATCTTCATGCATGAAGAAGCAGATAGATCAGATGGCCCAGATACTTCAGAAGCACAACCTTGGGGATCACATTCCAGAGGTCGCCAAGAGGAAGCCTAAAGATCATGCTCCCGGGAAAGGTAACTCTAGCCATGCTTTGATTGCCATTAATTCATCTCCCTATGCATGGATTGTAGATTCAGGTGCATCTCACCACATGGCTGCCACCAAGGAAGCCTTCTCTTCATTGGATGCATGCAAAGGTCCTCCTATACTCATGGGGGATGATTCTCCTGTTGATATCACCGGCAAAGGCAGAATTGAACTCAATCATGGTAGCTTTGAGGATGTGCTACATGTTCCAAAAATCTCGGTGAATCTTCTCTCCATCTATCAGATTACACATTCTGGCACTGGAAAGAGAGTTGAATTCACTCCTGATGCTGTGAATATCTTCTACATACAAAGCAACTCTAAAGTTGCCATTGGTGAGGTAAATCACAGATCCAGGCTTTACACATTTTCTGAATTCATTGAACCAGATTCTGCCTTATTACTTACGCATGCTGATGATAGTAGTAGGTTATGGCACGAAAGATTTGGTCATCTTAATTTCAGATACATACAGCAACTCTACAAGCAGGGAATGGTCATTGGCTTGCCCAACATTCATTTTTCAAAAGGAGTTTGTCAAGGATGTGTTATTGGCAAACATCCTCAAGAGAAGTTTGAAAAAGGGAAGGCTAAGAGGGCCTCCTCTCCCTTAGAGCTCATCCATAGTGATTTGATGGGACCCTTTCCTCATCTATCCATCAACAAGGCGAGGTATGTTCTTACATTTCTTGATGATTTCTCACGATATACTTGGGTGTATTTTCTCAGGCAGAAATCTGAAGTTTTTGAGCATCTTAAAGACTTCAAAGCACTTGTAGAGAATCGGTCCACGAGAAAGATTAAAATCCTCCGCACAGACAATGGGGGGGAATATGTGAGCAGGAATGTTCAAACTCTTTGTTCAGAGGCTGGTATACAGTTGCAACATACAATACTATACACTCCACAGCAGAACGGAGTCGCTGAGCGGAAGAACAGATCCCTCAAAGAGATGGCCTCTTGCATGTTGCATGCAAGGTCTTTTCCTTCTAAACTATGGGCTGAGGCACTTAACTGTGCCAACTACATACATAACAGATCTCCTCACAGATCTGTCAAGGACATGACTTCTTTTGAGGCATGGAGCGGTTGCAAACTGGAAGTCACCCACTTCTGAATATTTGGATCACGTGGATGGGCCTGCATACCCTTTGAAAAGAGGAAAGCATTAGATCCTCAAAGCACTGCATGCATCTTCGTGGGATATTTCGATGATGTGAAGGGTTACAGGTTTATTGATCCCTCTACAGACAAGCTCTTTATTGAGCAAAGTGTGCAGTTTGAGGAAATCCCCTTGCATGCACCATTGGAGTCACATGCAGAGACTTTTGTTCCTCTACCTACACCACACATCTGTGATGATGAGTCCACTCATTCAGATCATGATTCAGATTTGAGTTCCGAATCTGACAGAGAACATGAGCATGAATATGTTGATCCACCTCTTTTCTCCCCTGAGAGAACAAGGAGCTTAAGAGAGATATATGCACAAACAACTCCACAGGATGCAGGTGACCTTGTGGGGGATCCAATGGATCAGAGGACGCAACCCCAGTTTGAGGAGCCTTCTCATGCACTCACAACTACCGAACCAGTGATTCCCATGCATTGTTACATGGTTCTCTCTTCAGACCCGCAGGCCTATGCAGAGGCTACAGGGAATCCCCTCTGGGAAGCTGTTATGCAGGATGAGTACAACTCTCTCCTCGAGAACCAGACTTGGGATCTGGTGCCACTTCCTTCAGACAGGAAGCTTGTCAGATGCAGATGGGTCTACAGGACCAAGAAGGCAGCAGACGAACAGATCAACAGATACAAAGCCAGGCTAGTTGCCAAAGGTTTTCAGTAGGTTCATGGGTTAGACTATGATGAGACCTTTGCTCCAGAAGCAAAGATGGATTCCATTCGATTGGCGCTTGCCATTGCTGCATCCAGGAGGTGGGAAGTCCATCAGATGGATGTGAAGAATGCATTTCTTCACGGTGATCTCTCTAACGATATCTACATGGAGTAGCCACAAGGCTTCATACAAGATTCATCCTTGGTTTGCAGATTGAAGAAGTCTCTCTACGGCCTTAAGCAAGCCCCGAGAGCATGGTATGCCAAGATGGACTCCTACCTATTGTCCTAAAACTTTGTACGGTGTAAGTCAGATCCGAATGTATACATGCTTAGGACAACTGACTCACTTCTGCTACTAGTTTTATATGTGGATGATTTGTTGATCACTGGCAGCTCGATTTCAGCACTTGCTACAGTCAAGAGGATTCTGCATGACAGGTTTTTGATGACAGACATGGGTCCATTACATTTCTTTCTTGGTCTTGAAATCAGCCACGATGCCTCAGGCATCAAACTATCTTAGGCCAAGTATGCTCGAGATCTTCTAGAGCGATTCCATATGACAGATTGCAAGTCTACACCGACTCCTTTCCTATCTGGGGTCAAACTTGAGGATGGCAGGAACACTCCATTGGTTGACAACACTCTATACAGAGAACTAGTGGGGAGTTTGTTGTATCTTACACACTCTCGACCAGACCTCTCGTATGAAGTTGGGGCAGTTTCTCGGTTCATGCAGGAGCCACATGAGCTACATTGGAAGGCTACCAAGCAGATCCTTCGATATGTACATGGCACCATCACCTTTGGGATTCACTATGCAGCAGATTCTGCATTGGATCTAATAGGATTCACTGATTCTGACTGGGCTGGCAATAGCATTGATCGCAAGTCCACATCTGGGTACTCACTCAGTCTAGGTTCAGGGCCAATTTGTTGGTCGAGCAAAAAGCAGGCTGCTATTGCTCTATCCTCATCCGAGGCCGAATACAGAGGGGTAGTCAACATAACCATTCAGGCTTTGTGGCTACAACATTTTCTCACTGAGTTGGGCATCCAGTTCCACCGGCCTACTGTCATTTGGTGTGACAACTAGAGCACTCTAAAGTTCTGCAGAGATTCAGTACATATACAACAGACAAAGCACATAGAGATCCACATGCATTATATCAGAGATTTGGTGCACGAGCGGATCATCGACTTGCAGTTCTATCCTTCAGTTGAACAGACTGCCGATATCTTCACCAAAACTTTCACTGCGCAGAAGTTCCACTCTCTGCACGATCGTCTTGGAGTGAAAGACACAGTTGCCTAGCAATTGTCTTTTTCTTCTTTTGCTACATTGTATCTTGAGGGGGGGTTTTCCCCTGAGGTTTTCCCTCTTTCCTCATTATATTTCAATGTTCATTAGTTGCATTGTTTTTGGGTAACCTATTATGGACTTAGTTGCCGGGGCCCTTTCTTTATTACCCCATAGTAGTGTTCAGGGGGGGTGTTGGAGACCCATGCAGGCTTAGTTTCCTCTGTAACTGACAACCTTGGTGTCAATTCACTCCATAACTGATGGCATGCATCAGTTCTCTTCAAACCACCACTATGGCATGTTTCTTTTTTTTTCTGCTAATCAGGATAGCTATTATGTATTGTAATCATTTACACACATCAGTACAAAATTATTCATTCCTTCTCTCTGTTTTTCATTATTTTTCTGTTTTGCAAGCTATGTGTTCTCTCTTGCTAGCTAGATCTTTCTGTGTAGGTGTTCAACACTCATCTACACTCATGAAGCAATACCGTTGGTTTCAAATTTCATTGGATGTGGACAGTTGTGCAAATAACCTATTCCAGTATTTATCTGTTTTGCACCACCCATTCGAGTAGGATTTCATGCCTTTCCCGGCCTACAATTATTCTTATTGAATCCGTATGGATCGAGAGGTAGTCGAGCTGAAGCATTTCGAATAGATAAAATCCAAAAATGGGTTAAGTCGTACCCCACCCAAGTGGAGAGCATGAGTATGTCAAAAAAAAAACACAATTGGTTAATACAACGTTTTTTTATACGAATAAGGAGGAGCGAAATGAGTAAATCCAAAAGGTATGGTTTATCAAAATGAAACGACTCACATGTAGGGTACGGGCGCTGTCTCTACCACTCCAGGGTTGCCATTCAAGTAACACGTTTTCTCCGATCTCATAAGCGTTCACTGTTCATCGTTCACCGTGCTCGTTCCCTATTTATTTCTTTTCTTTATGGTCCGTTATTCTAGATCCAGGATTTCCAAACTAAACTCGGGTGGTCTGAGATGTTTTCCAATCAATTCTGCACCTTTCCATCCCAACCATGTCGAGTAGTCCAGCTAGCTATGACGGACTTACAATGGGCAATCAACAGGAGTATTCTAGAGGCTCCTTCGAGGACGCACCATTGTCCACAATGTAGTATTAGACTACCAATCTAACTTTTCTATATTGATATCCCTCAATTATTAATACAAAGAAAAAAAATTGATGGTAGGGCAAAGAAGGACAGGCAAAGGCGCTCTCTTCATGAATGTAACAACAACTAGTCGTTATTGCGCCGAAAGGCGCTCTACAACCCAGTATGGGGGAGATCTTGTCACGTGATGTAATGTTTATAACATGTCGAAAAAAAATAATAGTGATAGTGAATATTATGGGAGAGATCTTGTAACTTGATGTAACGTTAGTAACGTTTGTAACATGTCGGCAAAAAAAATAGTGATAATGAATATTATGGGAGAAATTTTGTAACACAAAAATAAAAAATAATATCTAATAAAAAATAAATTTTCATATAGGCCAAAATAAATGTTGGCCACAAAAACAATCTAATATGGGGGAGATGTTGTAATCTTTTTACCTAACAAAACAATAAAAAAATAAAAATTTAATTATCCGTAAAAATATATGAGGCTCAAGAAAAAACTCAAAATTGAATTATTCGTAAAAGAATGTTGACCCATGGTTTTATTGTACATGGTTTAAGAGGCTTTGCACATGGTTTTTAAACCATGTGCAAGGCCTCCTAAACAACCCATGGTTTTAGTGTACATGGTTTAGAAGGGCCTTGCAAATGGTTTTAAGACCATGTGCAAGGCCTCCCAAACAACCCATGATTGTAGGAGGGCCTTGCATATGGTTTTAAAACCATGTGTGGGGAAATAATATTAAATATTAATAACAATAAAATTATATGTGCACGCAAAAAGATGTGTATTTTGATTTGAATCAAATCAATGGATACCTAAGAAGAGGTTTGCACCTCGAGAGATTTGAGAGATTTGATCCATCTCAACGCTTGATAGAGCCTAGGATGGATTTGGATCTTCGCTGGTTTATTTCTTGATAGAGCCTAGGATGGATTTGGATCTACGCTGGTTTATTTCCACTGGACCTTATATTGTAATAAATAGTTGCAATAAAGTGTAATAACGCTGGCAAAGTGTAATAAAAGCTGGCAAAGCCAGGCTATCAACAAACCCTCGCTTCCATTCATGAAGGGCAGGCAAGAGCGACTTTCTTTTTCAAAACCAAACCCCCATCTATTCAAAACATTACATTGAGGGCTGGACTATCCCTTGAATGCCCCCAAATTACCTTCATCATCCGTGAAGCTTACGAAGAACAGCTCACGGGCCTTAATGCAGCCACCACTTCTCAAGGAATTCACACCAACTCGCCAAGCTGCAACGCTGCCATTTCTAGAATGCCAGGTTATGATACGGTATCCGAGCTCAAAATTTAGGCATTCCATTATGGAAACAAACCTACCCACTGCCATAATTTCCCATGTCAACGAACCAACCACTCACACCATTGTGAATTAGGTTCACGTGTTGGGTCCTCACGCGTTGGTTCATATCGGCCTCCATGAGTATGGATTCGGTGACCTCTCACCAAGCCAGTGACCTGGGTTCAATATATTTGTGCACCTCACCCAATATAGCAGCACGGCTCCACAGGAAATCTACCTGAAGGGAAAAGAAATCCGGCGTCGACATTGAGCGATAACCAAACGACAAGTAACGGCAAAATTTTACCTCGAGGATAACTAGTCCTAGCACAACACACAAAGAATATATATATATCTATATATAAACGAAAAAATAGACGAAACCCTAAACGATTGTAGTATATACCTGAAAAAAGAATATATAAAACGATTGTAGTATATACCTGAAACGAGAGAACCCTTGAAACACTAGAAGCTCACAAGTTGCAGAGCAGAGTGCCGAGAAGAATGCATGGAAGAAATGATGAGTTCGAGAGTTTTCTCCCTTTTAGGGTTTGGCGAATTCTTTATTAGTTTAATTTGCATGTGGAGCCAAGTGGATTTCATGCAGCGTAGCCTCGAGGTGGACGTGGGTGGGCGTAAGTAAAAATGCTTAATTAGATTAAATGTTAGGACCATATTAGATTTTGACTTACTTTAAGATTTTAAATCTTATGTTATATTAAATGCTAAATTAATTTGAGTTAATTTAAGCTCTTAAATTAAAATCTATAAATATGTATATATTATATGGAGTTAATTTAAGATTATTAAATTCAAGTGTTAACTTAAAGTATTACCGAGAATTCGACTTATAGTAGAAGAGGCCAGATGGATGTGGAATTAGAAAAACAAGACACCGTTGAGACGGCATAATAAGATGAACGCTAGGACATAGATTATACTTGAGGATGAAATCTTTTAATGAAAGCGAAAATGCAAGTTTTATGCAATTTTTGACAATTTGTCCCTACATAAAAGTATAAGTATTCTGTAACTAAATTGTATCTCCGCAATTATTAGATCGAGATAATAACGGTATAATGTTGTTGAATATGCCAGGAATTATCATGGTTCAGACACGTAGAGGTTGAGGTCGAGGTGGACCACCCTCACCTCCACCACAGGCCCGACCACCGACACCTCCAAAGACAACCTTCACTCTCGAGATGGAGGTGATACTAAGATCCTTGGAAACCATCATGGCCACACTGAACAGGAAATCGGAGAGGGTCGTAGAGGTCGAAATCACACAGGCGAGACGAGAAAACTTTGAGAGGGCACAGGGCCCGAGGAAAGAATCGCTTTAGGATATTTCCAGAGAGCAACAGAAGATCAAAATTCCTAAGTTTTCAGGAGGACATCCTAGTAAGCATGCCGAAGCATGGCTCGAGGGTATGAAGAGGTGCTTCGCACTAAACGAGTATACCTCTAGTTCCAAGGCTAGAATGGTCATCTTTCAACTAAAGGGTGATGCCCTAAATTGGTGGTCAAACCTTGAGAAACAATTGCATCTTACTCCTTTGACCATTTCATGGGAGTTATTCGAGGAGAGGTTCAACATGAAGTATCTTCCAGCTTATTACAAGGAATAGTAGGCATGTTCCTTTCATGTTTTGGTACAGGGAAACATGACGGTGGAAGAGTATGAAGCTATATTCATGGAACTAGTAAAGTATGTTCCATACTTGGACTCAGATGATCGACAGGTGGAGAGATTTGTGTATGGACTCAACTACAAGATTAGGGTCACAGTACAGATGTGGAATCCGTCTTCAGTTGCCATGGAAGTTGAGTATGATCGCTATGCTGAGGATATGTTAGATGCAAAGGGAGGAAGCAAGTTGATAGGATCCAATCAGTATGTTATAGGGAAGGCCCCATGACCGTACTTCAGAGGAGGACAATCTAGACCTCCTCCTTATGGTAATAGGTTCACCCCGAGAGGTAACACTTCAGTTTACTCAGTATTGCAAGCTTCGCCAGCAAACCATGGGAACCAAGGACGAACATAGGGCAATTCCTATAGAGTATCGAGAGGTTTTAGAGGATCCAGGGGAAGGAACTAATCCTAGAGGACTCCTCCCAACAGCATACAAGCACCACCTAATGTCTCTTGTTGGGGATGTGGAGGTCCTCATTTTCAGCAGGATTGTCCTAAGGGGCAAACCAGTAGCAGGTAGAAGGAAGGAAAAGCATCCATGGAAAATTATGGTAACACTCATCGGATTCATGCAGCTATTCAAAACCACCAGGAAGAACATCAATCCACCATAGTGGAATCCACTCATCGGATTCATGCAGCTCTCCTGATGATGATCCCAGAGTAGGGATCGAAACGTCAGTTCGCCATTCTTCGAACGCAGCTCCTCTTTATTAAAGTAAACAATGTCAAACTTAAAATTTTATTTGATCTTAGTGCAACAGATAGCTTTATTTCACCATATGCATTAGATACATGTGGGACGGCATCCTGCGAGCACGATGATTTTGAATCGGTCGAGATGGCTTCAGGGGTTAAGAAAGTAGTAGGTATTAAGGTAATGGGGTTTCAAGTTGACTTAGGAGTATGAACCACTAAGTTGGATGCTTATTTCACCAATTTAGGGACCTACGACCTCATTGTCGGAATGGATTGGTTAGAAGGCCATAGACATTTCATGGATTTCTATGCAAAGAAAGTCTTGTTCCTTGATGATGAGGGTTGAGCAATTCAAATCTAGGGCCAAATGAGAAAAATATCCCTTCGTTTCATCTCCGCGATGAAAGCTAAGAGGTGTTTAAGACATGGATGCCATTTGTTTGTAGTTGAGATGGTGAGCAATAGTAAAGGACCTTCCTTGAATTCTTACCCAGTATTATCTGAGTTCAAGGATGTCTTCCCAAAAGAACTGACAAGATTACCTCCAGAATGAGAGCTTGATTTCACGATCGAACTAAAACCTGGTGCGGAGCCGATATCAAAGACTCCTTATATAATGACAACTTCAAAGTTTCAAGAGTTACATATCCAGTTAAAAGAGTTGTTAGACTTGGGAATAATTAGACCTAGCATCTCACCTTGGGGAGCGCTAGTGATCTTCATTAAGAAGAAGGATGGATCACTACGATTGTGCATATATTACATAGATTTGAACAAAGACACAGTGAAGAATAGGTATCCTACACCAAGAATTGATGACCTTTTTTATCAGATGAAGGGCGCTTTAGTCTTCTCTAAATTTGATTTGCAGTCAGGGTATCATTAGCTTAGAATTAAGGAAAATGAAATTCCTAAGATTGCTTTTCAAACTCGATTTGGGCATTATGGTTTCGTAGTGGTACCATTTGGTTTGACCAATGCTCCAATGGTATTCATGAGCCTCATGAACAGTGTCTTTCAAAAGTACTGGACCACTTTGTTCAGGTCTTCTTAGATGGCATTCTTATATATTCTAAGAATGAGAAGGGGCACGAGGAACACTTGCGGTTAGTCTTAACTTGCTTAAGGGAACATACACTGTATGGTAAATTGTCGAAGTGTTCCTTCATCCAAAAGGAGATTCACTACTTAGGGCATATCATCTCAGGAGAAGGGATCTCAGTGGACCCAGCAAAGGTGAAGGCCATCAAGGAATGGTCAATTTCGAAGAATGTGCATGAGGTGTGTAGCTTCATGGGATTAGCAGGGTATTACCGAAGATTCGTGGAAGGGTTCTCCAAGATTGCGAAACCCATCACCACCTTGCAGCGAAAGGGAATCTGATATGAGTGGACCAATGAATGAGATGCCGCTTTTGTTGAATTAAAGAGATTGCTGAGAAGTGCACCAATATTACGGGTATCGGACATGGATAAAGACTTCATGGTATGCATCGACGCCTCGAAGAAAGGGTTAGTAGTAGTTCTAATGCATGAAGGTTGGGTAATAGCTTATGCATAACTATAGTTGAAGCCTCATGAGGAGCAGTATGCCACACATGATATAGAATTGGGAGCAGTAATGTTGGCACTAAAATTATGGAGACACTACTTGGTTGGTAGAAGTTTCACACTTAAAACCGATCATCAAAGCTCGCAGTATATTTTTACACAAAGGGATTTGAATGCTAGGTAGCGGAGATGGAGTGAGTTCATGAATGAGTATGAATTTGGTATCTCGTATATCAAAGGAAAGGAGAATTTAGTGGCAGATGCTTTAAGCCGAAGACCAATGATTTTCTCCTTAATCCCCTGGAAGGTGGATTTGAAGGAGAAAGTGCTCAAACAACTCTTTGGGGATAGTTGGTATCTAAAGGTAACCTCAGATATTCAAAGTGGGAAGAATATTGAGTCGAAGTATGATGGGTACCATATTGAGGAAGATGGGTTGTTGTGGTATCAAGGGAGGATGTATATCCCTAAAGAAGAGGTGATCTCAGGGAAACAATCCTTAGTGAGGCCCATAGGGCACATTATTGTGCGCACCCTGTAGTGAAGAAGATGTATGCAAAAATGAAGAAGCTCTTCTTTTGGCCCGGTATGAAGAGTGATGTACTTGATTTTGTTTCAAAATGCCTCAAGTGTCAGCAAGTCAAGGCAGATCATCGACACCCATCTGGTCTCTTAAAGCCTCATGATATTCCTATGACTAAATGGGAATTCATTTACATGGACTTCGTTGTGGGATTGCCACTCACATCCTCGAGACATAATGTTATACTGGTGGTGGTCGAAAAATTGACCAAAAGTGCCCACTTCATTCCAGTCAGAGACACTTATGACGTGACAGATGTAGCAAGGGTATTCATAAATGAGATTGTATGCCTTCATGGAGTTCCGAAGAAGATAATTTTTGACCGAGACCCTAAGTTTACCTCCAGATTTTGGACAAGCATGCAGTCAGCATTAGGGACCCAACTAAACTTAAGCTCAACTTATCATCCCGAGACAGATGGGAAGACAGAGAGGGTGAATCAGGTGATGGAGGACATGCTTAGGATGTATGTTATGGATCAGCAGACATAGTGGGAGAAATATCTTCCTCTAGTGGAGTTTGCGTATAACAACAGTCATCATAGCTCCATTGGTATGCCTCCATATCAAGCATTGTATGGGAGACCTTACAGGACTCCACTCAGTTGGGGCAGGTTGGAGGATCGTGTTTTAGTTGGACCTGAGTTTCTTTAGGAGATGGAAGAAATCAGGCAACGGCTGAAAGAAGCATAGGATAGAAAAAAGAGTTATGCTGATGCACACAGAACTGATAGAAGTTATGAGGTAGGGGATCGCATATGTATCCGCATCCGACCGAATAAATGTACCATTCGGTTTGGAAAGGGGACCAAGTTGTCACCTCGCTTCATAGGGCCATTCAATATTCTTGAAAGAATCGTACTGGTATCTTATCGTCTTGCACTGCCACACCCCTTGCACATAACTCATAATGTATTTCATGTTTCAATATTGTGACATTACATAGCTGTGAGACTAAAAAAATTCATTGGAAGGACTTGCAGGTCTCGTATGAGGGAACCTTCATGGTCGAACCATTACGTATACTAGATCGTAGGGTTCGATAGCTCCATAGTCACCACATGGACCAAGTTAAGGTCCAGTGGGACAAGTATAGCCCAGGATCTGATATCTGGGAGGACGCAGAGACTATGTATCGATATTTTCCCTCACTATTTTACCATAACTTCGGGATGAAGTTTCTCGAAGGGTGGGTGCATGTAACGCCCCATATTTTGACTTAGGCATTTTCATCACTCAGACTTATTACACCGTATTTACTTATTATATGTGGACTCAACTATATTGAGTAAACTATATTTTTGGCATGCTATATGTGATTATATACTAATTATGATGTTACGATGTTATCATGCTTATGCTCTGATTATGATATTATGATGTTATCGTGCTTATATCGATTCTTTTATTATGATGTTACGATGATTAAAATTCTTATGCAGATGCTCTGATTATGATGTTATGATGTTATCATTTTTATGATGTTATTGTGCTTATGTGATTACTATGTGGTAGTCATCATCAGATTCCTTTATTTCATAACAAAACCGTATATTTGATTGTAATTCTTGATATGATGTATGATGTGATATGTATTATGTGGTACATGGGTACCCACCCATGATGCGATCGATTTTATGATTTTATGCGATGAAAGGAAATAATGTTGATAATATGGACCAACTATTGATTTAATATTGTTATGAATGCATGTTTGCATAGTGCTAACCCGCAGGGTACAGGGGCTATGTGATAACTGGGTTTGTGATGTGAAGTATGACGTAATACATATCTTGAAGAGAGCCTTAATTTCCAAAGCGATGATATGATGACACGTACCAATAACCTCGATAGCATCATAGTATGGTTTGATGGGGTATAGACCCAATATGTTGAGAGGGATGGATCAATTTCCCACCCTATGTCACTATGATACCCGAGGTCGTGGAAGGGTAGTGCTGAGACATGCTCCCCAATTTGTTGTGATGATGACGATCAGATGCCTGCTAGGAGAGGCTAGGTCCACTAGTTATCCAATGCTACTGCTCTTAGGTTTTGTGTGGGAAGGTCAGTACAGCTGGCATCCACGTTGTACTAGCAGAGGAAGGAAATGGAGGATGTGGATGTAGGTTAGGATGGGAGGACATGTTAGCTAGTATTGTAGAGGGTTCGACATTTTATGATATCGAATTAGTGATGGTAGGTACCCATCTTGGTTGACCGATTAATAAGAACATAACTGTTAAATAACTCAGAACGTTAAAGCAATCGTGTTATATCTGTATACTTTTCCTATTTGAGTGAAATATTATTACTATCGGCTAGAATTTAAGCGGTGTGGTTATAGTACACGTGCAGTCTATGCATGTATTGGACATACATTCAGACCTTGCACATGCACGCTAGTATCAATATACAATTATGTAACAAGTTGAATAATCGTATAAGTTGTAGTAGGAATATGATAGTTATGCATGAATCAAATTCAGATAATGGATGTTCATTATTGGATAGGTGTAAGAATAAGTCAATTAAGATATTCATTAATTGTAAGTAAACATTGTAATAAGCAATTAATATAAGTGTCATCAATTTGATGTGTCGTTGATAAACAATTACCTTGTAAAGTCGTACTACTTAACGATTAATCATGATTAATTAAACCATCAAGCGTACCTTTCTATTGATAAAACGTGTACTAAACTGGATACTTAAGCAATTAAACAAATACATGTTAATGTTATTATTCACCATCAATTATTATTATTATTATTATTATTATTAATTGTTTATTCGTTTATTAATAAACTAGAATTTCTAATAAAAAAATTGTACATTACAAAAAACTCATAAGTGAAAATGTTGAATCTTTCCGTTACTAAAAGGTGATTGACCGAAATGTATTATTAATTTATTATTTTATAAAGATATTATTATTTTAATAATGAACAAAGGTACTATGAATTGATGGAATGTATTGAGTAAGTTAAGATAGGAATAAGAAAAATATATGTATCAATAAAGTACTTCCACTGCCATGTTAGACAAATGATCCGAATTTCTATCAAACAACCACTTCGAATTTAAAAGATCCAACATGATAACTATTTATCTATTATTTTATTCGATATATTAAATGAAGGATAATATTAATAATTGATCCACCACTTCATGAAGGTCCTAGATTGAGAAATTCAAGAAACACTAAAGGAGTAACATTCAAACCATTAATTTCAACTTAACGAGTTGTAAATACCATTGAATTTCTTGATAAAAGAAGTACACAAGAAACAATCTTTTATTATGAATAAGATTGTACAAAAAAAAACCATCGTAATAAATGTTTGGGGAGGGTGATGGAGTAAGCGGGAAGGCCAGTGAAGGGTGAAAATGGTATATAAGGGAGATTTGGAGAGTACTTTGGGAGGGGGGGGGCGAGATTTACCAGAAGAGAGAAAGAGAGTGTTGATTAGGGAGAAAAATGGAGGAGGGGGTTAACTCCAGAGTCTCTAAAATTACAATGGGAAGAGAAGGAAGTTGTTATCAAGTTTATCGGTACGTGGGCTTGGGGGCTAGGAAACCCATCGGTTTCCTAGGGCCAACAGGATCAGTGCTGGTGGGCAGGGTGGATCATCCGGTTTGGTATAAAGGCTCAGACCACCTATAGGCAAGGCTACAGGAGCAAGGAGAAATAAACTCTTTTCTCTTCAGCTTGCATACAGTTCCAGGTATTTTTCTGTATTATTGGAATACGAATAAATGTCATTATGTTGTAAATAGTTAAAAACAAAATTCCTAACTACTTGTAAATTTCTATGTGAAAATATTGCATTTATTTTTGCTACTAATTACTCTCAACTCAGAAGAAAAAAACAGACGTAGAGGTAACAAACTTACAATAGAACCAAGAGACTCATAGAAACAAAATGTCATTTCTTTATCTTTTTATTTTCAAAAGGAGAGAGCTTACATATTTTGACTTAGTGCTCAGCCCGGGAGGCTGAGCACTACAATCTCCAAGTTCAAATCATTTAGATGTTTATAAAACACATCATTTACTGTAAAACAATCATGCCATCATTAGTTAAAAAAAATGTTTTATCGGTATATTACAATCAAATTATAAACACTAACTTGAACAATGTATAATTACCTAGGATCTTCTCTATATTTTTTGGAACGAGTTACTCGCTCACAAAAAATGTTGTCTCCATTGTACCCATGCTAGTGACACAGGAATATCTAGGAAACGATGTTTCAGAATCAGAAATACTAGCAGTATTTGCATCCACCCCTTCTCCTGCATGATCTGGTGTGCGTCGGTCAGCAGCGGTTGCACTCTCTGCTGGCCTCGGGGGTGTCACGGAACGTGTTGCTGACTTTTTAGTCGACAACAATGGTGCATGAATATGTGTACGTGGAGTTTTTTTCTCATGTGACGAATGATCTACACAAGCATCACTTGGCTCAACACCTTCTTGACCACTAGTGTGTGGTCGCATAAAATCATGTATATACAAACCATATTTTATAAGTTCACTATCATATAAAAGTAAAAACTATAAAGTTCAAAATGAATTTATATTATGATTCAAGATTCCACAACTTACTTGCAAGGCATGAGATCTCTTTACCATCACTTCAACCTTGTATTTAATCTTGTCTGTCTGCGGAATAATGAATAACAGATGAATGATATCCGAAATAAATTTTTTCAAGGTATTATCTATCACCTTAACCGGGTCTAGAGAAGAACCAATTTAAACATCATTCAACAACTCATGCACATTAAAATATATGGATTGTTGTGATGTTGTTGCATACATTCAATCATTGGTTTGCAACAAAAATATATAAAACATTACTTATGTGTTAAAGCAATAGTCTGAGGAAAAAAAAATATTAACAAAACATATCTATCATGATAGATTCCTAAAATTACAACTAGGTTTACCTGATGCCTGGATGACGGTGTCGTCTGATCCAAAGCACTGGAATTGAACCAAAGGTTGTGGAAGGCTCGCTCCCAGGTAACAAAAGAACCACTTTCGAATAGAGAACTGGCCTTCTGCTCTTTCGAGAGGGATCTCTCACCAAATATTAATAATGCCAGATATGTACAAGTGAAAATATGAAATGTTTGTAAGATTGGTTGAAACAGAACCTAGGACCATTGGGAAATGGAGTCAAGATGCATAACTGAAATAAACAAAACTTATGCAGGTGATTTAACACAGAGGAAAGATAGCCATTCAGTTACAGTCAAATCATAATTGTCTGGTGAAAAAGAGGAACATGAACAGACCATTAACACAGAGCATTGGAGAATGAATTTTGTATTAACTTTGGAAGAAAGCTTCAGTGGATATCTGAAAACAACAAACAGAGCATAATATGTATGAATTCCAAACTATTATACACTTATTTCAGACATGAAAGAAAAAATAATTGGGAAGATAAATTGGAAAACATTCACATGAGAAAGAAAGTAACAGACTGTAACACAAAACAACACATGAATCTCTAGAAAAACACCAACTTCGGCTCTGCAATTTTATTAAGAAACTCTTAAAAGCATACACTGCAAAATTACATCGGTTCCAACCCTTTCTCCTTCTTCAGGAGGTAAATTTATAGTATTTTGGGACTTCCTAAACTGACATTCGGGAATCAAAATTTGTTACAATTGAAGAACAACTTCTAACAAAATCTAATGTGACGTATCTGCCACAATTTACATAAAACTGAAAAATGAATTGTGGAATGTGGGAGAAAATATGCGCAAGAGCCTTTTATGTATCCATCCGGTTGGTGACAACTGTACAAAGTTCTGGGAGAGGTGACCATTGGACGGGTGCGTCCACGGAGAAAATTTCCTGCATTACTATCATTGCCACATCTATGGTTGCATCCTAAACTTGCTTGACCTGTATTGTTGAATTGACCTCCATTGATCAGGACCAGGAAAAGTTGCGACCACCATGTCAAGTGCCTGTACTTTGAGTTCCATAGTTTCTGTGTATGAGGTCTCGGGTGCTTTGGAACAGGTGGCTTTAAAATCAAACAACAATTCAAATTCACTCGCCAGCTTATCGAAAATGGTCCTTCCTGACAAGGATTGCTTCATGTCTCGAAACTTGCTGTTGTCTGATCAGAAACTAACCTAGCGCTCTAGATACTCCTTTTGAGATAATAAGGGTCCCTTCTCTTCCTAGAAGAAAGGAATCCCTCTGTCTACTAGTGGCTTAAATATCCTGATAACATCCTTAACCTTGTGCTCAATAATGTCCATTTTGGCTTGTACAGTGTCCAACATCCTATGTTTAGCAATTACCTTTCTATCCCCAGAGATGATAGCAACTTTGTTTTGAATATTATACCGATTGGCTAGATCATCTGACAAGGCACTTAGGAAAGCAACGACATTTTCTGCTATCACTGCAGGTCTTTTGTGCACTTCTCCTAATACTGTCGAAACCTTTTTCTTGGCCTCTCTCAAAGCATTTTCCTGGTCTACGATGTAATCTATATAAGGTCTGAACTTGTTAGCTTCTGTAATGATTTGATCCTAGATCAAATGTCTAGCTCCTTGTAAATTTACCGATCACCTGCTGGCTTAATTTGGCATTTTGTTGTGTCAATTCTTGACATTTCTCCTCTATCTTTCCCTTTTCTTGTTCCTCCTTTGCTTTTTCCTCCTCTAGCTCCTTAATCTGCTGCTTTAACTTAGTAAGCTCTGTATCTTTCAGGCCTATTTGGGACATTTCTTTAGAAAGAGAAATGGTGTCTACTTCTCTAGCTACATTTACTGGTTGAATTGCAATCTCTGTGCATTTTTCTTGAAGCTCTTTTTCCTTTGTTTCTAGCGTAGCCTTTAATTCTTTTTCGCTCTCCTTCAGAAGCTTGGTATCTACTTCCCGCTGCCTTTCCTTCTCTTAGAGATTTAACAACTTGGCCTTGCAATCTGTAAGCTCAGTGTTCAATGTCTCTTTCTCTTTTTTGAATTCATTCAACTCATCTGTCTGGGTGAGCTGGGTGGAAGGGATTTTCAACTTCTTTTTCAGTAGTTGGATCTCTTTTTCTTTCTCGTCTAGCAATCTCTGAGCCAAAGCTCCCTTATGTGTTGGTCCCTCTATTTGTACTGATTCATTCTGCAAATTGTTAATTTGGATCTTGAGGGCCTTGTTTTCGACTCTTACCTTCCTCAAAAGGTCTAGAGTTTTTGTTTTACTTGCCTCCAACTTGGATATATGTAGTGTGGCTTTCAGTAATATAGCATTCAAGATGTCATCGGTCTCTTTGTTAAGGTGTATTATATCAGTAGTGGGAACCTTTGTGAGGTTCACATTAACCTCTGACACTTTGTTTCCTACTATCAAAGCCAGGCTGAGGGTGTCCGTAGCATGATCCATTACAGTCTTCAATGCCACATTTGGGTAGGGAAACTGCATTACTTCATTATACAGCTTTGATGTCTCATTAAAATTTTTATTAGCCATTTCTCGGTAAGAGTCTATCCAGTCTTCTTTAGAGGCATGCTTGTTTGGAGTCTATCCATCAAACACATATTCCTGGATTTGTAACTTGGCTGCTTCGGGGTCTTCTTGTTTCTGTTTATCTTCCATATTTTTCTTCTTCATTTTCCCCTTTGTATTTCTCTTCTTAACCTGCGCTAACTATTGTTCTTGTTCTATTGTTTTCCTTTTGGGCATGCTGGCAGTATCTACTTCCTCAGTCTCCATAGGCTCTGAAAGTCCTCTTTTCATTGAAATCCTTGAATAACTGACCAACGATGAGATATTCCCAGCCATTGCAACTACTTTGGACAGCTCCCTTTGGGGAGAATTTTCCCATGGAAGGGGTGAGACAAAGCTTTGTCCTATGTTGACATCCATCGTGGTAGAGTTAGGGAAATCATCCCAATTGGTCGCTTCTCTAAGCCCGGGTATTTCAGTGTGCTCAAAAGGCTTACACTTGTGAGCCTTCCTCCTTTTGGAAATTACTTTATGTGGGTCGTAATTTACAGCCTGTTCCAGAGAAAATCCCATGTCTTTGAGTAAGTTTCCAACCAGTGGCAAAGCAACCCTGCTCCTGACTATGTATGGTCCCACTTCCTAGGGGAAAATCAGATTTGAGCTCTTCTTAGAGTTCAAAAAGTGTTCTTCTTCAACAGCGAGTCTTTGCCTGATTAATTCCAAGGAGAAAACCCTAGAAGTTAGAAAGGCTAGCATAATGTAAGGTTGATGCACAAAACTGTATAGCCTTATGATTGTTCCAAATTCTGTCAGGAACCAGGCTCCTATCATCTTTCTATGAGACAACTGTAGTATTTGCCTTGTCTTAGGAAACACCCTGGGTATCCTTTCTTGAAAGAAAATGTCGTATATTTCGACCATCAAATGGTTCATGAATTTATAGTAGTACTTGGCCATCTCACCAGTGATCTCTAACTCAGGCACTTGTAAATCTTCTTTGTTATAAGCTATAAATATTCTCAACAAAAATGGCTGGAATATGAATACTTTTGTGCCGTGGAAATTTGCTAACTGAGAACGAATGTTCTCGGCTAGAAATTCATCAAATTTAAGACAATAGGACTGAAAAGATTGCCCTGGCAATTCAGGTTCGACATGACAGGTACTCAAAACGAACAATAGACTCAACAATGACTCTGTGACATAACCGTTAGTATCTAGACCTAAACAATGACTGGCTAGGGCTATGCACCACTGGTTTTCTTCATTAAATTGACTAAGGTTGATGGGGTAAGACATGCTGATGACTTCACCATTAGGTTTTGAACAAGCTCTCAAGAAAGCTTCTCTATTTTCGACAGTAGACTCTCTAAAGAAATGTACGATGTTCTCTTCTCGGTATTTTTGGGATATCTGGACAAAATCGTCTGGGATGTGGAGGGTTTTATGGATGAAGGGATCCTGGACTGAATAGAGGATTTTGGATTTTGAGCTATTCATAATGACTCCCTCGGTGGAAGAAAAATTGTCTGCACACCACTCGACAAACTCAGGGCAATGGGGGGTTTGCTCAACAGAGAAAAAATGGAAAAAAGATTTAAAAACACCACAGGTATCGCTACCCTAGTTCTTAAGGACTTCCAATTTACCCCTAGCAGCTTCAATGGTTTCCCCCACCAGAATGGTATAAAAAATCTTGGCGTTCTCATCCACGAGACTTTCTTCTGCCCTCCGACATGTGACCTCCGATTCTGCATTATCCCTTACATCTACCACTTCTATTTCTCCTACTTTTTCCATTTTCAAATAGCACCGAGGGAGTATCTGGGGCCTACCTTGTTTCTCTAGCACAGTCTTCTAGTATGTCCACGCTAGCACTTTGTATGTGGTAGGGGCGTTCGGCAATATCGAGGCTTTGGAAAAGACAAACCTTTCCAACTCCACGTAAACCCTTTTATAGTTTTCTATACTGCGTAATCTCTGTGTCTTTCCTATGTAGCCTGCACCGTGGATCTTTCTCCTTGCGATCTGAGCCTTGGATATGCGAGGTCCTTTATGCCAAAATTTTCCTCACTATTTGCATGCATAGCTTAATTTTGGAAAATTGACCTCCACCGTCGTTCTCCAAATTACCTTCATCGAGGCCGTTCATGTCCAAAAACTTTAAAATTCTACCTATTCTTCCTTCCTTGGTCCAGTGAGTAACTATATATCGCGGCATGTCTCTTATCCATCGATCAAGATCGACCTCTCCTCCCGACCGTCAATCAGAGCAGACCCTACCAATTTTCACGATTTGAGATCTTGATCCCATCCGCGCTAGTTCAGATTGCGAAATGAACCACGACCGTAGATCTATCCCCACCTTTGTAGTGACTGTTGATCTTTGCGGCCAGTACCACTTTTCCTGATTTGGAATCGTGACTATATCCGTGCTAGTCCAGAACGTGAAATCATCTATGGTCGTGGATCTACTCATACTCTTATCTCCGTTGTCAGATGTCTCCACTCTTTAATCCATTTCGCGATTTGGAAAAGTGTCTTTAGTCGAGCACATTTGCTGCATGAAATGCTTTGGTTCCATTGATCTGTCTTTAGATTTATATCAACCTTCTATTATGGTTCCCATTTAACCTGCTCCGCACATTCGACAACCACGCTTTACCTTGCATCTTTGATCCACGAAATGTCTTTCCACCGTCAATATTTATCATTTCGAATCGCGGTCATTGATTTACGCTGAACTTTACCTCATTCTTGTTGTTGCTTGTCTCAGGGGCAGAATTCCACCTCACATATGCCTTCAACACCCCTGAAAACTCTGAGAATGCCTTCCCAACACCTTCTCGATAAGGTCTTTTCCCCACACATCTCCCATAATAAAAAATTTCGAATATGGTGCTAACACATATCTATCATGATAGATTCCTGAAATTACAACTAGGTTTACCTGATGCCTAGATGACAGTGTCGTCTGATCCACAACTAGGAACTTTCCTTGATCATCCACCTGCAAAAAAAGAAGTAGAAAACATTATCATAATGAAACCAATATACAAACAAAAAAATACATAACAAAAAAAACATTATGCTACATTTTATATTGGTACAATTTTGACATATTTAAATTGTAGAATTACAATCAGGTTTACTTATTGCCCCAAGGCTGCTATCATATGATCAACAGTTCGGTGGCTTCTCCGATCAACACTCTGTATCAAATATAGATAATATTATATAAACCAAACAAATATACTCTTGAAAAAACAAAACAACATAATTGTTTGTACATATTAAATTTGTACAATGGAATCGATGTATACCTACCGCCTTGAGGCAGGTCTAGTAACATCTGCTGTGAGGGAGGTGACCCTCACAGAACCCTGCATCAAAACCATAGAAAAAATTACCCAACGAAACCAAAATACTCACCGAAACAATATAATAACGTAACATTTTGACGTATTTAAATTGTATAGTTACAATCATATTTACCTGTTGCCTCGAGGTTGCTGTTGTCTGACCAACTTCTACAGGGATGCCTCAATCACTACCCTGCGAAGTAAATACATATAACATTTTATAAACCAGAAAAATACACTCATGAGAAAAAACACAAAAACTCATTTTCCAAATTATACTTGTATTATTACAAATATCTATACATGTTTCCTCGAGGATGGTGTACTCCTCTGACCAACTGATGAGGTGATGCAACCCCGATCACTACCCTATGAATTAAATATAGAAAATTTAATCAAAATTATAACAATATAGTAATGAAAAAATACTTAAGAGGTTAAAATAATTAACAAAAGGCTGGGTAAGTTTTTGGATGTACCACATCCATAGTAACTGAGTTTGTATCTAATCGATTTAAATTGTAATTAATAAGTTGCTCTTCCCCTACAACTGTTGATTTAATGACACATACAAATACACAGTTCCTTCATGCCCCTCAAATATGCAGTTGAGTTGCTTAATAGTAGACCCTGGTTGTGTATTGTTTATAAACCCCACAATATTCCAGTTGCCTTTGTTGATGTATTTGTAACTTTGGAATGTATTCACTTGTATATTTTATGTATTGTACCCCCATGTTTATTCCGAGAAGTATCTGTAATGTAATTGAGTCATGTCATGCCTCGATGTTCCTATCGGGAGATTAAATAATGTAAACAAGTCATGTAAAGTCATAGAGGGTAACCCTTCCTATTGATCAAGGGTTAAATTCCCCATAGTTGTGGGGCCCTAGGGTTATTAGACTCTCCTAGAGAAGTCGGCCCTAGTGAGTTATTGTCAAGTCTGGAATTAGTATAAATAGAGAGTGAGCCTCTCTATTTATCACACATTCACTTACACTCAGTTGTAGCGCATAACTGAGAGAGAGGAAGTTGTTGGGACAAGAGAGAGCGAGACTACTGTTGTTGGGAGATCATCTTAATGTTTTGGGGTTTTACTTTTGGTGCTGATTCTATTTAGGAGGAAGTTGCGGGGTTTTATCCTTTATGGTTTCCCCGAGGAAAATCTTTGTGTCTATTGTCTCTTGTGTCTGATTTTTGTGCTTGTTGTTCTCTCAGTTAAATATCCTAAGTTAATGCTAGCTTGAATGATAAAAATCTAACATGGTATCAGATCTAACCTGAGAAGAAGACACTATGCAGCTGCAGAAACTAGGGCTTCCTACTTTTTGGATCTCTCTCCACATATTTTCAGCAAAAGAAGGTTGGGCTAACTCTCCTCTCTAGGGTGCATCTTTCTATCGAAGTAGAATCTGACTCTAAATATTTTCAATTTTTGATCGGACACTACTGCCGAAAATTAGGGATTTCCATAGAAGTGGAATTTTTGAGTGAGCCCAGGCCTGGATTGATCTCCTCCTCAAAATTGAAGTCTAGTGATCAAGATCAAAGTTTTTGGTTGGGAAGAACTCTGGGAAAGTCAAACCCTAATCTGCTCCTGAACCAGCTCTGTAGAAATTCAGCTTCAGATCTAGTTCTGACATCTTAACAAGTAAGATCTAAATCTTTTGTATTGAGGTTCTCAGTTAAGATGTCTCATCTTACCAAGCTTGATGAAAAGCTTGAGGGAGCTGATAACTTCCGAGCCTGGAAGTATAGGATCTCCCTGGTCCTGGAAGAAAATGAGTTGGACTCTTACATCAATGAGGAGGTTCCAGCTCCAGAGGGAGATGAGGCTAAGGCCTTTCACGAGAATAAATTGGTCATGGCTAAGAGGATTATTGCTAATTCAATCAAGGATCACCTCATGCCACAAGTGTCCTCCCTAAATACACCTAAAGCTATGTTTGATGCCCCGACCAAACTGTTTGAAGGGAAGAACATAAATTGGAAGATGACTTTGAGAAACGAATTAAAGAATGTAAAGATCCAGAATGCGGAAAGCATCCAGTATTACTTTACAAGAGTCTCTCAGATCAAGGAACAACTTGAAGCAGTAGATGAAGAAGTGGAGAATGTAGAAATTGTGATGACCACCTTGAATGGCCTCCCTAGATCACGAGACTCCTTTATTCAAGGGATATGTGCCAGAAAGAAGCTAGTCAAATTCAGTAGACAATGGGAGGAATGCTCACAAGAAGAATATTAGATAGTAGCTCGAGAAGAAAATATGGGAAGTGAAGATCAAGCTCTTACAATACACTCCAAGAAAAGCAGAAGAAACTCTCATCACCCCAAAGGTAAGCACTTCCACTAGAAAGATAACACTAGAAGAGATTTATCTAAATTCAGATGCTATACATGTGATGAAAGAGGACACTTTGCCAAAGATTGTCCTAGAAACAAAAATAGCTCTCACAAGAAGAAGGGAAACAAGAGAAGACATCATGCTCATGATGTATAAGATGATGAACCTTCCACAAAGATAATCAAACAAGAAAGTGATGATTCTTCAAGTGATGAAGAATATGTTTTGATTTTCGCTCTCATGGGAAATATCGCACATGGAAGCAATGATTGGATTATAGACAGTGGGGCTTCCAAACATATGACGGGATTCAAAGAATATTTTGTGAAACTATCAGAACATGAATCACCCCACAAGGTAAAACTTGGGGATGACTACCGATATCCAATAAAAGGTAGTGGTGAATCCTCCTATAAGCTAGACTCTGGAAAGTCTATGAAGATGAAGGATGTCTTGTTTGTACCAGGACTAAAGAAGAACCTCCTCTCCATATCTGCATTGGATTTAAAAGGCATGAGGGTTGCATTTGTAGATGGCCAAGTTCTTATGTGTCCAAAGGGAAAGACTATTGATGATGCAGTGGTGATTGGGGAACAAGAAGGAGGTCTATACAAGTTGAAGGGCCAACCAGAACAAGCTTTGGTTCATGACTTAGTAGAACCAAATGAGCTTTGGCATAGAAGGATTGCACATGTGCACTATAGGGCACTACCACTTGCAATCAAAGCTATTGAAGGTATTCCATAAATACAAACAAAGCATGAAGGAGTATGCAAGGGATGTGCGAAAGGAAAGAACAAAAAGAATACATTTCCAAGTAGTGAAAGCAAGGCTAAAGGAATCTTAGAAATCATTCACTCTGATGTATGCGGTCCGATGTCATCCAGTTCATTAAGCGGGTATTTATACTATGTTTCTTTCATTAATGATTTTTCTAGGAAAACATGGATATAGTTCTTAAAGAACAAAGATGAAGTATTCAGCAAGTTCAAGGAATTCAAAGCCTTGATCGAGAACCACAAAGAAAAGAAGATCAAGACTTTTCGATCAGATAATGGTGGAGAATTCACATCAAATGAATTCAAGGAGTTATGCAAAGATTCAGGGATTAAGAGGGAGTTAACCACTCCATATAATCCACAACATAATGGGATTGCAGAAAGGAAGAATAGAATGATTATGGAAGCTGCAAGGGCCATGCTTCATGACCAAGATCTTCCCATGCATCTATGGGCAGAAGCTGCCAGAACAACGGTGTATGTACAAAACCGTACTTCACACAGAGTACTCGAGAACAAGACACTTGAAGAAGTCTTTTTCGGCAATAAACCAGAAGCTAGCCATCTCAGAATATTTGACTGTCCGACATACATACACATTCCAAAAGAAAAGAGGACAAAGTTAGAGCCTTTTGGAAAGAAGGGTATACTTGTGGGATATAGTGAAAGCTCGAAAGCTTATAGAATATACTTCCCAGGATTCAAGAAGATCGACATCAACAGGGACGTAACATTTGACGAAGACTCAGCTTACAACAATTCTAGAAAGAGACCTGCTGAAGAACATGTAGAAACAGAAGTACCCAAAATTCATGACACAACCATGAATGGAGCAATTCTAGAAGAAGATCGAGAAATAGAAGAGCCTCAAGAACCTATAGATCCACCTCAAGAAAATAATTCTCACAAGAGGAAACTTGCATGGGTATGAGAGGCTATCCTAGGTGCAAAAATGGATTGTTCAACAGGTAGGCCACTTCTTGTGAGAAAAACACTTCGCTCAGTTTGAATTTTTTTATTTAGATTAGACTAGACTATCTAATTTCTATCTAGATAGCCATTTTTAGAAAATATGGTAGTCTTCAAGTCAACACTAGTATGGCTAAAATTTTTGTAAACATCACTGATGGTGTTTCCTCTAAGTAAGGAACCCATTTACTGTAGATGGATTTACATTGTACATGAAAAAATACAAAGCAACTAGTTCACTAGATAAAAATATGGAGAGGTTGGTTCCAAAGGATTTTGCAATGAAAAAATGAGTGGACAAAGAGAATACCCTTGTCATTACAACAAAGCTGGTCGCAATTAGATTGGATCTAGCCATGGTAGCTTAGCTTGCCTAGAAATGTTATCAGATGGATGTAAAGAGTGCATACCTTGATGGATATTTAGGAGGGGGTGTATGTGTATCAGGTTTTAGCTACAGAGATTCCAAGATGCACATAAAGAGCATATATAATGCAGGTTTGCAAATTATCTTTACAAGTTTAAGAAATCCCCAAGGGCCTAGTACAGTAAAATTGATAAATATCTCACAAGATCTAGATTCAGAAGAAGTTGTTATGGTCCCTTTATGTCAAAAGCTCAAGTTAGGGCATATTTATTTTAGTGGTCTATGGAGAATATTTTATCATCAAAAGGAGTGAAGCTAGCATAATTCGAGAGATAAAATCACAATCATGTATTTCTTTTGACACAAGTAATGCTAGCCTCTTGAATTTTTGCTTAGGTGTAGAATTTTGACATTCTTAGATCTAGTCATGTCTTTAGTTTTTTTTCCAAGGTAAATATCCCGGCACAAACCCTTGGTCAATTTCCATTTTTGAGGATTGTACCAACATGCTACTTATGGAAAGTGTGTAGGGGAGGTTAACACTCCATCCCACAACCACAACCACTATATATATATATATATATATATATATATATATATAT
>LPNX010394909.1:163187-247218 GCA_001517045.1 Pseudotsuga menziesii | reverse complement strand
TGGGGATATATATTTTTGATGGATCACTATAGTCCATAGGCCGATAGTGGTGATGAGCCTCCATATTCCTTTAGCTGCAAGTGTCGTATAGAAATGTAAGTGATTTTTTATCTCCCAACCTCCGAGGTTATTGGGGAGAGATATTTTATCCCATGGTACCTAGTGGAAGGACTTTGCATCTTTGTCTTGTCTCCACATGAAACCAAAGCTCATTTTGTGGATGTGGTCCATGATATTCCTGGGGATATGGGTGATTGTGGTCCAGTAGATAGGTAGGCCCTCAATAATAGATTTTATAAGAATGTATAGGCCCACTCTAGATAGACACTGATTACACCACTAATTCAACTTCCTTTCCACACGACTAATCAGCCAGTCCTAGTCATTGATGAGGTAGTCATTTGGCTTGATTAGAAAGCTAAGGTACCTCATGCTATGGTTAATGCCACATAACTCATCGTCAAACAATTCATTGATCTAGACATGTACATCAAGCTCCAAATGCATAAGATATTATGATGATTTTCAGGGTCTGTCAGAAGAGGAGGCTGCGGCAGCAGCAGCTTGTGCAGCACAGGAGGTGGTGACAAGAAATAAGTTCTCAGAAATGAGTGCTTCTAGGAACAATATGTCAGTAAACAAGTGAGTCTATGTCACTGTTATAGTTGACAATTTTAGCTGAAGGGTTATTTGAAAGTTTCTGCAATTTTTCTTTAATGTTTCTGAAAGTTGAGGCCTTACATATTTGTTTTGTTACATTTAGGTATTATAACTTGGCACATGCTGTAAATGAAAAGATCATTCGACAACCATCCATGCTGCGGGCTGGAACTTTGAGAGATTATCAGCTTGTAGGTGCTTCTTTTCTTAGATTACTTAAATTGAATCTCATATAACATACTAGATTATATCATTATATTTTTGCGTCATCTGATTGATGAAATCACTTGATGCCCATTTAATTTCAAGTGCAGATTGAGCTTCAGTACTAGTTTAAGTACGTTTCATTGTAGTTATGATTTTGCACCTTTTTGAAACTCTTGATTGTTTTGGATTTCATGATGTTAAGTTGATTATGATTGCAGGTTGGGTTGCAATGGATGCTTTCCTTGTATAACAACAAATTAAACGGAATTCTTGCAGATGAAATGGGTCTTGGCAAGACTGTACAGGTAAAAATGATTTTGTTGATTTCGTATTCCTTTGGGATAACTAGTCACATGTTCAGTCTATGTTTCCTTGTGATACATATCTCTTCAATGTAAATTCAGTTCATAATAATTTAATTGAGCCAAAGCTTAAGGTCTAGAAAAACAAAGATACAGGTAACATTTCAGGTTTCGTTTGCATGTTGTAGGTGTATTGAAGATAATCCAGGTAATTTTTTTTTTAAAAAAATTTCAAAACGCGTCGATACAGCGACGGATGCAAGTATGAGGCGTGGATATAGCGACGACAGGCGACGACAGGCCGTGGATAGAGCGACGGAACAGCGTGGATATAGCGACGGCATTGCGTCGATACAGCGACGGAACGGCGTGGGTAAATTACTTCCAATTTTTTAAAAACCTTGTACAGAACGTGGCTATAGCGACGGGAAGGGGTCGTCGCAAGAGCGACGCAAATTAGGGGTCGTCGCTATTGCGACGAAATGGCTGCCACGGGAAAAAAACGCTTTTCCGTGGCAATATCCACGCTTTTCCGTGGATATTGCCACGTTTTTCCGTGGCAAAATTGATCACTTGTACTAGTGATTCTAACAGAATTTAATAATAAATTATTAAATCTTGGTGTATTACAAAAACCCAAAACCCAATAGTCTCATCTTAGTTGAAATTTATAATTAATTTATTTTATATATAATTTTAAAAAAAAGTTATCAATGTTGAAAATTTCTAACCTAAAACACTATATTGCTAATAGTTAAAAACTTATTGTATAAAATAAAATAGAATTTTAATTTTAAAAATATTTTTATAATGTATAAATAGTTAAGCTTTAAATAATCGAAGGTAAAAAAAATAATAAATAAAATCTAAAATTAATATGTTACACAATATTTATATAATAATAAATTAAATAATATTTCAATTTATTAATTAACATTATTTTAATACATAATTAATTAAGTAAGAATCAAATGACACTTCACCAAATTTAAGCATAAATCTTATTCTTTTAAAACTTAAACAACATGTAAAAGAAACTAGCATTGAAACCTTATACTCTTAAAATTTAAACAATCACTCAAACCTTTTTAACAACATGAAACACATACAACAACGAAAAAGGAAAAATTGGCATCCCTTGTGTTCTATAAATGAGATTCCCATAAATGAATTTAAATTACCTTTACTAAATTGACAGCAATCCACTAGTCTACTCAGAGTAATTGTCTACGAATACCACTCTGATAAGAAGCAAGCAGCATAAATCACATTCCAGCAAACACAAGTATGTCTTAAAAAAAATATGTTTTTTTATCCTAAGATCAAATGAAGTTTAGCCACTGATAACAATTCAGGAAGGAAAATAACACTAAATATTTTAATTGCATTGAACACACACAAAGCCAAGCAAAGAGAGATTGGTATACAAGAGAAACAATTTAAAATGCTTATACAAAATTGATGGCAACTATCTCTCACATCAAATAAAAAGTCTATCTCTATCCTCAAGCAAAAGCTACTATTTTATTCATACGAATTTCATAATTGCATCGAGAGAAGCAAGGTGCTCTCCAACCCAGTATGGGCGAGATCGTGTCAGGTTAGTATAAAAAAATTAAACTAGCATAGACCCATTTTAATCCCATATCTATCAAGCACCTAAAGAGATACAAATGGTAAAAAAATGCACAACTCAAGAAATTGGAATCCTCTCGGTGCTTGATAGATCCGGGTAATGGATCTATGCTAGTTTATCTTTTTATATTTCTTTAAAATAGCTCTGATAACAAGTAAAACACACATTCTATCTTATCTTATCTTATCCTCGGGAAACATCGACTACTTTGTTCTCCATAAATTCACACATAAAACAATTCTGATAGGTACACATTCCAACAACCGCAACTATAAATTTTAAATAAAACTGCTCTACATAGTCTTTCACATACAAATTTCAATGTTAAATTCAAAAAAAATAAAAATAAAAATCAAGCAATGCTTAACTACATATAACAATTCACAAAGTAAAATCGCTTTAAAGCATTATAATTCGAGATGCTTCCTACACATATTTGTAATATTTTTTTTTAACTACAATAACTACAAACTCTGGTTTTTGGTTTCAAATATGCATTCGTTGATCTCAAATCCCATTGAAAATTACAATGTTTCACACAAATACCTGAAAAAAAGAGAGAAATCATTGTAATAGAATAGTTTCCCATTGAAAAAAAATCAGATACAATGCACCATGAAAATTACAATGTTTCACACAAATACCTGAAAAGAGGAGAGAAATCATTGTAATAGAATAGTTCCCCATTGAAGAAGTTAGAGAAAAAATTAGATACAATGCACCATGAAAATGTTTTAAGATAACATGCAAAGATAGAGAGAATGATTTATAAGCATGTTTGAAAATTTTCCTTAATTCTCTATGAGATATATCGCTTCACCATCTTTGTCACCTAATAATGTATGGAGATGGAGTATGAGATATATGTATAAGTTATGTCGCTTCACTATCTTTATGGATTCTTGCATTTTGTCACCATCTTTCTTTCTAGACTCTTGCACTTCGTCACCTATTAATAGTGGTGAATTTGGATGACAATGACATCGACATCGACATTAACATCGACTATCACCTTGACATTACTAACATAAGTTTATCTATCCACTTAGAAGTTGCATACATCTACTATCTTGTAGATTTCAAAGTGCTTACTATTTAATCTAGCCAAATTAGCCAAATTACATAATTTGAAAATTTTATTTTTGTAGTTTCCATACCTTGACCAGTATTTTAGTATGCCATCCCTAATCCCGCAACAATCCTTGCGTAGATGGAGTACTGAAAGTGGTTCTCGTTGTGGGAATAGCCACACATTCCATGAGGGGCCTAGTCCACATACTAGATGAGATTTGTTCATGGACTCGAGCCTCTGGTTACTTTTGTATCGTATTTTTCTTCATGGATATATATGATGTCTTATATGTTTATATTGACATGAGTTATTTATCTTATCTTTAAATGTTTATGTGGATGTACATGTACATGTTTTAACTTTATCCTATGCTTATGTCGATGAAGTAAGGCAATTTATGAGTATGTTTTGGACTCAGGAGTGTTTTGGGGTTGATAATTATACATGTAAAAAAAGTGAAAATGATCATTAACAATAGGCATTTGATTATAAAAAAATTAAAAATATTATTAATAGTAAGCATTTGATTAATAATTAGTACACATTTGTTAACTATTGCAAAAATGATTATTATGTATTTTTTCTTTTGCTATAGATAAATTACCTTCATGCAAATCATGAAGTAAACTAGAAAAACTAATATAAATGGGAAACAGTTCCTCACATCACTCACACAATTACCATCATGAACCATCCTTGAAGAGTCATCCTTGCAATGAGTTTTCCAATATCACAATCACAATTCTTATGCTTGATAACTAATTACAACAAAATATATTATGAATTGGGTTTAAGTTAATCAAGTTGTTGCATTATATTTCTTCCCATTTTGAGAGGAAACACCCTTGGAGGAAAGATGGTCTAATAACCATATTTTCAACCCAACCAATAAACATGAACCCATGTATAAATACCTTTATCAGTCATGCACATTTTCAAATCACATCATTATCACTATTTCGTTATTTCTACTTCTAGGATTCCCTATTGGTGTACCTCTCTGTTTCAAAGTAAATGTCCAATGATGTCTACCAATTATCCAGCTCAATAATGACCTTATTGTTAAATATCTTACCATTTAATTTGGCATCTATTGGACAAATTATTAACAATGGATGTTATTAGTACACAAGTACAAAGCCTCAACCTAGGCCAACATTCAAAATATTATTTATTGTCAATGAGGTGTTTCAAACACTAATAGCTAGCTTGTTTTTTTTAACTCTAGATAAGGGACTTTGACTTGCAACAATCAACTTTGGCTCTATGAATTATTCTCCATTATATACTAATGGCATTACAACTAATAATTATTCTACAACACTTAAAAGAAATATTAGACTCTAAAGCATACTCTCATATACTCCATCCATTCAAGCAAATTACATCCAAGTTTGAAGTCTATGCATTTTTCTATTTTCATTGCTCATAACATTCAACAAAGTTTGACCTATCTAGTTTGAGAGATTGGTCTTCCTACCTGGTTATAAAGATAATTAATGTATTTTTTTCTTGGGAGAATGGTTAAAATATTTCATTTTCTTTTGTTGGAGTTCCAAGAGACGAAAAAAAATTTGTAATATACATTTTACAATGCTTTAAAATTCAAATTACAAATTATTTTAAATTTCTTAAACTATTATATAAATAATAATAATAATAATACAAAATGATTGAAACATTTAATTTCCATGCCTTGTAAATCAATATAAGACCTCCAATCTAATGAAATCCACTAAGTTGCCACTTAAACAATTCAATGCCACATAGAGAAAAGTGTGATTGATAAAAACTAAATAACGTAATATGTGTGTACATATGTGTGTGTTGGTACTTATCATATATATTTATAGTTTTAATAATTGATTGTCCATTAATTTTTAAGATTTTTATATGTAAAAAAGGTGGGGTAAAAGATCAAATAAACATAAACATAATCTATTGATATCACACATCACATCTTTTCCCTCCATGTGGGATATGGATACCATCATAAAGGCTTGTGCTATGAGGATTGGTGTCTTAAGAAATTAATCATGGTTAAGGGAATAAAATAAGGTCAATGTTTCAAACTATTGAACTCTTTAGGGATCAATGCAGATTTAAATAATGCCATAAACTACATAACTTGTCCTCTATAGGACATTATTTTCTTTCCAATAAGATTTGGCTATTATTACAATATTTTGTGCATTACAATTCATGTTCATCAAATTTAATGTTTCATAACTCTTGGGAGCTCAATCAAGCTTCATAGTTCGATCAATCTATTTAAATTAAATAGATTGATCGATCTTTTCAGCTAACCATGGTTAATCCCTTGATCGGGGTATTTGAAAATCCATCTAAAACCTGGATCGAGCTATTAGCTCAATCAAGGCTTAAAATATAGCCCTTTAGCCCTTTTTTCCGCAGTTTGAATTTTTATGCCCTCTTCACTAGGCCTGAAATCCGTCTTAAGATGCACCTTAGGTGGCAGACGTCATACTAGTAAATTCGTAAAAAAAAATTCTTTCCATTGACATATAATTTACATGTTTTGGAGTTCATATAATTTTTTTGTTTCAAACTTTCCCTTGAAAACCATGTCCACAACTTCAAAGCAATTCAAGGAAAAATTAATAACAGAAAAAATGCACACCCAAAATATTAAAAAAAATACATACACCCAAGAAAAACGGGTCCTCTTCAATTTTTTTGTTTTGTTTTTTCACTAGAAAAAAAAGTTTATGCGTACACAAGTGTGTACAAAATACGATTAAAATTGTCACTGGTCACTTTCAAAAATTAATAAAAAAATGCAATTTTCAGGAAAACAAATTATAAAAAATATGTATGCCCAAGTGTAGTTTGTGTAAATATGCATTTATCACTAAAGTACTTTATGTGCACACAAGTCACTTGTTAACTTTTCTTAAAACTTACAAGGAAGTCTATCATTAAATGAAATTTTGACATATTAAATGACATTATTAAATTTTCAAAAACATATACATGGAAAGACAACATAATTACATACAATTTGTTTTTTTATTGTATCTCCGAATTCACATGAAAAATATGATTTTTAGAGGTTTAATTTAATAAACCAGTAAAAAAAGAATTTTCACCATCATTTTTAGCCAAAAGTGTTACCCATGTTAATGGATTCACCCTCACCCATAGGCCCCCACATATGATCGAGAGGTTGGGTAAAATATGGGTCTCCTCAAAGGTTGATCCCACAATATGGATATAGGTTCACTAGATCTACTCTCTACCACCACACCACTGAGTAGTGTTGTGTGAATACCTTCCCCGCTACATCACTACCTCTCTGGGGAATCAATGGCCCCCACAGGTGCATCCTAGGTTTTCATGGACCTCACACCTAAATCATTACTTATGGACTAAGTGTTAGGTAACACTTAAATAAATATGCACACATGATGGTCCCATACTTCAACTAACCTAACCCCTAGGTGAAGAAGAAAGTTAGTCGGGTCCTCATCTTAGCGAGTAGCATGATCTCCAACATAATCGCCACACCCTCTAGGGTCATATATACCAAAATAACTAATCCCCAGATATCTGATATGTTGCAGATGTTCCCAAAACCATAATAACTATGGTGGTGAATTCTCACATCGTTAAGTCCGAGGAAGTAAATATCAAAATAGTATTGTGGCATACATTAATAGTCCACCACAAAAAAATCATCATCTAGATGTTGAAGACCTATAATATATCTTAAGAGGAATTCACTAGACCTCATCAATGTGTAAAAATTCTAAAGCCTTGATGGTATAAGGAATTTCATAAACTAGCTAAGGATTTAGGCACACAATTAACCTCACAAAGAATTGTAGAGAATTAGAATGAGAGAAGAAGAGGAATTAATGAACACACATTAATGAATGATCAATAAATTATAATTGATATTATTACATAGGTAATACATCCTCATAAAGGAAAATAGAGTTGCTAGGAGACAACTCATGCTAGCTCATAAAGTAGGCTTACTAAATATGATAAACCCCCGTAGATGAATAAAAAAGTTTCCTAATTAGATCAAAAGCTCATGAATTAGATAAGGCATAAGTGAGTGATGATGTGTAAATGAAATACTTGCTAATCCTAGAATATGGAGAGAAAATAATGGAGGATGGGTTGGCAACAAAAGATACCAGTTCCCTAGTTAACTAGCTTTACCGTATTCACAAAAAAGCTGGATAAAAGAAGAATAAGGAAGAATCTACAAAAAAATGCAGTTACTAATTATGGGAGTCAATAAAGTGGTCAAAATCAACCCAGAATCATAATTAATGCATTCATATGGTATAGATGGCAAGTGTTGACTTTAAGGTGCAAGTGGATGCCAACTATCTAGGCTAGTGGGTAGAAAATTAATCAAAATTGAGTAATTATTTTATCATAAGATGTGAGTGGTTTTGTAATATTCCAAAACCCCCCTTTAAGTATGAATTTATGATGATATCTCTGAAATAATCAGAAATATAGGGCCCAACAACAAGGCTATGGTCACCCTTTTACACATTAGAAAAAATTTGGGGTCTAAAATGGGCCTTATAAGAAAATGCGCCAACAATAAATTTTGTGAGTCGAAATTCAAGAACAAATAGAATTTCAATAAAATGAGTCAACCATAATGGTTAAATTGACATATTTGTCATAAAAGAAAACTACTTTTTTTGTTCGTATTTTTGACATATCTCCCTATGTTTTTACTCAAATTTCAAGCGAAAGAACTCGTTGGATGCAGAATTCAATTCCGCATACAATGAGTACCCACATTGCATACTTTTGATGGACCCTTCTACCCCAAAAACAAGAAATACCTGAAAAACTGTGATGATTACATCATCATCACATTTTTCCAAGTATTTCTTGTTTTTGGGGTAGATGGGTCCGTCAAAAGTATGCAGTGTGGGTACTCGTTGGATGTGGAATTAAATTTTGCATCCAACAAGCTCTCCCGCTCATAATTTGAGTGAACACACAGGGAGATATGTCGAAAATATGAACATAAAAAGTAGTTTTTTTCATTCTTCCTCCAAAATTAATAACTATTATTTTATTATTTTAACTATTAGTTTATTATTTAAAGTATTATTTTATTATTTTCCTTACGAGGTCCATTTTAGACCCCAAATTTCCTCTAACGATTATCTTGTCCAAAGAACTAAGGAAGGAGGAAAACCCACATGGGGAAATCCTCCCTCAAGAAAGGGCATGAAAGGCAAACCAAAAAATTATGAATTGTTGTTGATGCTGCTCCAAACTAAATGCTGATGTATGGAGGAATATTCTTCTTGGGAAGAAGAGATATCTACTCACCTGGATCAAGAACAACTACAGGATGGAAATTGGGACCATGTAAAACAACTGAAAACCAATGATGTGAAAGCAAGAATGAAGGATCTTGAGAGTTGTAATCAGCTCCAAGATGATGAGATGACTTAAACTTTGAACCAGTAGAGATGAACTCATCTCCATATAAGTAAAATAGTTGTCGAAGTGAATATATAATGTCTTCATCTTCATTTACACAAAGAGGATATGAAAAAGTGATCATGTAGGAACTAGGAGAGGTCATAAGATCAAGGAGTGCGAATGCAAATACTTCATGGGTTAATCTAACATCTAAAGAATCCAAGAAATCACATATAAGAATTTTAGTAGACTCATGAGAAGAAAATATATCATCTTCTAGAGCATAAACTGATAAAGAATCCTTTGTGGTAGAAGTATGTAAGGAGGAAAGATATTGATGTTCAGAATCTTCAAGGAGGTTTTAAGAATGAGTGCCAAGAAGAAAGGAGGAGTTGCAGAAGTGCATGGGATCAAGTATGGTAAGTGGGAAGACACCAAAAGGACTTGATTTGGCTAAGTAAACATCCTGGAAGTCACTGGGTTATGCACCATAAATAAGAGAGGTATGCACAAAGTGTGAAAGATTTGGCATATGGATCTCAAAATCCATGATAGAAGACATAGAGAACACTGAATGCATGAGAGAATCATTAATAGCAATAGAAGCTCCACTAGTCACTTATTTTTCATCATCGGTATCACAAGAAGATGAATCAATATATTCTACATCAAGAGATCCATAAAAAGATGTCTCTTCAATATTTTCTTCTTAATTGAAGCATTCGAATCAAAGAGGGTAGCACCAACAGGAACTGTATGAGAAACTTATTCATCATGATCAAATTCATTAGAGACTGTAGATGCCGAGACATATTGAGAGAGAGAAATCATTGAGGAGCTAGAGGCGCTCTCCAAATTTCTAGAAGAATCCTCATTGTGCTTGCCCAAAACTCTATCCAATGTTGTCCAAATATCCTTTGGGTATTCAACGAAATCAATAAGGTAGCCCATGCTTGGAGATATAGCTAGACATATATCTCCAAATGATCTATCATAGTCATTTAGCAAGTCACTTGGCTCTTCATAAGACTCTTTACCAGCTCCAATAGATATCTCATAGAGACTTTGTCTCTTTAGAGATGAAATCGTCTTCAATTTCCACTTTGAATAGCTTGTGAATGGACCAGAACTGATAATCTCGAATCCATTCGAAGTTGTACTTGGAAAATAAACTTGCAAATCTGAAAAGGAGGATTAATTAATGAGCTCTGAAAGCTATGATGTCATGTAGAGCTTTGATATCATGAGCTCTTATACCATGCAGAAATTCTAAATCCTTGATGGCATAAGGAATTTCATAAACTAGATAAGGATCTAGGCACACAGTTAACCTCATAGAGAATTGCATAGAATTAGCATAAGGTAAGAAGAAGAGGAATTAATGAACACACATTAGTGAATGATCAATACATGATAATTGATGTTATTACATAGGTAATACATCTTTATAAAGGAAAATAGAGTTGCTAGGAGACAACTCATGCTAGATCATAAAGCAAGCTTACTAAATATGATAAAACCCCATAAGTGAATAAAGCAGTTTCATAATTAGACCAAGAGATCATGAATTAGCTACATGAGTGAGTGATGATGTGTAAAGAAAAGACTTGCTAATCCTGGAATATGGAGAGAAAATAATGGAGGATGGGTTGGAAACAAAAGATACAAGTTTCTTACTTAACTAGCTTTACCTTATCCACATAAAAGCTAGATAAAAGCATGATAAGGAAAAATATAGACTGTAGAAGAGTTGAGACTCAGAGTCTCCCCAAGTTCCCTCAAATAGTCGAATCATGGATGAGGATCATGGATATACAGGGTGACCTATGGCCTTTGTTTCCGGGCCCTATTTTTTTTACACCTCCACATGAGATTATCTTAAGGGGGGGTGTTGGAGTCATTTTCCAACCACACATTATTATTTGGCTTAATTATCCTAATTTACCACTTATCCTATGTTTTTGACTCAAACATGTGACTGCAACATCAACATCACATCTCCTTCAGTGGTATGGATCTCCTCCTTTAATCGAGGAGCCTAACTAAGCCTCCTCCTTCAATCAAGGAGCAAATATGGGTTGATATGCTTGAATTGTGCACCCCACTCAATCAATTGGTAGTTGCTTCACCTAATTTTCTATTAATTGGGTGCTAAAGGCGCCTTTCTCATGATTTGGCCTAATTTTGATCTAAATGCAATTAACTGGAGTGTTAAAGGTGCCCTCACCTAAATTTGGTGACTCGGTTCATTTTATCTTGGCTAACTGAAGTCATACAGGCACCTCCACCTACTAGTTAGCATGCAGTTGAGTTCTATTCAGTTAGAATTAGTATAAACTACCTATGAGTCTGTTAGAGTCAATTTATGTTGGAGTTAAGTGGTTAAATGATGTGTTGAGTGGTGTTAACTAACATGTAAGCCACTCTCATGCACTCAATTCAAATGGCATCTCTTGTATTCGAATTTCTTGGATATTCATGCCATTGTAGTGCATTGTAATCTATCTCTTCTTATTAATGATTAAGAAATACACTGCTGCAAGCCTTTTGCTCATTTTTTGGCATTCATTGAGTAAATTGATATATATCAATATGTAGTAACTTTTTGTCTTGATTCTAAGATTGTTGTGCCTCAATTTTATAGAGTGATTTCTCCTATGAGAAATGAAATTAGGAAATACTCTTCACTAGAGTATTCATTCTCTATGATCCTTTCCTTGTCTGATTCATTCTCTTCAGTTACATGGGAATGGTACTTCCGGTTCTTCTTCTTAGTCTTATCTTTGTTAAGGGGACATTATCTAGAAATCTATCCCATATTATGGCATGAGTAACATTCAAAATATGTGTAATCCCTTTTGGTTTTCTTATTGGAGTTAGGTGATCTTCTAGGAGATGAACCTTGACTCTTCCTTTTGAATCTACCATCCTTGGTGTGCGTAGCTAGAGCCTGATCTCCATTGTCATTTAGCTTTATTCTCTGTTGATTGTCCTTCCTTCTTCTTGTACACATTCTTCCCATAGTTTGTTGAATTTGGTTATTTTTCTTCTAGCACATATTCCTCTAATGAAGGAATCCCATTCTCTAGGGAGAGACCATTTAGAGTAATCATCACCACTTCTTCTTCTTCAACCATATCACCAATGGCATCCAACTATTCTTTAATCCAAGATACTCTAGAGAAATATGATTGTATGGATTTTCTCTTCTGTATCTTCACACCCTTGAGTTGGTTTCTCAAGGTCATTCTTCTGTTGATGTTCTTCCCTTCAAACATATTACTTAGAGCATCAAACATTTCTTTAGGAGTATTATTTGAAGATACCCAGGAGATCAACTAATCCTTGCTAGAGTTAGATATGATTCTTTTCACTTTGATCATATCCTTTTTGTGTTTGTCCTTTTCCTCTTCTTCTTCAGGTTCCTTGACATCTTCCTTGATAAATCCATCTAGGTCATGTTCTTCAAGGATGAGCATGATATTGTACTTCCATGCTTTGAAGTTATCTACTCCCTCAATATTTTCATCAAGATTGTTGATGTTTCAACATCTTTAATGAAATATAACCTCAAATGGATATAGAAGAGATAGTACTTACCAGTTTGAGGACCTTTTCTGGAACCATCTTTAGGATGACCTAGGGTTTGGATAGGAAACCATAATTTTCCAATTGTGATCACTTGTGGAACTAAGAGGAGGAAAATATGCGCATCCCCAAGGTGAGATATAATGGATCTTTCTTTTATGGAGTCTAATGATAGAACCTTGAGAAATCTGATGCCCTAGTTTCTCCTGACAATAGTGTTAGGTCAAAAAGTGAAAATCCTCAGAATGAAAAATTTCCATTAGAGGAAATTTCAACTTAAAATCGACCTCCTAAGGAAAATTGATAAAATAATACTTAAAATAATAAAATAATATTTACTAATTTTGGAGGAAGAAAAGAAAAAAACTATTTTTTTGTTCGTATTTTTGACATATCTCCTTTTATTTTTACTCAAATTTCGATCAAGAGAGCTCATTGGATGTGGAATTAAATTCCACATCCAACGAGTACCCAATCAACATACTTTTTATGAGTCTCGATAGCCCAAAACCAAGAAATACTAGAAAAAATGTGATGATGATGTCATCATCACGATTTTCAGGTATTTTTTGTTTTTGGGGTAGTGAGGCCCATCAAAAGTATGTCGAGTGGGTACTCGTTGGATGCGGAATTTAATTCCGCATCCAACGAGCTCTCCTGATCAAAATTTGAGTAAAAACACAGGGAGATGTGTTGAAAATACGAACAAAAAAAGTAGTTTTTTTATGATACCTATCCCCAAATTTATATTAAAAAAATGTTCAAGAGGTCCTCCCTTTTTTAATTTTAAAGAATTTTCATTGGCTAGTACATGATGACATGGAATTTGTATAATTTTTGGAAGACCCATTTTAAATTGAAATTTCCTCTAATGTTCGAACCAAAGATGTACCCTCCTAGGGAAAGTTGAGTGGACCTTCTTTTTCATTTGATCTATGGAGGGAGGTATCTAGAATAGTAAACACTAGTTTATTGGATTGTCAGATGAGTGGATGAACAATGTCTTCTTTCATGTTAGCTCTGATACCATGTTAATATTTTACTAAGTTTTTATACCAAAACAAAAGGATCTCTAAAAGAATAACAAGCAAAACATAACAAAGGAGAACACAAATATTTATCCTAGGAAACATTCACACGGAAATACCCAACAAAACTTCCTCTATATAGACTTAACCCAAGAATAGTGTAAGACCCAATAACAAGACTAGACTGCTTCCTCTCCTCCAGATGGGATGTCTCTTCTCTCTCTAGCGCAACTGCTTGAGTGTTCTTCTTTTCCAAATGAGGGAGGTGCCTCTCCTATTTTTACATATCAGCTAAGAGGCCTAGTAACCCAACTAGACCGACTTCTCCTTGCTTCCAGGGATTACTTGCCTTGGAAGACTCAAAAATACATTTTAATAATACTTTAGTGGGTACTATTGACCCAACTTATAATGAAGGATTTACCTCAACACTTTACATGACAAATTACATCAACAACATCCCTAACCAAAGGAACAACATCTCTGAAAGAGGTAGTAACAATAATAACAAAAAATAGAATATCTTATGCATTTACATTTCTTTAACATAAACTGCAAAAGGTTGTTTCACTTTCAACAACGGAAGTAGAGTATGTTGTTGCTATAGAGGTTAGTAAAGATATGTTTTAGTTACAGAGGTTCATGGAAGAATTGTGTAAGAAGCAACAAAATAGTAGGTTGTACAGTGACAACTAGAGTTCCATTCATCTTGCAAGTAACTCAACCTTCCATTCGAAGACTAAAGATGTACATCTCAAGTACCATTCCATATGATATCTTTTGGAAGATGAACTGTTGAAGTTGGAAAAGGTACACACTAGCTACAAGGCTTGCATACATGTTGACAAAGGTAGCAACCATAGAGAAATTGAACTCCTGCTCGATTTCAGTTGGAATTCAAGCATGAAGGTGAATACAAGAAATTCGTTAGGTCCAAGGTTCAAAGAATAGTCTAGCAAGTGCAACAATGGTGGAGTTGTTGTGATAAGTCTCCAAGTGGGATATTGTTGGTTATGGAGCCTGATCTTCTTTATACAGAGATGTTATTTTTTAGCCATGTTTATACCCCACCTTTTATTGTCGCTTGTCCTAGTAGGGGGGTGTAGGGGGGCATTGTGCCCGTTCAGGGTTCTGGGGGGGATCATTCCCCTCGACTGGGGGCTTCAGGCACTAGTGGGCCCTCAGCGAGGGTTCGAGGCAAAGCCCTCGAAAGAATTTTTTGGGATGCTTGATGGCCAACATTTTACAAGCCCATGGTATTGGGTGACCCATGGTATTTTCCCATGGTAATTCCCCTATAAAAAGGAAAGCATTGTAATACGACTGTGTATTGTATTATAGCATTATAAAAACGATATTTTTGATTGTGTGAGAGAGATTGTGAGAGAGTGAAGAGGAAGTGTAGTGAATTTGTTGTAGAATGTATCCCTTCATTTTGTTGGATGATATAATAATAAAAGGACTGGAAATTTCTATGTGGATGTAACCCATCTTGGGTGAACCATGTTATATTGGTGTCTCTCTTATAATGTGTTAGTGTGTTTTATATTTGCATCTTGTTTATTGTTATTGCTCTGCGATCCTGTTTTTCTAATATTGTTCTACTTGAATTTTTAATATGTATAAGGACCAGTAGGGTAGTGTCATCCAACCATATTATTGATCAATGATTGTGAAGAATGTAGTGTGTGGAGAGAGACTTAATTTTATCTTTCTTTCACCTTTAATTTTTGTGTGGAATGGTAAGTCCAACAGATGAATATATTCTGCAACTTGCAACATGTTGTTGTTATCCTTCTCCATGAAGTCATGCTACATTATAAAGATGTAGTTTGTCAAATATTATCCCAAAAATTCAATCCCCACTCCTTTCCCTTACCTTACATTACAACTACTGCAAATATGGGAATACATCCAAAGATCTATTTTCCTTATCTTGTAAGGCATGTCTTTGATTATAGTATATGCCCATGGGGAGGGTTGTCTTCTTAAATATTTTGTTTTCCTCTCTACCTTTGACAAATCATTTTGTCTTCTGAGAATTTATGCCTAAGCAACATCAATTTATCCCCTTAATTCTATATGATTTTATGTTTGTAAATAATGCTGATTATTGTGAGTAATATCAACATCTATTTATGTCTTTAATAGCTTTGTATTGTTGTAAAATTCAAGACGTAGTAAGAATCATGAAACATTGTCATGGAGAGTTGTACACTTTGTGGTTAATATATGTTTTAATGTACATAAAGGATATGCACTTGTTTTTTTTCTACATAGACATGTATTTTTTAATATCAAATATAAAGAGGTTGCGCAAAACCAAATCACCTAGGGGTTACTAAAAGACCAAAATTTGTGCAACCAATATCTATCAAGCTAACATAATGAACTACATTCCTTCATTGAGTGACTACATAATACATAACTAACTTGCTTATTTCACCTACAACTATATTGGTGAATAAAAAAACCCAAAATTAAGATACAAAAATGAAACAAGAGACTTCTATAAGGGAAAGAGTGCTCATTGTGGGATTCTTCCATCTAGACGTCCTCCTGCTCCTATTTTCCCTCGAGATGGAATTGATATTGATCAATAATTGATCCAGATTTATGTGAGAACAAAATGAAAGAACAAATATAGAATCATAAATATAGGACAACAACGATACAATAAACACATAATCGATTAAATGGAGGAAATAGAACAGACTATAAATACAACATAGTAGAATGGTTGTAGCTATCTCTAAGAAGATATGTGGCTGCTATGCTCATCCGTGCCAAGATGAATACAAAATGAGGCCAAAGGGGCCTATTTATAATAAGCATAAAGGTGGGAACCCTAAAGGTCCAAAACATAACCTTAGAAGATGAACCATCATAAAGTTTGCAGCCCCAAGGTGGTTAGTTGAACAATCAACTTCCCGAGGTCACAATTGTTGCATATGATCTCCGATTTGGGCGCTCAATAGCCCATTGGAAAGGTCTATATAAGCTTTACATCTTTCGACTAGTGTCAAATGCATGATGTTAACAATTGTTTGGCCCCTTGAATCACCAAAAAACATCATTTATGGCCTCGAAATGACCCCGAAAGTTTAGGACCCAAAAAACCGTAGAAAAATAACCAGGAAACTGCCAAAATGGACAATTGTTTTGAGCCATTAGAATAGGTGGGTGGCCACCGATCTCCATCTGGATAAATAATAGGAATACTTGTTTGTTGTACAATGGCCTCTTCATTTCCATTCTCCTTTATTGAACCCTCTGAAAACTTTGGCTTTCTTGTTGTTGAGCAAATTCCTCTAGTAAATCCAAGAGAAGATTGTATTTTTTTTCCATCCCTTCTTAAACATTGTCCATTCTATCACTACTCTCCTGCATTTTGGTTTCTAAGTTATTCCATTTTATCTTCTTGATGTTTTGATTTATTAGTCAAGAATCCAATTCATTCCATCTACCTACTTGTGAATTAACCTCAACATTTTCTTAAGGTATGAGAAGTTGTTTGTCCTAGAGTCTCTAAGGCAAGAAAAACTAGCTATAGTGCAAGTGATGGGAGAAGGGGTGATTTTTAGTGACTATAGATAACATAGTCATGTGGATTAATTGCCAACCTTAACAATCCACTTACCACCTAGAAATACACCTAGACTACTTCTGTGATGTCAAGGAAAATAGCGCTAACAAATAGTTGATTTATTTCTACTAGACAGTGGACAATGATAAAGAGAATTTCAACACTCAAATTGCCCCTTGCCAAGAATATGTTGATCTTCCTAGGATCAATTCCACTTCAAACCAAACAAAGTCAAAACATAAGTGAAAAAGATGAGAGGATAATACTAGCTTACCACTAACCAAGAGAGAGAAACCAACTTATTGAGGATGCCTAGCCACCTTCCTAGAGCAAGAGCTAGAACTTCTTCCTCTATTCATTTCTATTTTGAGTGTGGAGTTTATCCCACCTTCACAATCAAGCTTGATTAAATGGGGTTTAAATAATTGAACTTGGTGGATCTCACCACATGCATGAGGACCAATTGTATTATGCAATTTGAGTGATCCCTCATGTAAGTGCAATAGATAAGCATGTCTTTCAATCTTGAGGTAGCACTAATTGGCTTTCAATTTATAACTTGAAAGTTGGTATATGGACCTTAGTTCCTTTGCAAACTTATTGTTTTTCCATGAAGGGTGGTTATGGCACCCAATTAATGCTCGAAGGATCTTGGTTGATAATAAGAACCCCTTTGTCTAGGTATGTGGCCTTATTAGCCATTTGGTCATATTTCCTATTGCTGCAACAATGAATGTGTAATATCCTTGCCTCTTCGATACAATCAAAATGCTATATCATTCTTTGAATTATTCTTCTTAATTGCAATCTTTTTGCATTTCTTTTCTTGACAATATTCACTATCATAAATGAATCCCCAAGGATCATTACCTTTTTACTTGATTGAGTTGAAGAATCAATATTCCCTGTTATAAAGCATATGCCTCTTCTTCATTGTTTGGCACTACCCCTACACTCCACAAGAATTCAAACTTTTCATTTCCTTTGGGGTCTTAGATCACCCCCTTCACATATCACCCTTAAATATGCACTTATTTTTAAAAGATCCTATGAAAAGTTTTAAGAAAGCACACAATTTTTTTTGCATTTTTGTTAATATTTTGTTTAGAAAAATGCAAATAAATGAGCATATAAAATGATGGAAAAGTGTCATAAAACTTAATAAAAATTTAATTTTAAAATTGATAAATAAAAAAGATTAATGAAACAAACCTAAAATTCAAGAAGAACGTCAATTGATTCCATGTTTGCTTTAGATCGGTATTAAATTAAATTTAAATAAATTCAAGATAATATAAAAATTATATCAATATCGACAAGTGCGACGTGGACGGTGGACATTAGCTGTTCTAACGGCTACAAGTGCTGCAAAAAGACATAATGCACGTGTGACGTGACATTACGGATTGATTCTATTCGCGGTGGCGGTGCACGCGTATAGCTGTAATCAGAAGTAACGTCATGTATCTTGGAGGAATGAAATGTGGAACTTCTTCTTGAAGGCAAATCTGACGTGGACGGGGATGGTCAATCTGATAGCGCAATATGAACGTGGAAAACGACGGAAGCAATAACGCCAACCGGCGTGACTCAGACAGGTGCAATCATGCCACGTGGATAGATGCTATTCGTAGTGAGATATGTCACTTGGCCACGTGATAGCGACAATTACGTGTCACGTCATTAATCGGAAAAAACAATTGCCATGTCGTTTTTTAAACATAAATCTGACTGGGACGGTGGGAAATCTGCCACATCAGCATAAAAGCCCGAAGCAATGACGTCATCCGTTTACTTTCTATCCATTCTTAATAAATGAATAAAATAATTTATACTTATGTGTTGATTAAAATATATCTTTATACATAGATTAAGGTTCAAGTGTGAAACTCTTAATAATATCAATAACTATAAAGTAGAATTGCCTTTCTCTTATAAATCTTTCAAAAATTTTACCGCTGTAATGGGTGCAACTCTTTGTAGTACGGGCAAGGATGGTAGTTTTGTTTATGATATTGTTTTATTAGTATGTTGTATTGGGTTTATGTTTGAAATTTGATATATTATTTTTAATTTAGATTTTAAATTTAATATTATTAGTATAGATTTATTTTAAAAGAGGATTTATTAAGTGTTAAGAAGGATCAAATTTCTTAAGGTGGAAATCTCTTTTTACAATATAAATGTTGAGGAAGTTTTTTAATTTATCTAGTGTATATATATATTTTTCCAAAGAAAAAAATCATTTAATTCATTAAGAATAACATGGACTGTCTCAAAGGACTTACATTAGTTTCTTTGCTTCATAAAGAGCGATTTCTCTCATATTATTTACAAAACTGGAATAACATTCAGATTCTCTGAGTTCCCCTGGTTTTCCACACCAATTCTAGTGCGTTCCTACCAAAGTATTACTGATCGTTGCTGGTTGTTGCCATAAAGCTTTTGCTGGTGGTTGTGTGCTTCAGAACCAGCTCAATCTGCTCCTGCGCAAAAAAGGTGATTGTCGCTCTGTTCGTCAAGTGAAAGCCATGCTTGTATCATGGACGAAAGACAAAGTTTGTAACTTCACCGTTTCTGTTGTCCTCACCCTCAATTATTCCTGGTTGAATGGCTAGGGCCAGCTTTGATAGAGTGTCAGCTTCTGAGTTTAGTTCTCTGTAGATGTGCGAGTAGGTTACTGCTTCAAAATAAGGCTGCAAAGCTCGTATATCCTTCAACAAGTTGTGAATATGAGGAACTCTAATGTTGTTTTTTCCATCTACCCAATCAATCACAGTTTTAGAATCCCCATAGATCTGAATTCTTGATATATGTTTGTCCTTGGAAATCCTCAAAACGACCCAAAGAGCGAAGAGTTCATCTTTATTGTTGGTTGCTTGTCCCAAAGCAAATTTCAAGGTTGTTTTGTTTATATTTGAAAAAAAACAAGATTCCACCCACTCCTCCTATGGGGGGGTCTCCTTGACTTGCGCCATCGAAGAAAGCCCATGGAGTGCTTCTGTCTATTGCTAGTGCATAAACTACCCTTACTTTTCCTTGATTTGGGACTGCTTTATGACATCATCATCACGTTTTTTCAGGTATTTCTTGTTTTTGGGGTAGCGGGGTCCATCAAAAGTATGTAGTGTGGGTACTCGTTGGATGCAGAATCAAATTCCGCATCCAACGAGCTCTCTCGATCGAAATTTGAGTAAAAACACAATGAGATATGTCGAAAATACGAACAAAAAAAGTAGTTTTTTTTAATGACAAATATGTCAATTCAACCATTATGGTTGACTTATTTTATTGAAATTCTATTGGTTCTTAAATTCCAACTCACAAAAACTTATTTTGGCACGTTTTCTTATAAGGCCCATTTTAGACCCCAAATTTCCTCTAATGTTTATCATGCTCGTCTTCGTCTAGATGGTCAAATCTTTCTTCCAGTTTGTTAACATAATTTATTCGATTCTCAACATCCTCGCCCTCCAGACTCAGCTCCTTTGCATTCTTCCATCTTGATCTATCATGCATTTGAAGGGTTTGTACATCCACTAGATGATGGCAATTTGGGAATTTTAGCTGTGTTAGAATTTTTTTCTGGAAGCTTATAGCCCTCTCCTACTCCTGCCCACGGGTCCTCGCCCATCCTGACACTCTTTCCATTTCCTATTTGCCATGCTGTCCAGTTTCCTATTAGTGGATAGGGAAGCATCAAATAGTGTGTGTGTGTGTGTGTGTGTGTGTATATATAGTTTTAAATATAATTTGAGCCAAAATGTTATTGTTTATAATATATTATTATCATTTTTATAATATGACACGTGTCAGTTGTAGGATGACATAGGAGGAGTTACACATGTCCCCCTGCTGGATTGTAGAATGCACCTCTTCGATGCAACTAGATAAATGTACAAAGTATTAAAGGTGAGGCATATGCAATACTCATTTTCTTCTTAGTGATGAAATGAAAACACAAAGAAAGTGCATTCATTATGGAGTTTCCATGGACACTACGACCTATATATTTGCTATAATATCTTCTACTTTATTTGTTTTACTTCAATATCTCACTTCCAATGGTATGCTCAACAATGAAACAATAAGCAATACGATAGAACCCTTCATTTCCTAGTAGCCCAGTATTGGCATAACCATCTAGGGTTAAGGTTATGATTTTTGCATCCATCAACTCTCAGGGTTTGGGTTTTGGACCCTCTAGAATCTCCTTGGAATTCCACCCATGACTAAATCCACATGTGTGATTAATGGACACTAATGTGGCATCCACTCAATTATATCATAGTAGTCAATAGGATACCTCAACTTGTGAGAGGCATAACTTCCTCATACAAACTTTGATTGAGGTGATGTCTGTGTCCTTGAAAAGGTCTTGAGGCCTAGAAAAATGTTGAGGGACTAAGAACTTTTTTTGTAAATTTTTGACCCATAAAAGGACCATTTAAGGCCTCAAACATGCCCTAGAATTTTTTAGAGCCCAAATCACCACATCAATACTTGCTCCTAAAATGGGCCCTATAAGTTTCTAACTCCAATTTTTCCATCTAGAAAATACTAAAATATTTTTCAAATTATACAATGATCCATATTTAATTATATAATGATATATTTTGGATCATACCTTCCCACATAGAAATAATTTTGACCCCCAAAAGCTTTTATTGAAGGCGTTGAGGAAAATCTTCCTCTACCTTTTTCTTAAAGTACCATTTGGCCTTTCCTAGATGTTATCATTTCAACCCAACCTACCAGAGTTCATGTCACCCCCATCTATTTTATCTAGACTTATTCTACAAAATTGTATCTTCTACTAATTTTGTTTGATCTTTTACTGTTAAGTCCTCTATGATAGGTAATACTTGCTCATTGGTGTCCTAGTCCAACATGGAAGGATATCATAGAGTTTCATATTTTCACATTCACTCATGAGTAAATGCACATATATGGAAGTAGATTGAGTCTATATGCATCATCAACCACGTTCTCCAACAATTCAAAAGAGCCATACTATTTAGCCTTGATCTTGTTTCTAGGACCATGTAACCTTTCTTTATTCAAATGCAACCATACTCTATTCTTCCACCTTAAATGTATTTTCAATATTTTGTTTATCATGCCCAACCTCATCCTTTTAATGTGATTTCTTCAATGTCTCTTGTACTTGCAAATGGATTTGCCTAATCTTATCAATGAAACTTTTAACTTTCAATGCTTCTCTTCTGGTGTCTCACCTCGCTTCTTCTTGTACTTGCTAATGGATTTGCCTAATCTTATCAATGAAACTTTCAACTTTCAATGCTTCTCTTCTGGTGTCTCCCCTCACTTCTCCTTGTTGTTCATATACAACATTTAAGGGTGAAGGTGGAAAATAATTAAAGCACGTTTCTAAAGGGAAATTCTTGGTAGAGGTATGGACTGCTCTTTTAGAATAATGTTGAATATAAATCAAAATTTCATCCTGGGTCCTTAGATGCATCTGATTATAACACCTCAAAAGCTTAATGAATATCATATTCAATACTTTAGTTTTCCCATCTATTTGAGGATGGAAAATGTTGGTGCCCAGAATTGACTCTTTTTGCTACTCTTTCCTACATTATTTTACCCTCCTTACTATATACCAACTTTGCTTTTACACTATATAACCTACCCTTATATTCATTTTGGAGACTCAAGGAATCAAGAGGTAATTGGATGAATTAAACTCTATTTTGTGTTTTTAATTTGTTGAAAAACAATTTTAAATGATATCCAATGATAAACCCTTTCCTCATATTCCTATACTAATTGTTTTTCATTTAGCAGCTACGGTCAGAACGCAGGTCAACAAGGGGTTTCGTTGAAGATTAAGATTTCAATATGGCAAGGATCCTTCCATGGCGCACTTGGCATTTATTGCAGAATAAGAACTAAGTGCTAACCTCATCACTCATGCACTTCGTGTCATGAGTATGAGCCTACACAACGTTATTGTATTGTACCCATTTTCTATTTTGAGATGGAGGATCGAAATCTTGCCTATTCTATAGGGAAATCTGTTTTGAATTTAAAGACCTATGACTCTGTTCAAGCCTTTGTATAAATATTAGAAGGTACTGAGAAAGAATTATCATTACTATTATGTTGCTAAAACTAATTTGTTTAAACTCTGTTATGACTTTTATTTAATATAATGTTGTGAATACCTCTTTTAAAATTGTTGTAAATTGATAGATCGATGTTCATGTAAGTTTCAATTCCTATTATGTAGTATTTTTAGGCTCATTTCTTAGTTGGTAGTGCCATCCAATTGAGATCGTGAAGCCTGTTATTTATTTGTTGTATATTACCATATCATTGTGTATATCTTCCTTTCAACTCTGTAAATGCTATCAACTTTTAATAGTTAGATGTGAATTGGATGTGTGATCACAGATCCGCGTTCATGTCAGTTCCTTGTATTTAGATATGGTTTTTCTTTGTGTGAAGATTATAACATAGACTCCCTTTCATCCATTATGTATCTTTTATTTACTATATTTGCTCACAGATTTAGCTTTCATTTCATTATTGTCAATATTAGTCTTTGTCTCTCTCAAGTTGTAAAAATGCATTGAAATATTCGTCTTTCGTTCGAATCATAGATATTCCTTTTTCCTAGAAAGCAACCAGTCTTGTGTCTGCAATCATGTAGGAATAGAGAGAGAGTTCACATCCTAAAATATCGTGGCTCATGAGAATCGATGATACTCTGTTTCAGCTCCTTGATTTAATGGTTGGGGTTGTAAATTTATCCTTAGGGTGTTACTTTGTTTTTCTTTGCTTTTATTCCAGTTAAACTTATGCATAGTTCTTACTTCAGTTGCTTCAAGAGTTTAAAGTAGGTTTTCTTCTTTCATGTAAAGTACTTCAACACTGTGTCTATTTACTTAGTTTTTCACTATCTGCTGTGCAGATTTCTTGTCCTCATCATTTGATTACATTTCACTATGGTTATGTAGAATTGCATAGATAGCATAGATTTGGTCTTGAGGAGTTAGGGTTTTAACCTAATCTTTAGTTAACTTAGTTTGTAGGTTGTTTTCTCTACTTCATTCAACATCTACAAGTTATACTATCTACATATAGGTATTTAAGCTTTTACAAGTTTAACCTCTCTGTTTTTTTAGCATTTGTTTATTGAGTGTAATAGTTTTACGTTTCATTGCATGGCTACGATAGAATTTAGTTAACAAAGATTTATCCATATGTTATAGATAGTTTAGCATAAATTCTGAGTTGTTCCTGCACTATTAGAGACTAACTAGGTCAGCCCTTTTCCATTTTCTTTTAACATATAATCTGCAAAGTTTACCTTTTCAGTAAGTAGTACTTTTACAAGGCTTAGGTATTTTAAAACCATTAGTTATGCATCTCATTCCTTTTGCACTTCGGTTTAATCCTTATAATTAGAAGTGTTAGTGTGCTTGCTCCTTCATCCATTTGAGTTGTTACTTCTTTCACAAAATTGTTCTGTCTTTTAATATTGTTTCCATATCTTTAAAATACATGTTAGATTTTGTAGATACCGCAATTTTTTATTAGTTCGATTTTTGTTATAATAGTTTTTATGGGTATGGTTTTAGTGTAATGTAGTACTCTTTTAAATATTTATAAAGAGTTTTATTTAGTATTATTTGTGCAATGGTTATAAAAATGTTTGCTTTAGTTTTGTTTCTGCATTGATCCACAAAATTCAAAATTACTCCTTGATCCTATTTTCAATTTCCACCAGATTTGAATTTCCTCTAGTTAGAATTGATACAAACATTCTTATCTGCTCAATTATATTTATTTTGTAGTAACTAGGTTTGAATAGCTTAACTTCTTCTCTAGAATAATAAATTCATACACTATAGATATTTTATCTGCACAAATAGTGCTTGCAACTCTAAGTTTACATTCTTGGGTTGACAATTAAAAGATTAGGAAATATTTATATCAAAAGACATAATTGGCCTGACAATTTTGGCACCATTGCCAGGGAGTTACAAAAAAATAAAAAAAATAGGTTTAGTTTTCAATTAGTTTTTGCTATGTTTAGATATTTTTCAGGCTTGGTGGAGCAGAGACAATAAGATGAGAGTTAAGAACTTGTGCATCTGATTTAGTGGGTCTCTCCAAATCGAGTCTTTCTTTTAACTTTTCTTATTAGTAGACCTAATGGTAAATTAGAAATTATGATTCCAATTAAAAATTTGTATGATAAATATTTGAGTAGTTCCAAAAATACCATTACTAACCAAGAAAGGGGGTTTCCAGGGAACCTTCAAAGTGAAGGAACTAATCTTCCTAATTTGATAAACTCACAATCATAAACTACTGTGAATGAAGGATAGGAAGATACTTTAACTACCGCAAATAATCAGTTGGTGGTACCAGAAGACATTCTCTAATTTCTTGAAGGTGCGAGAGAATTGGGGTATTATAATTTGAACCTGAGGCTGTTCCAACAACAACAAAAGAGAAAACTGCAAGTTCAGTTACAGAATCTCCATCTTCATCTCGTTTGGAAAACATGGGAGATGAAGAGAGAGCTTCGAATGAAGGTGGTAACAATGCTAATAATGATGAGATGGAAATCACCTTTGGGTTTCCAATCTTAGATTTAACTCCTATTTTTAACATGAAGAATATCATTCCCTCAATCCTACCTCATTTCCATGGGTTAGTGACTGAGGACCTAGACTCATTTCTGTTTGACTTTGATATTTTGTGTAGGAGTTATAATTACATTAATGATGCTCAGAATTAAAACTATTTCCTGCTACACTTAAGGATTGTGCTCTCGGATGGTTTATGGGGCTAAGAGACAAATCTATTTTAAATTGGGAAGGTATGAAATTTTTTTTTTAAAGAAATATCATGAATATTGCAATACAAGGAATATGAAGAGTGAAATTTTTAAAATGCAACATCTTGAGGATGAAAGTCTATAGGACTATATTGAGAGGTTTCTTTACAACCTTCAAAGGTCTAGAAATGGTTCATTAAACGAAGATTCTATTAAGATCATTTTCTTGAAAGGAATTCAAGAAGAGTATATTTACATCCTCAACCTTATGATCACTAGTGATATTTCACAAAAACCTTTCTCATGCATTTGTGATTTATGTCAAAATTATTCTCGAAGTCAAGTTAAATCAGGTATGGGAATTAGAGACACAATTGCTAAGGGAAACAATCTTCCACACGCGTAACTCGAACAAAAATAGGGAATTTGTTAGAATATTTTAAAGTAGATATTTTAAGCATGTTTAGTATTCAATTAGAGGCGCTTAGGACTAAAAAGAGATAAGAAGAAGAAAAATATTTGGCTACTTTTTGCTCTAAGTGTGGGAAAAAACACCCTCTAAAGGACTGCCCATTGAATAACGTTCAGGTTTGTGTTGTATGTACAAATGATCACCCTACAGATAAGTGTCCTTCCTTTCATGGGATTCAAGCTATCTACAAAGCAGGAATGGTAGCGAATGATCCACCTCCATATGCCCAAAGAATATCTTGGCCACAAAGGCCTAAAGGTATGTTTCCAAACTCTTCTACACAATTTCCTACATATTTCAATAATTTTGCAAATCAATGGGATCCTAAAATACCTACACAAATGCCTACATAGAATTGGTCTCCTCAATATACCGAACCCAAACCCCAACCTTGGTAGCAAGGTTGGAGGGGACTTGCTTATGCAAATAACCCATCACACCCATTCCATCCACCTGTTTATCCCAATTATAATCCATACCCTCCAATTACACTTTAATTATTACCAGGTTTTACACCCCCTCTTTCTTTGCCTCTGATTCCACCTCAGTTGCAGTTGCCACCTAGTCAAAACCTTCCACGACCAACCCAACTACCTGCACAACCTATCGCAACCCCTAATAACTGACTAGCTCAACCTGTTAATAATGTTGAGCCTCATAGTTTTCTTACTTATATTATTATACATGTACCATTACATAAAATTCAACTTAGGTATGGAAAAATCTTGAATAAGACTGCTCCCACATTGGTTATTGAAGAAGAACATGACAAGGAGGAAAATCCCACTCCTACACCTGTTAATGACCACTTGAAGGACGTGCCTATTCCTAGAACACAAGCATCCACTTCTAAATCCATAGATCAACTACAGACTTTAAAAATCCCACCTTATCTAGAATGACTGGCTATAGAAAAACCTGATTTACATCCTGAATTCAATTTAAAAAATGAGTTAAGGAATGTTTGTGTGAAGATTCCCCTGCTACAAGAAATTAGAGACATGCCAATTTATGCAAAGGCTTGTCAAGGAATTGTGTATTAAAAATCCAGGAAGGAAACAAAAGGATCCCCCTACGATACATATTGTTGGTCGAATATCTAAATTAATAACAGGGAAACGTGTACTCGAAAAATATGCTAATCCAGGAAATTCTATTTTCACTATTAGCATTAATAATATATCCATACCAAACACCTTGAATGATTTAGGGGTTTACATTAAGACAATGACTTAGCAGACTTTAGAACAACTCCAATTAAACCACCTTCTTCGCCCCACACCTACTGTGTTGGAGTTAGCATATAGATCTACCATTAAACCTATTGGTGTTTTGTATGACATTAATGATAATCCAATCAAAAGATCCCACCAAAGTTCATCCAATAATTTTAGGTAGACCATGGCTCGCTACAGCCAATGCTTTCATAGGTTGTAGAGAAGGATACAAATGGGACTTCCCAACAAAAACTGATTTTTTAACCCACCAGCTCAACCCATCATTGAAAATCCTTCATGGGCGGAGAATTCTATATGGATATAAGATCTGCACGGAGATGAAGACATTGCGCAACCCTTGTTGACTATTGAACAATTTATAGGAGTAGAGGAACAGACTGAAGACAATGATTTGACACAATTCATCTCTGCTACCAATTATATTGACTACCCTAGATCTTTTCTGGAGTTCACCCATATATGTAGTGAGGATTTCCAAGAAAAATATAGCCCTATAACTCCTCCTTTGTTTGTAATTCTTTCCATTGATGACAGTCTGGGATCACACACTATTCATGTTGAAATTAGTCTAGGTAAATTTTTGTATATTAATTATGGTCTATACTAGAATCAACCAGAACAATTAATGAGAATACTAAGGGCACAATATAGTGCATTCACCTAGGAATACAAGGATATGAAGGGTATTCACCCTGATAAGTGTATCCATCACATATACACCAAGAGAATATGAAACTCGTTAGGAAACCTCAATGAAGAATGAATCCTACTATGAAAGACATTGTTAAGGAAGAACTACAAAAATTGCTTTCAGTTGGCTTTATGTATCCTATTTATGATAGCAAGTGGGTCTCTCCACTCGTGATTGTCCCAAAGAAAAATGGAAAGTGGAGGATATGTGTCAATTTCCAGGAATTAAATAAGGAAACATTGAAGGATTACTTCCCATTACCTTTTATAAATCAAGTTTTGGATACTTTATCCAGGAAGCGGTATTTTTCCTTCCTTGATGGGTTTAGTGGATATAACCAAATCTGAATTGCACCAGAGGACCAGGAAAAAACCACCTTTACCTGCCCATGGGGAAAATATGCTTACAGAGTCCTGTGTATGTAATGCTCCAACCACATTTCAAAGAGCTATACTAGGAATTTTTGCTAACCAAATCCATGACTGTGTATAAGTCTATATGGACGAATTCACCGTTTATGGCAACACTTTCAAAGAAACTTTGCAAAACATGGTTTTTTTTTTAAAACGATGCCAAGAAACTAATCTTTCTCTCAGTCATGAAAAATGTAAGATGCTCTTAACTGAGGTCATTGTCCTTGGACATCATATTTCTGCAACAGGAATTAGGGTTGACTCAACTAAAGTTGAAGTAATTACTAAACTTCCAATTCCACAATCACAGAAAGAGGTAAGAATATTTCTAGGACACACAAGCTACTATAGACGATTTATTAAGAATTTCAGTAGGATAGCTACACCACTTTTCAAATTGATTTCTAAAGATGCCTTATTATCTTGGGATTCACATAGCCAGACCATTTTTGATATCTTAAAATAGAAATGATCAGCAGCACTAGTATTAAGAGGACCAAATTGGTCCCTCCCCTTTCACATTCACATTGATGCCTCTGATATAGCCTTGGGAGTTGCGCTTGGACAAAGAGAAAACCAAAATTATTATGACATTTATTTTGTCAATAAGAACCTCACACCTGCAGAAGTTAATTCCACACTCACCAAAAAAGAATTTTTAGTCGTTGTGCATGCCATTAATAAGTTTAAACACTATATTACAGGCTATTAAAAAAATTTCCATACTGATCATTCAACCATTCGATTTTATTGGATAAACCTATCACTAATGGAAGAATTACTAGGTGGTTGCTTCTACTACAAGAATTTAATATTACCATTCTGGACAGACCTGGTAGAGAGAATTTAGTAGTTGGTTTTCTTTCTATAATTAATAATGATAATAGTGATCCTAATTCCTGTGGATGACACTTTCCCTGATGAATCTCTATTTGTTGTGTCCACTAACACAATGTGGTTTGAAGACATAGGAAATTACTTAGTTTCAAGAAATTTACCACAAAATATGTTAGCACGAGAAACGCGAAAGATTATTCAGCTAAGTGCCAATTACTCTTGGATTGGAGGAGATATGTTTCATACATGTCCTGATTTGATTATTAGAATATGTGTGCAGGAAGATGAAAAACATGATATACTCAAATCCCATGATGGACCTTGTGGGGGGCATTTTTTAGACAAAAGAACTTCCTATAAAATTTTGCATCTAGGATATTACTGGCCAAATCTTTTAAAGATGCTAATAGGTATGTGAAATGTTGTGACAATTTCAAATGTATGGGAAGGTCTACGCCATCCGATGAGATGCCACTACATTCCCAAGTATTAATCAAAACTTTTGAAAAGTGGGCTTTAGACTTTGTAGGTCCAATTTCTCCAATGTCATGTAAAACAAAGTATATCTTAGTTTGTACTGATTATATAACCAAATGGGTAGAATCTAAATCACTTTCTAGATCTACAGAAAAATTTATTATTAGTTTTTTATATAAATATATTCTTACCCATTTTGGTGTGCCTCGAGAAATTGTGACTAATCAAGGAGCACAATTTACCTCAAATGCAATGAAATATCTTACCGAACATTATAAAATCAATCATTGAAAATCTTCTCCATATTTCCCTCATGAAAATGGACAGGTAGAATCCACAAACAAAGTGTTGGAAGCCATTTTTACCAAGATAGTTCAGCTACATCATAAATATTGGGTGAACAGGATTCCAAAATAATAACTACTTGGAGAAATACCACAGGCCATACACCTTATGAACTTGTGTATGGAAAGAAGGTTTTGTTGTCAATTGAATTTGAAGTGAAGGCATTTCGGATGGCCATGCAGTTAGGATTGGATCTGTCTGAGGCACAAAAATAAAGGGTTATGCAGCTAAATGAACTAGATGAAATTCATCAAGATGTTATTAAATGCACTATGGAAGTTCCAGATCAAATGGCTAGTTGGCATGATCAGTTTGTAAAGAAAAAGCAATTTTATCCAAGTGACTGGGCTTTGCTATTTGATTCCAGGTTCAAAAAATTCAAGGGTAAGCTCACAACTCGCTGGATAGGGCCTATGAAATTGGAAAAAGATTTGAGAATGGTTCAATCAAGATTAGAACTATTGATGATAGTTAAGTTTATTTCATGGTAAATGGGCATCAACTTAGATTATATCATCTACCCATTTCCAAAGAAGATTTTGTCCAATAGGTATCTCAGTAGCCAGGAATGGAAGATGTTCAAGGGGAGACTTTTAATTCCCCTGCTACTTAAAACTTTGTCAAATTCTGAAAGTACTGATGTACATACATAAGTGTTGTTCTTTGGACTCAAAAAAAAGAAAAAAGAAAAAAAAAAAACGATATGTTTGGTTGTCAAAACCAGCTTACTGGGATAGCTAGCTTGGGACTTTCTTGAAAATTGGGTAACCAATAGGTAAAGTTTCCATTGATATTATGCAATATCATCATCTTTTTGTTCAAATAATTTGTTTTTTCTCGCGTTAGATGATGAAGGATTTCTTATGGCCTTCCTTCTAACAACCCTTGTCCTATCGATTACAACACCTTATCTAGGCTCAAGGGTAGGGGTTTTCTTAGTACCCTGAGACTTGTTTATATCAATGGAAAGTACTCTTGATGATAATAGTAGGAAAACATCATTATCCTCTATTTATTATATTCTGCTAGGTGACTTGACTCCAAGACATTCACTTGTACCTTGAGGAATGTGCCATGGTACATTGGAACCCATTGACATCAAAGGTGGGATGCCTCATGTTCGTTAACAACATTCCTTAAAGGTTGTTAATCCATAATTTATTCTCGTGTTTGACTTCAACAAAATATATTCACATAGTCAGAATTGTGCCATAATGGGGGATATGTTGAAGACCATCAGATTCATGTTCTAGTATCATTTACAGTTTTCAATTGGTTTTAGTTTGCAGTGATAAAATAAAAGAGAAGATAGAGAAATAATAGTTGCATCCATATTGACCCAAAAGGACATTCACCTCAACTTGAGCATGGTCCTTCTTTGTATAGAGCTTGGATCTCAACTGTGTGTTTATCATAGATTTCATCATTGGTTTCTACTATAGTTTATTCTTGTACTAGATAGTTCCTATACTTCAAAATGGCACATTCACTGCTCCAGATGATTCGAAGAATTATCAAAGTCACTATGCACTTGACCAAGATCTATTTTATAGGGAGTATGTATCATATTGGTTGGTTTTAAGGTAAGTCATGTAGTTCTTTTCAATTTATTAAATATATTAAAGGAGAGTGAAAATTTTCCAAATATTTCTAAGATGCCTAAACCTTACCTCATTCCTATAACCTTATGTAATCTTCCCACTCCTTTATGATGCTTTCTATAACAATATATTGCCATAATCTTCTTACTCCAGAACCTTATGCCTACCATATTTACGCCATATTTTTGTTATGACAACGTAATTGATCGATTGTCCACGATTGAATATGCACATACCTATGATAACCTAGGAAGCGATTTGACGTTGTGGCGTGATTAAAATAACTGGTAATTATGGAGTAAATATTTATCTGTCTTTTGGTTTGGCTAACACATGTGACTTTACCCTACCACTTACAACAATGATCGCTCCGTTAATTTTGGATCTCAACCGCAATTTTCTATTTTTATCCATGTCTTTGTTAGAAACTTGTGACTGATTTTCATTTGAATCTTCCCTACAACCTACTATGCTTCCACCGTTAACCATGGTTACCGATTTCCATGAACCACCCACCCTCAGATCCCTAGAAAAACTTCTTGAATTTTCATCCTATCGAGATATGTTTGAGAGAAAGCCAGAATCAAAACCTAAAGTAGAACCTGAAGCTGAACCAAAATATGATCACGATGATCTTGATGTGGTCATTTTGAAAAGTGTGACGGAAATTTCTGGTACACTTGATGAGCTTGATAAAACAGGTAAAAGGAAGCAAAATGTCAATTACCCTAGTTCTCATTCATGACCTAATATTCATAATTCAGTCTATCATCATTTGTCTCATACCATGGAAATTAAACCAAAATATTTAGATAATGACTCTATATCTGTTGACGATGATTACATTCCTCTGTCTAAATCATAATAAAAAATAATGAAAAGGACTAAGAAACAGGTACAAATATCTCATATACCTGGTGCATTACATGAGGATTTCCATGGTTCGATTGAACCTATAGCCACGCCAAGGAAGAACAATAAGACACAGGGATCAACTGAAGACTCTCATCCAGTAAATAGCCCATAGGAAGTAGGCACAAATGTAGATTTAGTAACATATTCTGAACTGGTTAGACTCAGGGTGCAAACTCAGGAATTGAAAAAATAGGTTTCAAAGTTTATTGGTCTTCATCAACATGTTTAGTCTGAAAATGAATTGTTACAACGACATAATATGAAATTGAGAAATAAAAATGATCAGCTCATCTCCAAGACTGATCAGTTGACAATATCATTTGACAAAGTTTCTCAAAAGGTTAAAAAATACAAGGATAAATTCAAAGCCGTGAGAGATATCATCTAGTGATATTCTGTTACATAATTCATAAGATGGATTATGACATTGTGGAGGATATCAAGAAGGTAAGGGAAAACATCTCATTATTTGAAACGTGCAATGTGCCACAGCAGAAAGAAAAGCTATTGAAAGCACTTGAAGTATCAGAGGAGAGGCTACCCATTGACAATCAGCCCCAAGAAGAAGAAATTGGTGAAGCAAGTATGGGAGGTAAGACTAAAAGCAAGAATCCACCTTTTCTCCTTACTTTTGAAATTTTCAACTATAATGTGCATAACTTCCTAGTAGACTCGGGAGCATCAGTCAATGTCATGCCGCTATTGGTTTGCAAAAAGATAAATGGACAACCTAAACCATCTACCTGGAGGGTCGTTCAGTTGGATAGAACGAATGTGAAGGTAATTAGAGAAATGGAGGATGTTCTTGTTCGCTTAGCTTCAAATGATAAGGTGTGTCAAGTCATCGATATTGTGGTGGCTGACATACTGGAAGCTTATGGACTTGTTTTGAGCAGGGATTGGTTGGAAAAGCTGAACGGATATTTTGCCTCAGACTGGTCGCATCTGTGGCTGCCATATAAAGGAAGCCCAAATCAAATTAAAGTTTTGAGGGAGCCCCACATGAAATACAATGTTACTCAGTTCGAAGAAAAAAATGAACCAGTGGATTCTGTTTTGGGAAACTACTTTATTGAGCTAGAACCAGCAAACTATCAAGCGGAAGAAGCCAGCAGTACATCTGACGCTCAGCCTGATCTCCTTCGGTTTTCACAGGCCGATGAAATCGATTGTAAAATAGTAGACTTAGCTGTAGATGTAGATGTTAATTCTCGTGCAGTAGTGGGTAGCGATTTTTGGACGCTTTTCTTTAATGGTTCTAAAACTTTAGAGGGTTCGAGAGCCGACTGTGTCCTGATTGACCCTATGAAAAACAAACATTTTCTTTCATGTAGGTTAGAGTTTGAATGTACCAGTAACACAGCTGAATATGAAGCGTTGGTTCAAGGATTAAAGAAAGGAATTGAATTAAAGGCAAATAATCTGAAAGTGTTTGGAGATTCTAAAATAATTGTGAAACAAATTCAGAATCAAATACATTGCATTTATCCTCATTTAAAAGCTTATCAAAATGAAGTATGGGATTTACTTAAATATTTTAATGCATTTAACATTGTATCGATTCCAAGATTTAAGAATGCAGCAGCTGACTTGTTGGCCACCTCAGCTGCGAGGCTTGTGCCCTCTAATAATCAATTCTTTGTTGAAGTGCTTTTTAGACCTTCGGTTCCAGATATGATTACCAATCTACGAGTGTTCGATGACGACCAGCAGATTATAGAATGCTTGACAAATGGCGAGGCATTCAAAGGGGCGATTATCGATGATGAAGAATACCAGGTCGAGCTAAAATTTGATAATCTTATTCCTAAGGGGGTTGGGACTTTAGAACGGATGTTTGATTTAAATGAGAAATTTAGAAGACCGGCAAATGTGAAGACTCATAGTTTGTCTCTACAGTTCGAGGTGATTAATTTGGGGACTGAGATGGAACCTAAATATGTGAATCTGGGAAAATGCTTCTCCCCAGCTGAAAGGGATAAGTTCATCATTCTTTTCAAGAAATAAAAAGATGTTTTTGCCTAGACGTACGAAGATCTGAAGACATATGACACCAATATTATCCAGCATGTTATCCCCATCAAATCTGGAATCAAACCCTATCAACAACCTTTAAGGAAAATGCATCCAAAATTAGAACCTTTAATCCAGAGTGAAGTTAAGAAGCTATTAGATGCTAGAATTAGACACTTAGATGCTAGAATTAGAACCTTTAATCCAGAGTGAAGTTAAGAAGCTATTAGACAATTGGAATAGGTTTCAAATCTGGTACCGGTGAGGAAGAAATCTGGATAAATTAGGCTAAGTGTGGATTTTAGAAACTTAAATCACGCTTCAGATAAAGAAAATTATCCTGTTCCACCCATGGAGCAGATATTGCAAATGGTTTCAGGTTCTGAACTATTCTCATTGTTAGATGGATTCTCAGGCTACAATCAAGTATTAGTAGCTGAAGAAGACAAACTAAAAACGACATTCAGGACCAGGTGGGGAACTTTTGCTTACAGAAGGATGCCCTCTGGACTCATAAATGCTGGAGCTACTTTCCAGAGGGCCATGGACATAGCTTTCCACATTCTAATTGGGCGCAGTGCTGTAGTATACCTCGATGACATCATAATATTCTCAAAGAAAAGAGAGGAACACACATTTCATCTAAAGTAGATTTTTGAACGCTGCCGAAAATATGGTATCTCACTAAACCACAAGAAGTGCGTGTTTGCTGTTACAGAAGGTAAGTTGTTGGGTCATGTGGTTTCTAAGAAGGGGATCTCCATAGACCCAAAAAGGATCAAAGCCATTGAATAGATTCCCATACCCCATAATAAAAAAGGCATGCAATCATTTATGGGGACAATAAACTTCGTGCGAAGGTTTGTGCTGGATTTCGCTCAAATTGTTAAACCTTTGCAGCAAATGGTAAAGCAAAGTGTACGATTCAAGTGGACTGATGTAGAGAAGAATGCATTTAGTAAAATTAAAACAGTTGTTGCGCATGCACCCTCCCTCAAAAGTCCATATTTTGATAAAGATTTTATTTTGTACCCTTTCGCATCTAACGATTTACTAGAAGCTGTGCTTACCCAGAAGGAAGATGGGGGAGATGAGTTCCCCATATCATTTATGAGCACTGGTTTGCAAGGGGGTGAATTGAATTACCCAGCTGTGGATAAACAAGCTTACGCAGTGTTCAAAGCGGTGAAACAATTCAGACCATATATACTGAAGAACCGGACAAAGGTAATAGTTCCACACCCAGCCATGAGGTCTCTTTTCGTACAAAAGGAGTTAGGAGAAAGAAGAGGCAACTGGGTGAAAACTCTATAGGAGTATGACCTCAAATTCAAGCCAGCCTCCATAGTCAAAGGGCAAGGATTGTGCAAACTAATGACTGAAAATAAATACCACGAAGAACATGACTGGGAATGCGAAGCTGAGTTACAGTTGATGGATCTATGTCCTCTTTTCACAGCCCCAAACTCTTGGTATCAAGACCTTGTGCATTACCTTCAGGCAGGATTGTTACCAAAACATTGGAATTCTAAGCAAAGAAGAGCATTGCATCTTAAATCAGCCTCATATCAAATTATTGAAGGAATATTATTCAAAAAGAATTGTGATGGAGCTCTTCTTAGATGCTTAGAGAAAAAGATGCGAGGAAGTAATGATAGATTTACATGATGGGCCTGCTGGAGGACATTTCTCTGGAGATACTACAGCTCATAAAATTCTCAGAGCTGGATACTATTAGCCCACATTGTTCAAAGATGCACACGCCCATGTCAGAAAGTGCGACATTTGTCAAAGGTGTGGTGGAAGACAAGTTAAAGCAGCAAGACCGTTAAAACCTGTGATGATAACAGAGCCTTTTGAGCAGTGGGGGATGGATATCATTGGGGAGATAAAGCCAAATTCTTCCCTACAACACAAGTATATTCTGACAGCAACAGACTACTTCACTCATTGTGTCAAAGCCATTCCATTGCGTAAAGTAAATGAAGATGCAGTCATGGATTTCTTGCAAGACCATATTATGACCAGGTTTGGAGTTCCAAATCCTTTAGTTTTCGATAATGCTACTTACTTTTCCTCGATTAGATTAACTGCTTTTGCTCATGAGAAAGGAATTAAGTTGCATTACTCTGCTAATTACTATCCACAAGGAAATGGTTTAGCTGAATCTACAAACAAGAATCTGATTAGGATTTTAAAGAAGACAGTGATAGAAAATCAGAGGAGTTGGCACTCAGCATTACCAAATGCTCTTTGGGCTGATAGGGTCACCCCCAATACTTCGTTAGGTGTGTCCCTGTATACCCTTGTTTATGGAAAAGAGGCCATTTTACCCCCCAATATCATGCTACCATCTTCCATAATAGCTCAGGAATCCAGAGGATCAGATAATGAAGTCTTGCAGGTAAGGATACATAATCTTTTGAAGGCAGAGGAATCTAGATCCAAGGCCAAAGAACGTTTTAAACAACAACAGGGGGTAGTTAAGAGATGGTTTGATAAACACAAGGCTGGAACAAAAGAATTCGAGGTGGGAGATTTGGTTCTCAAGTGGGACCACCCCCATGATGAGAAAGGAAAACACACGAAATTTCAACAGTTGTGAGTAGGCCCTTTCCAGATTGTAGCAAAGCTTGGCCCCTCAACCTATAAATTGAAAGATTTACAGGGGTGGGAAGAGAACTTACTAGTAAATGGTTTAGTTCTCAAACCTTATTTTTCCTAAGTTTTGTTTTTGTTCTTTTATCTTGTACATAAATAAATTGACTTGGCTGTTTATTTTGATTTATTTTATTTGTGTTTTGTTTTAGTTTAGATTTTGATTGATTTCAATAAAAGGAGGCAAACTCTTGGTTGCATGGAGAGCATCAAAATTCTGGAATGATTAAAGTTCTTGAGTGAAAGACTGTGTATTATTGTTTTATTTGAAAGAACTTCTTCTAGTTTAGCAGTTTTCCCAAATGGCTGTGAACACATTGAATTCCTATTAATCCTTGTTAAATAAACCAGGATCGAAAGGTCTAGAATACTATTTTAAGGTTCCATCTGTCTCACATCTAAAAAATGTCCTAGGGGGTGACAACAAAAGGCCCACAGATAGGAAGCAGGGTAAATAGTATATTATATATAAATGATCCCATGCAAGGAATTGAATACCATAAGGAAGATAAGAGTCAAATACTCCTATGAAAGGAATTTGTATCCAAACAAAATACTGGACCATATAAATACTAAATTACCAAAAGTTCTTCTTCGTCCGTGAGCTGAAAGTTGAATACATCTCTCACACAAAAGGACACTATGGATAGAGGAGCCTAAATGAAAATTCAGAAAGAAAGGCATGTAGGAGGACTCATATGCAAAGGACAAAAGTCCAAAAAAGCACAAAAAGTGCAGCATGGAATGGGAATGAGGAACAAAGGAATATTTCTGTTTACCATATGTTACTATCCTGTGGCGTCCAAGCTGAAAGCTACCTGAAGACAGAGGTAATAAATGAAACTCATCTTCCTGGCCTCAAAAGAGTTATCTTGAGTTGGAAATCTTGTTTTCCTTTCTCCTAAATTGGACTACCATCAATGATTAAAAGTACATATATTTTCCATTTGGGAAATCCAGACATCTAGAAGAATTCAACATGATCATTTATTGTGAAATAGTCTGTTACTTAAGGAATAAATTGTCCAGAGATCTAGGTTCACCAGGTAGTCGCCAATTGTTGCAGCTGCAACTGTTTTCCCAAATTTTCAAAATTTTGGACCCTCTTAATTTTTATCTTACCTAGAATCGATGGATCCATGCACTCTGTTTTTGTTTTCCCTCTGCTACAAATTTGGACTGTTATGAAGGTAACTGTCTTCATGCTTTTTGGAAAATTGCTTATGTCTGAAGCTGCTTTGGGTTGTGGAACTTGGAGTTTGGTTTGAAATATTTCCCTTTGATTTGTGATTTCTTTCTTTGTCTTCGAAATTCTATTTCTCATTTGTGATGTTGTTTCGGAGGTGAAACAAACTTCGTCGCTGCCCAACCGAAAGTAATATTTTTAGTTTGGTTGTTCGGAAGCCATTTAAACAATGCATCGGAGCCATATTTCCTTATGAAACCCTGTTGTGGAAGCTGAATGATGAGTGCTCTGTCAAATGGTCTTGAATTCCCCGATGCCGTGTTCTTATCATTTTGACTTGTTTTGCATTGTCGGAGGTTGATCAAAGTTTGAGTTGGGGTTGTTTGATCTTTGTGAAGCCGATGTTTTGGAAGTGATACAAGCTTTTTTGACTGCTGCAAGACCTTAATTTTTCCGAACACTTAACATTTCCACAATGTTTCTACACCATCACAAAATTTTATGACTTGGATCGAAGGCTGTAGTCTCTTGGTTTTCCACCATTGCGGCTCCCGAGCGAACTAAGTGTCCGCCATATAACTGCTCCATTCGCTAATTCTTTGTCTAGGTTTCACCGATATGTCTTTGGTCCACGGGACCCGTATTCTTTTCATCTTCCGCCATTGCAGCTGCGTAATGCACTAACCTCCCTACATTGATGTCTTTTCGTTCGCCAGCGGGGAATTTTTCCGCCCAATGCTTTGGCATTTAGCTCTTCCGACTTCGATAGACTTAAGGGTCCCGCAGAACTCGTTGTCTGTTTGAAACCCGTCATTGTGGCTGCAAGTAAGACTATCCGGCCGATGTTTAAATGGTTCAAACCACCGATAAGGTTTTTCCTGCCGTCTTGTGAGTTTTTAACCCCTGTGTGGGCAGCGGTGGTTTTTTATTCTTGTTAAAGGTTTCGCGACGAGGGTGCAGTACTAGGCCTCATTTTGATGATCATTTTTGTTGCTAGTATAGTTTAAAGTTTATTGAGAAGATGCAGTCCTAATTAATGTGAATTTTTGTTTAATTGCAGATGGACTCAGAAGATTCTTCAGGTTACTGCTGCGAGAAGACGTAGCTTAAGGACAAAGCTGAGGAAATTCGGCTGAAAAGTGATAAGCAGAGTTTACTCGAAATCAACAGATCTCAGAAGGACACATAAAAGACAAGGCAGAATCGATGGCAACAAAATCCCAGGCTTGGAAAGGGTCTATCAGTTACCGAGCCGATCCCTTTTATGAAGTACTCGTAAGTTGAAATCTGAAATGTAACGCATTATGTGAATCATGAGTACTCACAAAAAAGACAAAATTGTGAGATTAAACGGTTTTTGGGGATCCCGAAGGTCAGACGGTTGGGGAAGCCCAAGGGTTTTGTTGTTTTTGTATAAAGAGAGGAAAGTTAGAGAGGAGAGGGGCTTTTTCCTGGAAAAACTTGTGAGCCATTGTTTGTAAGAGGAACTACTTTGTTTTACAAATTTGAGATTGCAAATTTTAACTGTTGGAGAAGGTGCTGTGTGGAATGTTCGAATGTGATAAATGAAAAATGTGGAAGAGGAACTATTTCATTTTCAACTATGTTTCATTAACTGTGAGAGCATTTTAACTTTCTGAACCTATGTTCTTATCTGAATGTTCTCTGGTTTATTCTGTGATAATTTCCACTATGATTAATGGAGAATTTAATGATTGATGAACTATCTTGTCATGTATATCTTATTCATGTTTATGTGTTTTGATTCTAAGAATAGCTATCTGTGATTTACCTTAACATGTGAACAGTATTACATTACTCATGAATTAATTTTTTTCTCTCTAGAGACAACTTAGTTAGTATGTATTTTCTAGTTGCACATGATTTAGATGCAAGAGAGCCTAAGATGAGAGGTAAGAACCTGCGCATCACATTGTGAGCGCTCCTTGCATCCTTTATCAACTTGCATTTTAGATAGGCACTTGCATATGATACTTTAAGTCAAAAATACAAAATATATATGGTGGACCGGGCCGCAACCAGTAAAACCTTTTATTTTTGTTACTTGACCTACGGTAGCCGAACCGCAAACCGGATGGATTCCCTACACCAAACACTCATGGGCTAGTTGGGAACATTGACTGGGGAGAATCCCTTGATGTTGTTGCCTGCGAATTTCCATGCCTCAACACTTCTATAATTACTACTAGATCACAATAACACAACACCAGCTGCATGGTATACTAAGTTTATCACATATGAATAAAGGAAGAGTTTTAGCACATACAAACAATCAACTTGTTTTACTATCTCCCACAATCATTCTTAACTACCTACTTCTTCTTCTAATTCACAACTAATTTCCTCATCCTATCCTTCCTCTGCTATACTACCCTAGAGCGTCAACTGCATGACCTAACTTTATTTAGAACCCGTAAGCAGAAGTGTTGACCACATCGACCAAGGTGTTGCTACTGCAACCACTTCCCCAAAAATTTTGTTATTTTAGGGCCCTTCCTTTAACTTTGTTTAAAAAAAGTAGACTTACATTTGGTTTCTTGTTTGAATAAGTTCACCCTTGAACACTTAGTTTTTCTGAAGGATTGAGCAAAGAAGGTTTTTTTTGCTAAGTAAAACTCATATTTTTTCTCTGATTTATCAAAGGAATTTTTCTAGTCGAGCCGATGTATTAGAAGAAATTTTCCAGTCAAACCAACAGTTGCAGAGAAACTCAGTGAGATGAGTCGAAATTATTGGATCAAAAAATCTAGTCCTCATCCTTTCGCCAGTTTCGGAGGAACTCAACAAGTTGAGTCGATACTGTCGGGAGAACTCATAAAATTGTTCTAATTGGAAAGCGAGCACCAAATTTTTGGAATGCTTGGGTGGGTTCCACCGAAACGGTCAGCATTGGAAGATCAACTTGCCCATAAGCATGAAATAGATGGGATTCGTCCAATGATGGCGACTAGTTTCGGAGCAACTCGATGAGTGTTGCCGAAACAGTCACAAGACAAAACGAAGACTTAAAATGGGACATCGATGAGATTGGAGTGACTCGAGTAATTCCAGTGAAATGGTTGGCATCTCTGTTTTGATACATAGATTTTTTCATGCCAACAATGTTATGGTTCCAACTACTGCATTAATGACCCAATCAACCGCTTTTTTTTACTAGGTTTTATTTTCATTTTATAAATACGGTGGGGATTTTTTGGTTTATTATCGTAAACACCATTTCCAACTTTCTCCAATCGCTAGAGTACAATTTTCCACTCTCGTGTGCTCAAATAGCACTTCCACAGCATCTCAGTAGCCGACAAGTAGGTCACTATGAGCCCGTGGTTTTTAAAAGTTTGCTTTTTTTTGGGGGTTTTGCAGTTCTAGTATTTCCTAATGGACTTATTTCCCCATCCATCCTAGGTATCATAGTTAAAATAAAATTATTGCATGTAAATCACATCCCTTCTTTTGGTTGGGCATACTTTTCCTAAGTAATCAAACTCACTCATATTCCCTAACTAAGTACCTCACTCACGCTCTCACGCTCTCACGAAGAACTTTGGTTTTCACATTTATAAACTCGCCATAGCTGAATTGAACTCTATGGCTTGGACGACAATGAAACAGTGGGTAGGGTACCATTTTATTTTCACTTTGATCCATCAAATCGAACACAATTACCCATCTAATTTATCAAACACTCTATTTGTAGCAGTTACCAGGAGGCTTGACCCAGGAGGCGCATTCATTGTAGCGCATGGGAGTTACACTTACTACTCCAGGGAGGGAGATAATCCACATTGATATGTTTTTTTTAATTAGTATTAGATATGAAATGGGCTGAGGTCAGGAGTAGTGGGATGTGTCGATAGGTGGGGAAGGTTGAAACTGAAGGACTGAGATTTTTTTTAAACGCCTTTTTTTATTAAGGAGAAAATATAATTGTTTTCCCGTGGTGTGTATTTTCTTTTCTATAATTAACGGGTGTTAGCTCCACTTGAGATATAAATTGGCATCTCCTTTTTTTTAATAAAGACACAAGTTTGGAATAAGCCTCAATTTCCTGAGCAACTTCAGAGCTTCTGCTTCAAATCCTTAATAAATAAAACTGATTTTTATTTAATAGTCCTCCACCATTCTTCATTATGATAAGCCCGTTAGGGTTATGAGTGAGTTAGAACTTTTGGATATACATGTATCAAGCACCCATAAAGGATTATTGTTCCTTCCTAGGATCAAATATTTTCTTCTTCCATATGCTCATAAAACTAAATCCTAATCCATTGAGCCACATCATTGAATCATTGGAAAAAATATTTTGAAGTGTTTTTACCTTTCTTAGCTTCATACTATGTCCCATGCATCTGCGCATGGGTTAAATTTATTATACCAATTTTATTCTGTTCAACATGATTAACAAATGTCGAAGAAGGGTACCAAGAAGAAGTCTAAGGTGAGCGGAGAAGACTCAGACGTGGAAGTCATACTAGACACCAGAAAATAAACCATGTTTGGAGACACAAAAGTAGTAATAAGGATTGCCCCTGAATTCAAATGGGGAAAATGTATCCAATGATACAATACCAAGATATCCCTAATATAGATCTCGAGGATATGGTGTTGTATCAAAATATAAAAAGGTTGGGCATCACCAAATCTGTTACGCGACCAGAGCTCATTCCTTATTCATAGGTGATAGAGTGGATTATACCACAAGCTGATCCCATGTCAAGAATCATTTCTAATTCCAAAGGCTAGGTGTTTTCCTCGTTCCATCTAGCTCATATAGAAGCAGCATACAAATTAATACCACACCAGGTCATGATGACCGAAGATTGGATCAAAGGAATAAACATAGACCCTTTGGAATACGCTAAGAAAATTATAGTATCAGGGAAGCGGTTGAGACAAAAAGCAAGCGGGGAATATGAATGTCAAAGCTTAAGGACCCCTTTTAGAATCATAGCTTTATTGTTGAGCGGGATTTTGGTAGATCATATGGGACTATTTACAAGATAAATTGGGTTCCTTTGATTTACTACATATCCTTTTAGGGCACCATCTTTAATTGGGCAGACATCATTTCAAATAGCCTGTCATCGTGTATCGCAGCTGCATAAGGAGGTTTAACCCAAAAGAGGGAGGAAGTCTACATGTATTCATACCTCATAGATTGCATATTAGCTAGGAACCAATTTCCTAAGTTGGGATGCATCTGGAAGAGAACAGAATCACCAATATACATGGCTTATCATATCCTGTGGGCCCATCAGTATGCAATTTATTGTAAACTCATATGTGAAGAGTTCCCCATGCCTCTCTTCCAAATAATTTTCCATGAAGAGAAAAAATTGCTTGTCTAAAAATGAAATGGAAGTCATCAACGAATATGGGGACTACTACTTCTCATGGGAGGGAACACACATCAGAATGTATGGATGTTCCCAAGCTCCATCCATTTTTCCTAGATATGCAACATACTATGTAGTTCACAAGGAAGTTGTGAGGCTACTATTCGTCAATGGGATTGGCAGATACTTGCATGATCACAAAAAGGCCTCATTTCCCCCATTTCCTTTCTGTATTGGAGCATACAAATTTTCAAGAATAAAAGTGGTTGAATATTTTATGAAGGAGCTAGAAGTGTTCCATTTTGGAGAGAAGAGTTTTATGAGAAATGATAGCAAGTAGGAGGTCGTTGAACATTACACAGAGGTAAAATTACATTTTGAATAGGCAGACTTCTTCGACAAGGATGAAGAAGTGTTTAGAAGAGAAAATAATATGACCGGATTAAACAAACACTTCACTAAGAAGAGCAGTTCCAATGCCAGCTAGACTGTCAACACTACATTGGAGGCAAGGCTTCAGAAACAAAAGGAGGAAGTTGAAAAGAAGTAGGAAGAGGAGGTCCAAATGCTGAAAGAAGAAGAAGAAAGATTATGGAAAGAAATTGAAGAGAGAGAACAAAGGGAAGCTGAGGAATAACATAATAGAAAGGAAGTAGCTGAAAGGGAAGAAGAAGAAGAGCTTAAGAGGAAATAAGAAGAAGATAAGGTCAAGAAAACTATGGACAAAGAGGCAACCCAAAATAAGCCTTATAGCCCACAGAAAATGGACCTGGACCCTCCTAGCACAACCAGTGAGACACTTACAAGTGGCCACATTTCTTTTGGAGAACTCGATCTAACCACTTTGACCCCGTAAAAGTAGCATGCGGTGGCTCGCCTGGGCATTGTAATTATTTATAAGACCAGGAAGACCATCACAAGAATATTAAAGAAAATATTGAAAATGGGCGCTCGCGCTGATCTGGTCACTGTCACAGAAAACAGAATTATGGAAGGTACCCATAAAGACCCAAAATTCATAGCCTCAGTAAACATGGCAGCTATCCATGCCAGTGCTGATAATGTAGAAAGATTGATGAATGACGTAGAATCAAATAGAGAGAAAATGTTCAAATTAAAAGATAACTTGGTGAAGGTGCAAGGAGAAGGGATAAAACTAAAAAGGAAACATGACGCCCTTCTCTCTGAAAAGGAGAGGTTACGGAATGAGTACCATAATCTAGAAACAAAAAAGGATGCATTAACTGTGCAGTTAATGATCATGGAAGGGGAAAGGAGTGACTTTGAAGCTCGAATCGCCCAGTTAGAGTCGATAGAGTTGGTCGCAAATCAACAGGTCGAAGAACTGAGAACTCAGATGGGGGATTTAGTTAGGAAGAAGGAATCTTTGATAGGAGAACTAGAGTTGGAAGAAAAGAGAAAATAAGATGTGACTCCATTTTGTCATCAAACCTGGAAGATTCAGGAATAGATATACCTCTCTCAGGTATCCCTCACAGGTGAAATATACAAAATGAGGCTAATGATGGAGAGAATGAATGTGATAGCTACAAAGACACTGGCATTCAGGAAAGGGATGTTGGATATCACAGAAAATGTCAAAAGGAAAATAGCCTAGAGGAAAACTAATTCAAAGTTCCCTGATCATTTTCCCTAGAAGACAACGAAGGACTTGAAATTGGAAATGGCACTTCTGGAATTTTACAGGAAAGATGCTAGGAGGATAAACAATGAAATTCATAAAACCATAGAGAAGTGCCATGATTTTTATAAGAAAATCCATCATGTCCATGAGAAGTGTCACATTCCTTTAGTTCAGAAGATAAGTGAACTGCCAATAAAATACCAACGCATGGCACAATTGCGAGATGGGTTACAAAATATTTGGAGTGTATTAGGAAAATTGAGGCCTTCATAGAAGAATATATTCATCACTTTGTGGGACAAGCCTCTGTCAATGCAAATTTCCTAGAATACAGTTGTAAGGATATAGCAGAAAGGGTGGTGCATGTAGGAATGCAATTGTCAATTCATGAAGTCACGTTGCAAGTTTTGGAGCCTATTAATTATAAGGCTATAGCTGAGGAGGCTAACATGTGGGAAGAATATATTTCCAGTGTGGCAATGCCCACCTAATTTCTTGTTTTAAAACAAATCTTTTTGTATTTTCCTATGTAAGCACAAAAGGACAAATTTTAGGAATTCTTAAGGTTAGGGTGAACGAAGAGTCACTGGAAGACAAAATCTTATTGTAATATAAATAGTGGTGGAATGTAAAGAAGAAATACTTTTGCTAACATAATAGAAGATGGACCATTTTTGTAAGAGAACTATTTTCTGACAATAAGAAGGATCTGTTTGTTGGGAAAAACTTGCATAGAGATTTTTCCCGGAATAGGTGGAATGTTTAATGTGGAACTATTTCTTCTTGCATTCGTAACATATACTATGAGATCGTTCTAAATTTCTTGAATTACTTCATTGGTGATGACTAGTTTTACTTTCTATGCAAATTTTTGTGTGAAAAGAGTAATAAATTGTTTTATCATATCAGAACTATCTTTGGTATTCTTCCTGCTGTAAATGTGAATATTGTGTTGGAATAGATATCTGTTAGAATTATATGAACATTTCCAGTATATTACTCTTAATTTGAATTTTCTCCTTGCGGGGATAGGATAGGATAGTATAGTTTTCTTAGTTAGGAATAAATAGATAATTGATCAGGAAAGAGCGCTAAGACGATATGTAAGAACATGTGCATCGCTAGTTTGGTTTCTGTCTATCAATTATATGCATTTAATTAGGCACTTTGACTTCATCCTATAATTAAAGAAATCACATAGATGGTGAACTTGGCCGCAACCAGTAAATAACTTAAACAAATCAATCTATGGTAGTCGTACCGTTAATTGGATGGATTCCCCACACCAAACGGTGGATGATCTAGTTGGGATCGCTTACCGGGGAGAGCCCCTACTTTCGATGCTTAGGAATTTTTGGTCATCAGCAAGAGGATAAATGTAGGGTAATTCCTCCACCCCTCCTATGGAACAAGGGTCAACACCCTTCATATTCATACTATGTTGTTATTGTTGTTCTTAGGGATTTCGTCATAGAATAACTAGTTTGGGTAGTTGAGTTTCCCGAAACCTCACACCTACCCACACATCATGATAATAAACTAATACGTATATAGAACAATATTTCATCACTTGCATACCATTTATCTTTTGGAATTCATACCGTCGATGTACTTCCATTTTGTAGGGTTCAGCTACCCCTTAGCTCTTCTAACCCTGTATGTTAGTCTCATAACAAAATGTTGTGCAATCATACAACAATCGATATGTATACATATTTCATTAATACTAATGACAATGTAATCATTTATGTACCGTGAATTTGACATCATAATCATTTATTCAACACATAACTTTAAATTGGTATCCATGTACCATCCTCTATTAAATTTGCATGATAGAGACCTAATAAAAACATGAAAATAATTCATATTTAACATGACACGCACATGTATAATTTCCACAAATAATACATCCATAAGTCCATAGTGTCATCAACTATTGAATCCCCACAATAATAAACAAGTACAAACAGACCATGCTAATTCAACTCGTTAGGTCAAAACAAGGCATTAGAGATTAGATGTCATTGGGTCACGATTTCTTAGACAAAAGGCCACTCTTGCAAGTGAGGGAGATTCTAGAAGAAAAAAAAATTATTGGAAGTATGACTTCTAATACATGTACGTTTATGTTCATGATATAGTTGTATAGTGAATCTACCTTCTATAATGAACCCATTATAAAACCTGTAAGTAGGAAAGCCCAAGAATAAGGTCACTGTAAGGACACGAGAATCCTATAAGTTGTATTCTTCTTGTGCAAGAAATCCTTGGAAAATGATGGATCGCTCGAGTGACTGTATATTAGAAGAGGATGTTTGGGCTTAGAGGGTGAGTAACTACAAAGAAGATCCAACTTGAATGAATTTGATATGATTGATTCATGAGGTCTCTAGAGTATTAGCATGGAGTTTCCATGATCAACATATGTTGGAGCACTGGAATGGAATTCGGATAACCTAACAATCTGCATGCTGAGAAGGGACCCCATATGTTATATTTTGTAGGGTGGGGGGGAAGTGCCAATCAATTGGGACAACTATAGAGGTTGTGTTTGTAACATACCCATAAAACTAAACAGATCCTTGGGTGTGGAGTATAGAAAATTTTCTTCTGTTAAATTGTTCAATCACCCAAAATAAGTTAAAAACTCAAGGATTACTTAACCATATGATCATTCTTCTTTTAGATTAAAAGCCTACAAAACATCATTACTCAAATGCTAACTCACATAAGCAATTCTCACTAAATACTATAATATGACACAAGCATTATATTAGTCGCATGGCGATCCTTTGAATGAAATGGCAATTACATATTACACTTGTCCTTCAGTTATGGTTAACCCACTCCAGATCAGGGTACCATATTTTGGACTCGATATCCTAGGCACAACCGTCGGAGGTGAAGTGTGAGTCTCCTAAATCGACTGAGGAGCAAATGAATCGGCTGAGGAGAAAATGACCAGGTTAGATGATAAAAGAAACCAATTCATTAAATATGTACATATACAAATTGATTTCACTATACTTATCATCCGAGAATTGATCTAATTCCTCACTTCGCTTAAAGCCCGTTGTCTGCAGCCACAACTTTAAAATCATGTTAATTGAATCACTATGAATCAATAACCAACTTTAACAACATAAGCGACATAATAAGTTAAAAAATGATAAAAATATATCCAATAATCAAAGTTAACTATTACAGATACCACTCTAATTTAAAAGGGGCTTGTGTGACTGAAAGCATGCCTACGACTTTCCTCCCAACCACTGACTCTATTTGGTGTGTGTTTTCCTCCTAGATTCACTCCCGATTTGGGGGACGAATCCACTAAGGCAAGGTTATAAAACAGAAACTCTCCAAGGTTCAAGTTAACTTGGTTATTAAACTCTTAACCCATCCTAAATTAGGCTAGGGATACCCTTATCACTAAATCCTTTTATATCTAGACACAACCAAGAACTAATTAAGATAGTGTTATAACCAAAGGGATACCTTGCCTATGAGTATGAGAATTAGAATTCTTAGTTGTCATAAGATTTGAAACTTTAACCATTAATCATGACTAAACCCTCATCATGTTTTTTCCATAAACAAAAGGGCATGTCAATATTCATTTACACCATTATAGTATAGTAACTCAAGAAACCTTATTTTTTTATGGTCCCGATATTGCTTAATTGAATAGATACAATTAACTACCCAAAATTCCAGAGTGCCATTTAATTAGTAAGCAATGTAACTATTCCACCATTATTATAACAATATTTTTCCCTATCATTTACTTATACCAAAAATTATTTATAAGTTACCTATTACCTTCAAGAGAATAAGCTCATACTTATCTAGTAGGATATTCATATACTAAGATAAGGACATTCCCTTAACTATTCTACCATTTATTATCAATTCCTTTCATGTTTATGGTAATGTGTGAAACTTTTTTCCATTAAGGAATATAATTAGAACCAAAAAAATACTCAGTCAGACACCAGATTATTTGCATATTTATAATCCAAATATTAAAGCAGCATTGGAAACTCAACCATTTGCAAAGACATTAACACTGCAGTGGAAACTTAGCCATTTGCAAAGATATTAAGTTAGCATGGAAACTCATCCATTTTCAAAGGTATTAACGCAACACAAGTAGACAAATTCGATTTATTAAAACATTGGCATAATATTTGTCATGCATAACCTAAAATGGCAAACACATATACATCTCATATTTATTAAAAACGCTGGAAGAATGGAATTCACGATTCATTCCCAGATTTGTTTATACAATTGCAACCATAGGAAAAATGGAGATCACAATCTATAAGATCTATTCAATTTGCAAGTAATGAAATTGTTACAGAGATCAATACCAAAACATAACTTCATCCCTTCTAATAATAAACTTTAAATCACAGAAAAGGGATTTGTTGCAGAGATCACAATCTATAAGATCTTCAGATATGTTAATAAACTTCAAATTGCAGACAAGGAATCAACCATTCAGATTGTAGATTGAACACATGAGCATCAATCCAATTGGTCAAATGACAGGCATGTATAGAGGTCACAATTCATATCTCTATGATACATAACCTTCAGATCTAACAATAAAATTTAAAACGCAGCCAAGGAGTGAACCATTCATATTGCAGATCAAACACGCAGGCAACAAATCAATTGGACAAATGAAAGGCATGTACAGAGGTGAAGATTCAAATCTCTATGATACAAATCATAGACAAGGAATCAACCATTCATATCGTAGATCAACACACAGGAAGCAATCCAAGTGGTCAAACTACAGGCATGTATAGAGGTCACGATTCAAATCTCTATGATACAAATTGCAGATAAGGAATCAACCATTTGGATCACAGATCAACACGCAGGAAGCAATCCAATTGGTCAAACGATAGGCATGTACAGAGGTCATGATTCATATCTCTATGATACAAATCACATACAAGAAATCGACCATTTGGATCGCATATCAACACGCAGAAAGCAATCCAATTGGTCAAATGCTAGGCATGTACAGAGGTCATGATTTAGACCTCTATGATACAAATCACAAATAAGTAATCAACCATTCGGATCGTGGATCAACATGCAAGCAGAAATTGAATTGGTCACATGGTAGGCATGTACAAAGGTCACAATTCAGAACTCTATGATACAAATCGCAGAAAAGTATATACAGATCTAGATTATCTATCTGCAGAGTTTAGATCGGTCCTCCAACAAATTGAGAAAAAAAAATTAGAGTTACCTTCATGCAGAGTGCAGACCGCATACTAGGCACCGTAATTCCATATCGCGCTCATGCTTCCTCGAACTTCGACCGTATGGTGCATCAATCCCCCTCAATGACCCTCATTCAAACCATGTATCCAGTTCTAGATTTGGTGAAAGTATAAACTCCCAGGGCAATTTTCCCAAAAAGTTCCCTTTCTCCTTCGCATTTCACTTCTTAAATACTATTGTGGTTCTCTCTTTCTTTTCCTCGAGTGCATGTGATACAAAAATAACTTTATTATTATTATATTCTCTTTTCAATACACAACCAAATCACGTGAGAAAATACCTCTATTTTCTTGTAAAATATTATAACCTAAGTCATAATTTTTACCCACTATTCTCTCAAAAGAGTTGCACACTTAGGTTGATGGATTTCACCTAAGGTCTAGCTGTTTAGTGATTTACTAGATTTGAATTTTAAGATAAATTTATAATTTGTATGTGTTGACGGGCATATGTGACTATGCACGTAACGAGGGAAGACAACCCAGACCGGGATCCTTAAAGCAGACTCCAAGCTGTTTGGGATGGTTGTTCCCGACAGGTTTAAAGGCTCTACTATCCTGAAAGTCTAATTAAAAGAAGTCTAACAGGTAAAGCTAATGCTATTGATTGTTAATCAGATCTAAACCTATCCCTACACGAGTTAATAAATGTTATATCTAACAAGATCAATCAGTTAAATTACATCTACTTCAAGCAATTAATTTATCATACAAAAATAAACAAGTAATTGAATATTAATAGAGTTGATAAATTTACATAGATATATTATAAACACTTGTACATTAATTACAAGAGAATAATCTGAATTGTAATATGAATATAAAGATCAGATTCAAATAAGATTTTTTTGGTAATATAATTAACAGAAACAGAAAAAATATTAACCTAATCTAAGTCCTATCCTGATCAGGAGCGATGCAAAACTTTAACCTGAAATCAAACCTGCTAATAGGACTACTGTATTAATAATCTTGAAAGAATTCAAAAGAAATTCAGAAATTAACAAGATCATACAATAGACACATATATCACATATGTTACGATGTCAATAATCATTTTACAACATGACATACATCAGCAAATTTAAATCAGTATAAGTCGACAATCATATATAATATATTTGCACAATTCTTTAAAGAGATTATAACAAACATTAATAATATAGAAAAACAGTAACAAGACCAAGGGATACCATAAACACATATGCGAAGTATAAAACTGTAAACATATATAAGTATCACCAGTTTAAAATACTGTATCTACTGACAGGAAACTACCTCAAGTTACAGAAAGATCAAACAGTAGTCTTGTCATCTCCTTTCCCAAACTATCGACCCTCTTCCAGTACCAACCTGACTCTATTAAATACTTCGAATTTCACACAGAGACAGTTCTACAAAACTGGAAAGTATCTAATCTAAATCTCAACCAATCTTATTAAAAATGACATATGAATATACGTAATAATCGTTTTGAGATTGAAGAGATTCGACTGATATTACAAAAATCGGAAAAAGACTGGCACTAGTAATATATTAACACCTGGAACATAAGATAGCCAATCGATATGTTCCTGATTATGTGGGGATCGTCCGGAGAGTAAGTAATCATCAAAATCCGAGGCAGGATCCAAAACCATCATCTACGATACCGCATAAAAAGAAATCTAATTAAAAAAACATACCAAAGGAAAATGCAATAAACTAAATAATAAATGAATTAAACCGAATACCTGTAAGGAAATAACCCTATTATCAATCTATCATAACTTCAAACCTGAAACCCAAAAGCAAGTGCATTTCAACCCATTATAAATTCACAGGTGTGTTAAAAACCTGAATGTTCACACCACTAGATGGATTCTGCGACGGGCCCTTAAATTGCATAAGAGTAATTTGAGCATTAAGATCCTTTACTTTCTCCTCATTCTTATTGTTTTCATTCTGCAACTTTAATACCCTTCGAATCAAATGATTCTTATGATTTTTAACACGCAGCAAAGACTTAGTGTCTGCATCTAACTGTTCTTTCAAGTTTAAATTCTCAGCCTCCACAATATCACGATGAGCCGACATCTCAGTCACTCTTCCTTCCATGCTGCGAATCTTATCCAACAAGAAGTTAACAAGCAGTGGGTGCATCATATCCCCAACCTGATAAGAACTTGATACGTTTGTCTCTATGGGCTTCTCCTTAGCTGGAGGATCAACAACCGGATCAACTCGAACATCTTTATCAAACGCAGGAAGCCTATCGTCAACAGGGTTCGAGATAGATTCATGCGCAACATTATGGTTATCAACAGGAAACACAGGGTCTACTTCTTCATCGTCTATCACAACAGTCTCGACACGAACACCATCATTCAGAGGTGATTTGACAGCATTGCCCTTGGCCATACTTCTAGTAAACCTACCCATAATCTTGGCTTTCGACCTATCACTTCCGCGATTGCAGGTTTTATCGACATTCCTCTTTGGTGTAACCAGCGAGAAATTTGAAGACCTCCTCATGCGTTTGGAGACCAGAGGAGTACCAGGGCTATTTACCGGAGTGGACACAGGGTCATGACAAGCGTTGGGGCTCATACGGCCGGTAGGGTTTAACAGGGGTTCTGGTGCAAATGAAAACGAAGCATGACTAGGCTCTTGATGCCTGATACATTCCTCGGGACAGTCAAACTGACAGTGGGAGAAAGCCGAAAAACCATTAGACTCAATGAACTCATCCCATGACCGGTCTAATTTCGACAATTCCCTCTCAATTAACATTCTGGCCAAGCCGTGATGGAAAAGGCTATGGCTAATGTACTTCGGGCCTTTTTTAATCGCAGAGGACATTTTAGACAGACTCTGAACCAGGTAATAGGGTAAATTCAGAGGAAACCCAATAAAAACAGACATCAACCGCAAATGGTAAACATAGGCCGAATATAGGCGACCTTCACAGGTCACGTACCTGTGTATTAAGTCCAAGACCGGGCACCATTCCTTTTTAAAGTATCTCCGAGCCACTCCAGTTCTGAATGATACCTCTTGACAGGGGTTTTTAAGCAGCTGCCTCCATTCGGTTATGTCCATTCGCTTATATTTAAACAACCTTTCGCCTGTTAATGGAAGACCAGTTGCAAGCGCAACTGAGCATTCATCCACACGAAACTGGAGATCACCAACTTGTTGGGGCCTGGAAATTCGCAGGCGACAACAGTAAGGGATTCTCCCCAATTAACGTTCCCAACTAGCCTGTTGACTGTTTGGTATAGGGAATCCATCCGGTTTGCGGTCCGGCTACCGTAGGTCAAGTAACAAAACACAGGCTTTACCGGTTGCGGCCCGGTCCACCGAGTTTTTGCTATTTTTTTATTTAATGTATGATATGCAAGTGCCTAACTAACAATGCAGGGTGCTAAAGATGCAAGGAACAGTCACAATGTGATGCGCAGGTTCTTACCTCTCGTCTTACGGTTCACAAGCACCCAAAACACATATAACACAGAAAATAAACTAACTACCTACACTATCCCTAGGGAGCAGAGTTACCATTCATTGGTGAGTAATACATTTTGTACGTGCATTATGAAGAGTTACAGATAACTGATACTTCATTCAAGACACATGACCAATTACAGGTATTTAAACAACCAGATAGCCGATTATTTTATGAACAACATTTATTACTCACAGTGGAAGACATCCCAAAAGATACTGAAGAAGACTCAACAAGAACATAGGTTCAGGAAGTTAAATACTCTCACAGTAAATGAAACACAGTTGAAAATGAAATAGTTCCTCTTCAGCATTATTCATTTAGTTGCATTGATACATTCCACATTTCGCTCTCTCCAGCAGGCAAAAGTTGCACTTTCTGACTGTAAAACGAAATAGTTCCTCTTACAAGCGAAAGATTTTACAAAATTTTTAGGGAAAAAGCCCCTCCTTCCTCTATCTCTATAATATTTAAACTACAATAGCAAATCGTTCGGGCTTCCCCCAAACGTCTGACTTTCCAGTTCCCCAAACGTTTCAGGTCCTCCATGCACACTCAGGATTGGTTGGATAACTGTCGGGTCTTTCAGGACTACGCGTTTGATGCTGAACGGTCCGTCTTCCTCCACGCCATGGTAGTTTGACCGATCTTCCGATCTCACCTGCAATCAATCGACCAGCATATTCATTAGGCGTGCGTTATAAAAAACAAGGAGCAAATTCTACTATTGAAACAACTCTTCCGCAAGGAAATTTGCCAGGCGTCGTCACCACTACCTTGCCCATTTCCAGGCTCGAAGAACATCACCATCAATGGGAAACTTACTGGCGGCTCAACAATACTAACGTCGGACGAGTGGACCACTTTGCAGGCTGGAAAAAATATTAATCGGACATCGGAAAGAAGTTACATCAGAGGCTAAACGGATTTTCCATCCGCAACGGCGGACGAGATAAGGAGTCAAGACATAAGTTATGGATAAGCGAAACGTGGACGGGAGAAAGCTTATTCGGACGTCAGAAGACATTCGAATCGGAAGCTAAAAGGATCTCCCAGCCGCAACGGAGGAAGGGAAACATCTACGAGCAAGCGATTGAAGACCAATACGAATCGGACGTCGGAGCGATTTTGACTTCAGACGTTTAAACGCTTTGGGAGCCGCAACGGCGGGGGAAAAAGAACAAAAAGCAGCTGATTCAACAGAAATATTTAAGTGTTCAAAAGCCTTTAAACTCAGCGATAGTCAAGGTCCATTTCATTTTCAAAACGACGGCCCATCAAAGACAATTGGCAAACAAAACCAAACTATGTGACCTGCTGCAAAAAATCAAGCATAAACAAATCTGGGAACAGGCTGTAAGTAAATTGTTCAAAACATCCAGACTTAAAGCATGACCGAAAAAAAACATCAAGGATGAAACAACCTGAAGTGATATTCAGTTAGGAGGAGGGGCCCAAAATTTAAGAGATTTGGGGAGAAACAGTTGCATCAGCAACAACTGGCGATTACCTGGTGAACCTAGATCTCTGGGCAGTCAATCTTTGAGTAATAGACTGTCTAACACAAATGCGTCCTTTTGAATTCTTCCAGCTGTCTGGATTTCTTGAATTTCGGTAGTGTGTACCCTTAATCATTGATGTCAGTCCAATTAGGGAGAGTGGAAACCAGAATCGTCAAGTCTGAATAACTATGATGAGGCCAGAGGATGAGTTTCATTATTACCTTTGTCTTCAGGTGGCTAATAGCTTTGGACACCACAGGATTGTAGCATATGGTAAACAGAGATATTCGTTTGTTACTCATTCCCATGCCATTTTAACATTTTTCTTGTGCCTTTGGACCTTTGTCCCTTTTCATATGAGTCCTCCTGCATGCCTTTCTTACTGAATTTTAATTCAGGATCCTCTATCCCATAGTGTCCTTTTGTGTGAGTGGTGTATTTCAGGTTTCGGCTCACGGACGGAGAGGATCTTCCGGCAATTTAGTACTTATGATTTAGCATTTTGCTTTAAAGTATGATGCTTTCAGTGGAGTTTTGACTCTTATTTTCCTTTTGGCATTCGTTTCTTGGCATGGGATCATTTATATTAATATACTGTTTACCTTTCTCTTTTCCATGGGTCCTCTGCCGCTGCCCCTTAGAACAATTTAAGTGTGAAGTGGATGGAGCCTCAACATAGTATTCTAGACTCTTTGAGTCTGGCTTATTTCACGGGGTTAAGTAGGACTCCAATGCACACAGAGTTATTCGAGAAAACTGCTAAATTGGAAGAAGTTCTTTAATATAAACACACAGTCTGATATTCAAAACTTTTATCAAACCAAGAAATTTCGGATGTTCCTCATGCAACCGCAGGTTTGCTCCCTTTATTGAAATCAACAAAACAAACTACAAAACATGACTCAAAAGACAGCCATATGCATTATTTATATACAAGACAGAAGAAATCAAACAAACTCAGGAAAAATAAGGCTTGAGAACCAAACCATTTACTGGTAGGTTCTCCTCCCACCCCTGTAGATCTTGCAACTTGTAAGTAGAGGGGCCAAGCTTAGCTGCAATCTGAAAAGGGCCTACCCACAACTGCTGGAATTTGGTATGCTTTCCTTTCTCATCACGGGGGTGGTCCCATTTGAGGACTAAGTCTCCTACTTCAAAGTCTTTTGTTCCAGCTTTATGCTTGTCAAACCATCTCTTAACTGATTCTTGTTGTTGCTTAAAGCGTTCCTTGGCTTTAGATCTAGCTTCTTCTGCTTTCAAGAGGTTATATATTCTTATTTGCAAGACTTCGTCATCTGACCCCCTAGACTCCTGAGCTAGGATGGAAGATGGTAGCATGATATTGGGAGGAAGGATGGCTTCTTTACCATAGACTAGGGTATATGGAGATACTCCAATCGCGGACTTGGGGATGACTCTATCAGCCCAAAGGGCATTTGGTAATGCTGAGTGCCAACTCCTCTGGTTTTCTACCACAGTCTTCTTTAAAATCCTAATCAGATTTTTGTTAGAGGATTCAGCCAGGCCATTTCCTTGTGGATAATAATTAGCCGAATAATGCAATTTTATCCCTTTATCATGAGCAAATGCAGTCAATTTGATTGATGAAAAGTATTTAGCATTATCAAAGACTAACGAAACTGGAGCTCCAAACCTGGTCATGATATGATCTTGTAGGAAGCTAATGACTTCGTCTTCATTTATTTTGCGCAGCGGGACAACTTCGACCCAGCGAGTGAAATAATCAGTTGTAGTCAGAATGTATTTGTGTTGGAGAGAAGAATTCGGTTTTATTTCTCCAATGATATCTAACCCCCACTGCTCGAATGGTTCCGTGATAATCATAGGTTTTAGAGGTGCTTCCACTCTAGGCTATCTTCCACCACACCTTTGGCAAATATCACATCTCCTGACATGTGCATGTGCATCCTTGAAGAGTGTATGCCAATAGTAACTGGCTCTAAGGATTTTGTGGGCTATAGTGTCTCTTGAATAATGTCCCCCAGCAGGACTGTCATGCAATTCCGACATTACTTTCTTTGCATCTTCTTTTTCTAGGCATCTGAGGAGAACCCCGTCATAATTCTTTCTGAATAATACTCCTTCAACAAGTTGATAGGAGGCAGATTTAAGACACAGAGCTCTTCTTTGTCTGGAATTCCAATGTTCTGGCAACATCCCTGATTGCAGGTAATGCACAAGGTCTCTATACCAAGACTCAGGAGCTGTAAACAGAGGACATACATCCATTACATGTAATTCAGCCTCATCCTCCCATGCTTGTTCTTCATTGTTCCCGCTTTCAGTCATCAATTTGCACAACCCTTGACCTTTCACTATAGACGCTGGTTTGAATTAAAGGTCGTACTCTTGAAGAGCTGTTACCCAGTTGCCCCTTCTTTCTCCTAACTCTTTCTGAATGAGAAGGGATCTTACAGCTGGGTAGGGGACTATTACCTTGGTTCGATTTTTTAATATATAAGGCCTGAATTGCTTCACTACCTTAAATACTGCGTAATCTTGCTTATCAATGGCTGGGTAGTTTAATTCAGCAACTTGTAGACCAGTACTCATAAAGGATATTGGGAATTCATTCCCCCCTTCTTCCTTTTGGGTGAGCACCGCTGCCAGTGAATCATCGGATGCAAATGTATACAGAATAAAGTCTTTATCAAAGTCTGGGCTTTTCAGGGAAGGCGCATGTGCAACATCAGTTTTAATTTTGCTGAAAGCATTCTTCTCAAGCTCAGTCCACTTGAATTGTGCGTTCTGCTTGACCATCTGCTGCAGCGGCTTAACAGTCTGGGCGAAATTAGGCACAAACCTTCGTACGAAATTTATGGTTCCCATGAAGGATTGCATCCCCTTTTTATTATGGGGCAAGGGGATTTGTTCAATAGCCTTGATTCTTTTTGGGTCAATGGAGATCACCTGCTTTGAAACTATGTGGCCCAACAACTTTCCTTCCGTGACAGCAAATACACACTTTTTAGGATTGAGTGAAATGCCATACTTACGACAGCGTTCAAAAATTTTCTTTAAGTGAAATGCGTGCTCTCCTCTTTTCTTTGAGAATATTGTAATGTCATCAAGGTACACTACAGCACTTCGTCCAATTAATCCGTGGAAATATATGTCCATAGCCCTCTGAAATTTCAGTCCAGCATTAATCAACCCAAAAGGCATTCTTCTATAGGCAAAGGTTCCCCATTTAGTTCTGAACGTTGTCTTTAATTTGTCTTCTTCAGCTACTAATACTTGGTTGTAGCCAGAGAAACCATCTAATAATGAAAATAGTTCAGAACCTAAAACCATTTGTAGCAGCTGCTCCATGGGTAGCACAGGATAGTTATCTTTATCTGATGCACGGTTTAAGTTCCTAAAATCCACGCAGAGTCTAATTTCTCCAGACTTTTTCCTTACTGGTACCAGATTTGATACCCACTCAAAGTGTCTGACTTTGAAGATGATTCTTGCGTCCAATAACTTCTTCACTTCACTTTGAATCAATGGTTCCAATTTCGGATGCATTTTCCTCAAAGGCTGCTAATATGGCTTGACTTCGGCCTTGATGGGAACAACGTGCTTGATGACGCTGGTGTCATACGTTTTCAAATCTTCATACGTCCATGCGAAAACATCTTTATACTATTTAAACAGACTGATGAATTTGTCTCTTTCTATTGGCGAACAGCATTTGCTGAGATTCACGAATTTAGGAGCCGTTTCAGTCCCCAAATTTATCAGTTCGAGCTGTAGCGATGAGCTGTGTGTCTTTACGTTGGGTGGTCTTCTGAATTTTTCATTTAAATCGAACATCTTTTCCAACGTTCTGACTCCTTTAGGAATGAAATTATCGTATTTCATCTCAGCCTGATGCTCTTCATCGTCTATGATCGCTCCTTTAAACACCTCATCATTCGTTAAACATTCTATGATCTACTGGTCATCATCGAACACCCATAGGTTCGTAATCATATCAGGTATGGAGGGCCTGAAAAGCAGTTCAACAGAGCATCGATTATTAGTGGGTACGAGTCTAGCGGCCGAAGTGGCTAACAGATCAGCAGCTGCGTTTTTAATTTTTGGAATTGAAATAATGTTAAATGCATTAAAATATCTCAGCAGATCCCATACCTCATTCTGGTAAGCTTTTAAGTGAGGAGAAATACAATGTATCTGATTCTGGATTTGTTTCACAATAATTTCAAAATCCCTGAAAACTTTTAGATTACTTACCTTCAATTCAATTGCCTTCTTTAGTCCCTGCGCCAGTGCCTCGTACTCAGCTATATTGTTAGTACACTCAAACTCTAATCTACACGACAGGAAATGTTTATTCTTCTGTGGGTCAATCAGGACACAGCCAGCCCCTGACCCTTCTAATGTCTTAGAGCCATCGAAAAATAAAGTCCAAAAATCATTAACTACTGGAAATGAATTTACTCCTACTGCTAAGTCTACTATTTTACAATCAATCTCATCAGCCTGTGAGAATCGAAGGAGATCAGCTTGGGTATCAGAAATGTTGCTGGCTTCTTCTGCCTGGTAATTACCTGGTTCCAACTCAATAAAATAATTTCCCAATACAGAATCCACAGGTTCATTTTTATCTTCAAGTCGGGTAACATTGTACTTCATGTGAGGCTCCCTCAAAACCTTAATCTGGTTCGGACTTCCTTTGTATGGCAACCACAGATGTGACCAATCAGAAGCGAAATATCCATTAAGTTTGGCCGACCAATCTCTGCTCAGGATAAGGGCGTATGCATCCGGTATATCAACCACCATGATATTAATGACCTAGCATACTTTATCATTTGAAGCCAGACGGACTAGGACATCTTGCATCTCACCAATTACCTTCACATCTGTCCTATCCAACTAAACTACTCTCCATGGGGATGGCTTAGGCTGCCCATTTATTCTTTTACAGACAGATATCAGCATGACATTAACAGTTGCCCCTGAATCTACAAAGAAATTATGTACATTGTAGTTAAATATTTCAAAAGTAAGGAGGAACGGTGGGTGCTTGTGTTTGGAATTACCTCCACTGCTGTTCTCACCAATCTCTTCTTCTTCTTCTGATTGATTGTTAGTGGGTGTCTTTTCGTCTGATGTTTGAAGGGCTCTCAGCAGCCTTTCTTTTTGCTGTGGCACTTTGCACATCTCAAATAGTGGAACATTCACCTTTATCTTCTTTAAATCCCCCACAATGTCATAATCCATCTGTTGTTCCGTGGGGTGAGGCCGAACAGCATTCTCCTTACCTTCATTTGGCCTGGCTGTTGTATCATTCTGTCTAGGATTTTGGCTAGTAATAGTGAATTCTGGAGTTGTATCAGCCAAAGATTTCTCTTGAAATCTCTTCTTAACATTTCTCTGCAGCCTCTTAATCTTTGGAAGTATAAGACTGTCTTCCGTAACCGTCCCTTGGCTCCTCGTGGCTATGTTGGTTTCCATAACGTCTTTACACCCTTCAGTCTTTTCTTCTTCAGCATCAAATAGTAAGACAGAATTCCATAAAGCCATGGTTTCCTCTTCCTGCTCTTTAGTAGACGTAGAGGTAGAATTTTCCTTTCCTTCTTTATTTCCCTCTTTTGTCAATCTAGAGTCTAACAGCTGATTCATGACCAACGTCATCGAATTTATCCATTGTGGACAATTCTTCTCAGAATGTGGTTGTTGGTGGAATGTGCAAAAATTATCCAAGCCTACCTCCGTTAAGTTCATAGATGCAGTATTGTGAGGAGGAGTGTGAGACTGGTGGTTATCCTCTCTTTTCTTATAATATGGCTTATAAAACTTTTGTGCTTCCTTTTCTTTCTCCATATCTATGATTTTATTGGAAAGCTTCTGCATTATTTTGGCCATATTTTCCAAATCTGGAGACTTTTCTTCCCCAGGCTTGGTAAACAATAAGCTTTTTCTTCCTGTACCTTTCTCTCCACACTGTTCTGGATAGTCTTCAATGCTCTCTCTTTCAGCTTCCACCACTTCTGCCTCTTCATAGGTTTCTGTCAGAGTAGGCTTGGCCCTACCTTTAGCAAACATGGCCAAATCAGGGCCTAAAGCTGAAGTATAGTATTCAATAAGAACTTTGTCTGAAGGATTATCTATTTCAGAGAAGTTTTTTAAATATGCTGCAAACCTTTGCGTGAAACTGTGCACTTTTTCTTTTCATTTTTTCTTCAACGCGCATAGCCCTTTCATGAGAGTGGCATGAGTCTTCTGAGTTGCATACTTACTTCTGAACATTCTTTCGAAGGTATCCCAATCAGGGATGGAGTTAGCCGGCAATCCAAAGTACCATGACGTTGCGGCTCCTTTAAGGGTATGCAGAAACAGTCTGCATACCACGTCTTCATGTTCCCCGGCCCTTAATCCCTCAATTGCCAAATAAAAGCTTTGTAGGTGATCATCGACTAGTATTTTCTCACTGGGATCAAACTTGGGCAACATTTTGTCAAAGGCTTGAGGTAGGTCATGTAAAGGAGGTGTAAGGTTTAATGGTGATCTGGCTCTCCATGCAGGAGGCGGATTAGGTGGGTTAGGTGGTGGATTAGCATTTACTCCTGCCATGAGTCTGGGTGGGGAGTGAGGAGGTGAACCAACTGGAGTATGAGCAGGAGAACTGTGAGGGGTCTCTGGGCCTTCTTGGTTCAAAGGTAGTACAACCTCTTGTAAAGCAGATTCTACAAGCTCTTCCCAGTCTCCCACCAACACTGAGTCTTCGGTTACAGGAGGATCTTTCTTTTTATACTCTCTTCTGGGCAATTCAGGGATGATTGGTAATCCTCCAATATTTTTTACGTATGCCCTGGTATGCCTTCTCAGATCATTTACAATTTCGTTACCAACAGAATATAGATGTTCTCTTTCTTCCGTAATTGGGTTTTGAAACCGACTGCTTTCAGAACTATTACCGGTGGAATATTCTCAAGAAAATGGGTTTCCTCGGCCAGCCATACACTGGCGGCCCTCCTTCTAGCGCCAATTCTGTTGGGGCCTGGAAATTCGGAGGCGACAACAGTAAGGGATTCTCCCCAATCAACGTTCCCAACTAGCCCATTGACTATTTGGTATAGGGAATCCGTCCGGTTTGTGGTCCGGCTACCGTAGGTCAAGTAACAAAACACAGGATTTACCGGTTGCGGCCCGGTCCACCGAGTTTTTTCTATTTTTTGATTTAATGTATGATATGCAAGTGCCTAACTAACAATGCAGGGTGCTAAAGATGCAAGGAACAGTCACAATGTGATGCGCAGGTTCTTACCTCTCGTCTTATGGTTCACAAGCACCCAAAACACATATAACACAGAAAATAAACTAACTACCTACACTATCCCTAGGGAGCAGAGTTACCATTCATTGGTGAGTAATACATTTTGTACGTGCATTATGAAGAGTTACAGATAACTAATACTTCATTCAAGACACATGAACAATTACAGGTATTTAAACAACCAGATAGCCGATTATTTTATGAACAACATTTATTACTCATAGTGGAAGACATCCCAAAAGATACTGAAGAACACTCAACAAGAACATAGGTTCAGGAAGTTAAATACTCTCACAGTAAATGAAACACAGCTGAAAATGAAATAGTTCCTCTTCAACATTATTCATTTAGTTGCATTGATACATTCCACATTTCCCTCTCTCCAGCAGGCAAAAGTTGCACTTTCTGACTGTAAAACGAAATAGTTCCTCTTACAAGCGAAAGATTTTACAAAATTTTCAGGGAAAAAGCCTCTCCTTCCTCTATCTCTATAATATTTAAACTACAATAGCAAATCGTTCGGGCTTCCCCCAAACGTCTGACTTTCCAGTTCCCCAAACGTTTCAGGTCCTCCATGCACACTCAGGATTGGTTGGATAACTGTCGGGTCTTTCAGGACTGTGCGTTTGATGTTGAACGGTCCGTCTTCCTCCACGCCATGGTAGTTTGACTGATCTTCCGAGCTCACCTGCAATCAATCGACCAGCATATTCATTAGGCGTGCGTTATAAAAAACAAGGAGCAAATTCTACTATTGAAACAACTCTTCCGCAAAGAAATTGCCAGGCATCGTCACCACTACCTTGCCCATTTCCAGGCTCGACGAACATCACTATCAATGGGAAACTTACTGGCGGCTCAACAATACTAACGTCGGATGGGTGGACCACTTCGCAGGCTGGAAAAAATATTAATTGGACGTCGAAAAGAAGTTACATCGGAGGCTAAACGGATTTTCCATCCGCAACGGCGGATGAGATAAGGACTCAAGACATAAGTTATGGATAAGCGAAACGTGGGCAGGAGAAAGCTTAGTCGGACGTCGGAAGACATTCGAATCGGAAGCTAAAAGGATCTCCCAGCCGCAACGGTGGAAGGGAAACAGCTACGGGCAAGTGATTGAAGACCAATACGAATCGGACGTCGAAGTGATTTTGACATCGGACGCTTAAACGCTTTGGGAGCCGCAACGGCGGGGGAAAAAGAACAAAAAGCAACCGATTCAACAAAAATATTTAAGTGTTCGAAAGCCTTTAAACTCAGCGATAGTCAAGGTCCATTTCATTTTCAAAACGACGGCCCATCAAAGACAATTGGAAAACAAAACCAAACTATGTGACCTGCTGCAAAAAATCAAGCACAAACAAATCTGGGAACAAGCTGTAAGTAAATTGTTCAAAACATCCAAACTTAAAGCATGACCGAAAAAAAACATCAAGGATGAAACAACCTGAAGTGATATTCAGTTAGGAGGAGGGGCCCAAAATTTAAGAGATTTGGGGAGAAACAGTTGCATCAGCTACACAACTTTAACCTGAAAGTCGGCCAAAGACACAGCAAACACCCTCATGACTTCAGGGTTCGAATCCGAAAACTTACTAATAAACGGAAACCATCCCACAACCTCGACCTTGGCTGAAAGTTCAGGGTTCAAATCCAGTAATTTCATCTCACAGGGCTCGACTCTCACTACCGGTGCCATGACTATCTGTGCACATGCACGAGAACTCACCCAGAAAAGGTATTCGAGATCAAAACACGACAGAGAACCAGCAAGAGAGAACTTAGGGTGCAGACCCAGGAGAAAAACTAAGCAACGGAAACTTATGCGTTCATAAACCGACTGTGACATGGGTGGATGCAGCCGATAACCCTGAAACTTCGGCATGAAGGGGAATGATAATGCTACCAGGTAATCGAAACAAGAAATGACGGCAAACAAATCGAGATTAAACTGATCCTGCCATAATTTATCCCAAGCTATTGACGTAAGACCACTCATTGCATAGACCACAGGTGCTGCACAAGGATGATGCCATGACATTGGTCGCGTACCAGCCATTGAATGTGATGGACAGATTCGAGTATAAGGAAATAATACCATATTCATTTACCGGCAAGTGGATCGGTTTTTGGCGGTGACAGACATGAACCAAACCACCTGCAAACAATGAACCTCGATTAATGATATATCAACCTTAGTATATGATAGTCTAAACTTCGGGGATGGTGGACATACTACGTGAAATACAAGTCCCACGACGCATTGTATCAACCCCGACCTTTACGTGTGATAATAAAATTAACCTATGAAGCTTATCATCAAGATCAAGACCAAATAACAAGGTTGGGTCATGCATAATTCGCAGATTAGATTAAAGGCTTTGGAAATATAATTCGAATAGACCCCGATAAGGTACCAAACCATACAACGACCAACCTTCCAATTTCACAAACATATCAATATTTATAATAACAAAATCAAAGGGTAAAGATCAAGTGATAAATGCTTGGATAAGGTTTCAAGATTAGGTTATAAGGAAAAGATATGGAAATTATTAATACTCATCCCTTGATTGTTAAATGTAAATCCATCCAAAATAATAACTTGATAATGGTGATTTTGTCAAATAACCTATAGTTTGCAAAGGTTGCTTAAAAACATAAAATTTCACTGATTCAGTAGCTCACAGAAAGTCATCATTTCAGTAGTTGTTGATTCATTAGATTTGTCCTGAGAAATTCGAACATTTCATCCAACAAAATAGGATTTTGTTTGATGAAATATGTATTTTGTAAGGCTGTTGAGCAGGGGCACAACAGATGGCGACTAACTAGGCGGAACAGTTATCTCTTTTTCTTAACCTAAAATCATGCAGTCAAAGAAATTAGATCCTTTATTTATGCCCTTATATAGACATGAATATTTTACCATCTTAAACAGATTCAGGCATCTCACATTTCTAAAAATTACCGGAAATTTACAGTCTTAATTATTTATTTGATGAAGATCAAGTTTCTAACAAAAATCAATCCAAAAGAAGTAAAACAATAAATGGCTTGGTTTTAAAGAATAAAATCTCAATACCATAAGCATGGCCCTGCTGCCCGCAGGCATCTATAGCCTCGACAGGGTTGCTTCAAAGCCCAAAGAATGCCAGTATCCCATCTGCTAGTTATAAATATACAATTCTGGTTAGGTTGAGTTGTTAACATTGTTTTCTCTTTTAATTTTAATACTCTTGAAAGCCATGGTTCTGGCTTGGCAACTAGATAATAACCATGCCAGTCACTAGTCTGCACCACAGTAAATAAACCGGCTCGTAATGAGACCTTTTATCCCTTAGTTTTTTTTCCAAGGGCCATTGGCCAGGCTTGGTAACTAAAAACGATAATGTTACTGAATGCAAACCTATGATCCTGAGCAGACTGGCTCGTTATGAGACCCTCTATCCTTCATATTATTTTAAAGAATATTCATCTCCAACCACGACCAGAATGTAGTAATGATTAATATGCAGTGAGATTATCTTAGCAGATGGGGTAGCAGATCTAACTCTCTTTACGAGAAGGGATGGCGTAAAAGATTTAAAAGATAACCTTGCCAGGTCCTGCCTTAATCCTTTTGGAAAAATCTTTGCCAAGACTCATATTATTGATTACTATTAACATGATTCAAGAATTTCTGGTAAAATCTAGAAAGATGGAAACCTGTTCACTGTTCAAGACATAAAACGGTAAGACAATTTTCAGGACAGTAAGACCTTTGTGCATGATTTGCAGATCAATCACAGAACTTGATAAAAAGACATCAGCTTGAAGTTTGATAGATTAATCAGACTCAAAATGTGCAAATAAAACAACAAATAAATATGAGAAAAATATCCAAAGCAAACAAATCAAATAAACTCACTAACCAATTCCACAAACCAAGCACACCACACCAGATATGTACCAGATAATACCTTGAGGGGGATCAGCAAAAATATTTCTTAATCAGATGACCATTCACTGGAAGGTTGTTAATGTCACCCTCCAATGTCTGCAACCTGAAAGTGTTAGGACCAAGTTTTTCTGTAATAATAAATGGTCCCAGCCACAGGCATTGGAACTTCGTATGTTTTCCTTTATCTTCATGCTCCTTGTCCCATTTCAGAACTAGGTCACCTACTTCCAAATCCCGACTGGCTGATTTCCTGAGATCAAATCAGCGCTTCACGGTCTGTTGATGTTTATCAAACTTTTTCCTAGCCAACTCTCTATCCTCCTCTAGTTTATGCAAGGTGTTAATTTGATGCTCCATGGCAGAACAAGGTGTCTCCTGTATTGACTGGGAGAGCTGTAAAGAGGGTAAAAATAAATGAGGGGGCAAAATAGATTCCTTGCCGTATACCAGGAAAAAGGGAGAGTTTCCTATGGCAGTTTTGGGAGTCACTCTGTCATCCCACAAGGCATTCGATAAGGCGTTGTGCCAATTCCTATGATGATTTACCACCGTGCGTTTCAGAATTTTGATTAAATTTTTATTTGAAGATTCAGCTAACCCATTACCCTGGGGATAATAATTAGCTGAATATTTTAACTTTATTCCCTTTTCCAATGCATACTCAGTTAATTTCACAGAAGAGAAATAAGTTGCATTGTAAAAAATGAAAGATTCAGGAACACCGAATCTGGTGATAATAAAAGAATCAAGGAATGATATCACCTGTTCCGAGTTAACCACTCACAAGGGGATGGCTTCAACCCATCTAGTGAAATAATCTATGGCCGTCAAAATGTACTTATGCTGCTGTGAAGAAACTGGTGTGATTGGACCGACGATATCCAGACCCCATTGCTGAAATGGGACATCGATAATAATCGGCTGGAGGGGTAACGCTGCTTTCTTCAGCCTGCCTCCTGCTCTCTGACACTCCTGACACTTTCTGGCAAAGGTATATGCATCTTTGAACAATGTAGGCCAGTAGTATCCTGCTTTGAGTATTTTATGCGTAGTGGTTTCTCCGCCAAAGTGTCCCCCAGCTGGTCCTGCATGTAATTGAGACAGCACATTATCAGCTTCACCTCTTTCTAAACAACGAAGGAGGACTCCTTCGAAATTCTTCCTAAACAATATGTTATCAATCAGCTGATAAGGGGCAGATATCAATCTCAAAGCGCTTTTATTACGTGGGTCTAAATGTTTAGGAGCATTCCCATGTAATAGAAAAAACTTAATATCATCATACCAGGAATCAGGAGGAGTGGAAATCGGAAAAACTTCCCTTTCAAACAAAGAAGGTTCCCCAAAAAATTGCTGGTCAGATTCATAACTGTCCAAAGATCCAGTTGCCAGCTTACAGAGTCCTTGTCCCCTAACAATATTTGAAGGCTTGATTTCCAGGTCATATTCCTGAAGTGCTGTAACCCAATGGGCTCGCTTTTCACCCAGGTCCTTTTGTACCAAAAGATTTCTAACTGCGGAATATGGCACAATGACCTTGGTATGAGACTTCAGCAAATAAGGCCGAAAATGTTTGACAGACTTAAAAACAGCGAACGCTTGCTTGTCCACTTCTGGGTAATTCAGTTCTGCACCATTCAAACCAGAACTCGTAAAAGCAATGGGAGCTTCATTATTTTCCTGATTTTTCTGTGTTAGAATAGCAGCATATGAAGAATCGGAAGCAAACGTATATAAAATAAATGGCTTAGAAAAATCTGGGCTTGTTAAGGTGGGATCTTCAGCAATAGCTTTTAAGATGTCATGAAAAGATTGTTTCTCTTCAGCAGACCATTTAAATTCAGCATCTTTCTTAATCATTTTCTGAAGCGGCCTAACAATTTCAGTGAACCCAGGAATAAATCTAGAAACAAATTTTATCTTCCCAAGAAATGACTGCATAGATTTCTTTGAGTGAGGCATAGAAATATGGGATATGGCATGGGTATGTTCTGGGTCAATATTGATACCTTGTTTAGAAACAACGAAACCCGGTAACTTACCTTATGTCACTGAAAAGATGGATTTCTTAGGATTCAGAGAAATTCCATATTTCCTGCAACGCTCAAAAACTCTCCTGAGATGAGTTAAATGATCAGCTCTATTCTTAGAAAAGACAGTAATATCATCAAGATAAATAACAACAAACTTACCGATCAGACCTCTAAATGTGATATCCATTGCTCTTTGAAATGTTGCTCCGGCATTAATTAAACCAAATGGCATTTTCCTGTAGGCATATGTTCCCCAAGGGGTCCTGAAGGTGGTTTTCAACTAATCTGCTTTGGATACTAACACTTGGTTGTATCCGGAAAAGCCATCTAGAAGTGAAAACATTTCAGATCCAGAGACCTGTTGCAAAATTTTCTCCATTGGAGGAACAGGATAATTGTCCTTATCTGAAACCTTATTCAGATTTCGGAAATCGACGCATAACCTGATATCACCATTTTTCTTTCTGACGGGGACAAGATTTGCCACCCACTGTGCATGCCGTACCGGGAAAATTATTCGGGCTGCAAGGAGTTTATTTAGCTCTTTCTTGACAGCTGGTTCTAGGCTAAGATGCATTTTCCTCAATTTCTGTTGAAAAGGTTTAGCCTCTTGTTTCATAGGAATGACATGTTGCATTATATTAGGATCGAATGTCTTAATATCCTCATACGTTCATGCAAAAATGTCTTTAAACTCACTAAAAAGTCGTATGAAGGCTGTTTTTTCCTGGGGAGTACACATATTACCTAGATTGACACATTGAGGGTTATGTTCAGTGCCTAGATTTACAATTTCAGATTGCATAATGGAGCTGTTGGTCTTACAGTTCCTTGCATCTTTAAATTTATCCTTCAAGTCATAGAATTTCTCAAGTTTTATTACCGATCTGGGAAGAGTACTAACCTGATTGAGAGATTCCTGAATAGAACAAGGCTTATGAATTACCGCGAAATTGTATAGATCCTCATCGTGAGTCATTTCATTAATGACCGCATCTTTAAAAGTATCCTTTAAGGTCAGAAAATCGATCAACTGCTCGTCGTTGTTGAATACTCTCCAATTTGCGATTATGTCAGGTATGGAAGGCCTAAAAAGCAATTCAACCGAGAAAGAATCAATAAGCATTCCTTCAGATGGAATTAACCTTGAAGCAACATTAGCTAAAAGATCAGCTTCCTGATTTAGATAACGAGGGATAGAACTTATGTTAAAGGCTTCAAATGCTAGTAATAGATTCCATACCTCTGCCTGATAATTTCTCAGATGCCCAGCAATGCAGTGTATAGTGTTACGTACCTGACTGACGATTATCTCAGAGTCATTAGAGGAAATTTCAACTCAAAATGGGCCTTTTAACTTTTATTCAAATTCCATGTCATAATGTGTTAGCCAATGAAATTGCTTTAAATTTGAAATACCGTATAGGTCTTAAACACTTTTTTAATATAAATTTGGGTTAAAAAAACTACTTTTTTGTTTGTATTTTTGACATATCTCCCCGTGTTTTTACTCAAATTTCGATCGGGAGAGCTCGTTGGATGCGGAATTAAATTATGCATCCAACGAGCTCTCCCGATCGAAATTTGAGTAAAAACACGGGGAGATATGTCAAAAATACAAACAAAAAAGTAGTTTTTTTGTTTTCTTCCTCCAAAATTAATAAATATTATTTTATTATTTTAACTATTATTTTATTAGTTCATTTTAGGAGGCCCATTTTGAGTTGAAATTTCCTCTAATGCTCCTAACACTACCAAAGCCTTGGCTCCCAAGTCAATTGCTTTTTTCAGACCTTGAATCAGAGCTTCGTATTCAGCCACATTATTGGTGCAATCGAATTCTAACCTGCAAGCAATGAAATACCTCTTCCCATAGGGATCTATCAGCAAGCAACCTGCACCAGCCCCTTCTTTTGACTTAGATCCGTCAAAGTATAGAGACCAGAGACCATTGTTCAGATCTAAATGTACCGTGTTTGGGACTGGAATCTCTTCTGGGACTTGAGTAAAATGGAATACTTCAGACTGCTGTACTGAGTTTTGGACTGGTGAAGTTTCAGCTTCAAAATTCCCAAAGAAGGAATCAGTCATGTAATTGCCCATTATGGTATCAGTGAATAGTACCGGTTCATTAGAGTCATCCAATTCGATGACTGTATGCTTCATATACCATTCTCGATCGATTCTGATCTTGTTTGGACGACCATTATGAGATATCCATAAATGTGACCAGTCTGTTGCAAAATATCCTTTCAATTTTTCAGACCAATCTCTGCTAAGAAATAGGCCATACGCTTCCGGGATATCTGCAACAATTATATCAATGATAAAATGGACTTGAGGGTTCGAAGCTAACCTTATCAACACATCATTCAATTTCCCTATCACTTTCACGTTTGATCGATCAAGCTGCACAATACTTGTATCACAGGGCACAGGGACTGCATTAATTTTTTTACATACAGAGTATGGCATAACATTCTTGGAAGCCCCTGAGTCTATCATATAGTTGTGCACTTTATGATTGCAGATCTCAAACGTAAGTAAAAAAGGAGGAGTTGAAGAATCAGATTTCTTGCCTATGGATGATGCATTGACTGAAGACTTTCCTGAGTTATCTTTAGTATCAGCAGAACTGTTTTGATTAGAAGGGGTTTTGCCATTTTTACTTAAAGATACCCCTTGTATCATTTTATCTCTAATCACAGGTAACTTAAGAAGCTCATAGATAGAGATATTAGCTCTGATTTTCTTTAAATCTTCAACTAGATCGTATTCTAAGTCAAGAGAGGGTGCCGATTTAATATTTGCAGGTTGGGTTTTTGTTGGAACAGCTGAACTATTACCTGTAGCAGTGGTAGAAGGTTCCCCTGAGGGTTGATCTTTCTTGCTTCTAGTGTTGTATTGATGCTGGTTTACATTGACAACACCCACATCTTCGTCATCAGTCAATTCTGTGGTGTCCCAGAAATCGCTAATAACATGAGGAGGTTTATCTTCTGCGTCATTATCAGTGTTTTGGTTATCTTCAGAATTATGCCCAGAAGACTGGGCATCGCTTTCAGCTGATGTTTCTAGACTTGAAACTAATAACTTGAGGAAACTGTTAATTTCATCAACACTATTGGCTTCAAAAGGTGGAGTCTGTTTTGGAGCTGTATTTTGGAAAGGTCTTCTGAAAGGTTGTCTAGGTGGTTCTTTATTAGGTGTGTTTTCAGAAGTACCTTTCTTTAAATCAATGATTTCATTGGACAACTTTTTAATAACTCTTTGGATGCTGTCTAAGTCTAGTGAATCCTGGCCTTTTTTCTCGGCGTTTGTGTTCTTGGTAGGACTGTCCGTCTTCTTACGAGAAGAAGATGCAGAATCAGTATCTACCCCAGGGTTTGCCTTTATGGCAGACATATCTTTCTCAACCTTAACTGCTTCTTCAAATTTTTCAGCAAGGGTAAGTTTGGCTTTTTGTCTGACAAACATGGCCATTGACACAGGGAAGGCTGAAGTGTAGAATTCAATAGTGACATCCTCAGCTGGCCTTGAAGCAGCAGGAATCCTGTTTCTTAGAGTTAGGAATCGCTGGTTAAAATCTTTGACCTTTTCCTTGGTTTCCATGTGAATTCTAGACAATTATAACACCGAGGCAGCTGGAGTCTTATCGTCTCCGAATTTGTTCATGAAAGCAAGATCGAATTCGTTCCAACTGGTTATAGAACCAGCCGTAAGTGAAAAATACCATGTCGAAGCTTTACCCTCAAATGTATAAGGGAAAAGTCGACAAACCACATCTTCATGTTCAACATCTAAGAGCCGAACCACTAACATAAACTTCTTAACATGATCTTCCACTGGCTCTTTCTGCTCAGGATTGAACTTGGGTAACAACTTCTCAGGATGCTTAGGTAAAGGGTGTTGATTTCCTGGGACAGCCACTGCATCCTGAGCTAACCATGGCATGTTAGCATTAGGGTTTGGGAGGTTTACACCTGCCATGTTCCTTGGAGTTGGAGGTGGTGAAGGTGGTGTTTGAGGAATGCGAGGGGGTGAATGAGGTGGAGATGGTGGTTGACCAGACCCTCTTGAAGCAGGTGGTCCTGAAGAAGATGAAGGCTGATTGGAGCCTGTCAGAAACTATTGTATCTGAGGATCAGGAAAGGCACCTACAGGTTGTTCCTGTTCTTCCGACGTAGGTTCCGTATGATGAGTACGAGGACGTGTGATTTGCGGGAGAGGCAATTCAGTGGGTTGGCGCCCAATGAGATTCGAATAAGCCCTTGTCAAAATCCTACGAGATTCGTTTATGGCTTGTTCGAACTGGTCAAGTTCTTCAGGTTGGTGAGTACCACTAGAGTTGAACTGAGAGATAAGGTTTCGAACAGATTCATTTAGAGGGGCTTCACCTAAACGTGATGACCGGAGAGTACGTGGCTGTGATGATGACTGTATTTGAGGGCTGATAGGCTGATTGGTTTTGTTAACAGGATTGTTTTCATCAGCCATTTACTTAAGCTGCCCTCCTTCTAGCGCCATTGTTGACGGGCATATTTGACTATGCACGTAACGAGGGAAGACAACCTAGACCGGGATCCTTAAAGCAGGATCCAAGCTGTTTGGGATGGTTGTTCCTGACAGGTTTAAAGGCTCTGTTAGCCTAAAAGTCTAATTAAAGGAAGTCTAACAGGTAAAGCTAATGCTACTGATTGTTAATCAGATCTAAACCTATCCCTACACGAGTTAATAAATGTTATATCTAACAAGATCAATCAGTTAAATTACATCTACTTCAAGCAATTAATTTATCATACAAAAATAAATAAGTAATTGAATATTAACAGAGTTGATAAATTTACATAGATATATTATAAACACTTGTACATTAATTACAAGAGAATAATCTGAATTGTAATATGAATATAAAGATTAGATTCAAATAAGATTTTTTTGGTAATATAATTAACAGAAACAAAAAATATATTAACCTAATCTAAGTCCTATCCTGATCAGGAGCAATGCAAAACTTTAACCTGAAATCAAACCTGCTAATGGGACTACTGTATTAATAATCTTGAAAGAATTCAAAAGAAATTCAGAAATGAACAAGATCATACAATAGACACATATATCACATATGTTACGATGTCAATAATCATTTTACAACATGACATACATCAGCAAATTTAAATCAGTATAAGTCGACAATCATATATAATATATTTGCACAATTCTTTAAAGAGATTATAACAAACATTAATAATATAGAAAAACAGTAACAAGACCAAGGGATACCATAAACACATATGCGAAGTATAAAACTGTAAACATATATAAGTATCACCAGTTTAAAATACTGTATCTGCTGACAAGAAACTGCCTCAAGTTACAGAAAGATCAAACAGTAGTCTTGTCATCTCCTTTCCCAAACTATCGACCCTCTTCTAGTACCAACCTGACTCTATTAAATACTTCGAATTTCACACAGAGACAGTTCTACAAAACTGGAAAGTATCTAATATAAATCTCAACCAATCTTATTAAAAATGACAAATGAAATATGTCATTTTTAATATACGTAATAATCGTTTTGAGATTGAAGAGATTCGACTGATATTACAAAAATCGGAAAAAGACTGGAACTAGTAATATATTAACACCTGGAACATAAGATAGCCAATCGATCTGTTCCTGATTATGTGGGGATCGTCCGGAGAGTAAGTAATCATCAAAATCCGAGGCAGGATCCAAGACCATCATCTGCGATACTGCACAAAAAGAAATCTAATTAAAAAAACATACCAAAGGAAAATGAAATAAACTAAATAATAAATGAATTAAACCGAATACCTGTAAGGAAATAACCTGATTATCAATCTATCATAACTTCAAACCTGAAACCCAAAAGCAAGTGCATTTCAACCCATTATAAATTCACAGGTGCGTTAAAAACCTGAATTTTCACACCACTAGATGGATTCTGCGACGGGCCCTTAAATTGCATAAGAGTAATTTGAGCATTAAGCTCCCTTACTTTCTCCTCATTCTTATCGTTTTCATTCTGCAACTTTAATACCCTTCGAATCAAACGATTCTTATGCTTTTTAACACGCAGCAAAGACTTAGTGTCTGCATCTAACTGCTCTTTCAACTTTAAATTCTCAGCCTCCACAATATCACGATGAGCCGACATCTCAGTCACTCTTCCTTCCATGCTGCGAATCTTATCCAACAAGCAGTTAACAAACAGTGGGTGCATCATATCCCCAACCTGATAAGAACTTGATACGTTTGTCTCTACGGGCTTCTCCTTAGCTGGAGGATCAACAACCGGATCAACTCGAACATCTTTATCAAACGCAGGAAGCCTATCGTCGATAGGGTTTGAGATAGATTCATGCGCAACATTATGGTTATCAATAGGCAACACAGGGTCTACTTCTTCATCGTCTATCACAACAGTCTCGACATGAACACCATCATTCATAGGTGATTTGACAGCATTGCCCTTGGCCATACTTCTAGTAAACCTACCCATAATCTTGGCTTCCGGCCTATCGCTTCCGCGATTGCAGGTTTTATTGACATTCCTCTTTGGTGTAACCGACGACAAAGTTGAAGACCTCCTCATGCGTTTGGAGACCAAAGGAGTACCAGGGCTATTTACCGGAGTGGACACAGGGTCATGACAACCGTTGGGGCTCATACGGCCGGTAGGGTTTAACAGGGGTTCTGGTGCAAATGAAAACGAAGCATGACTAGGCTCTTGATGCCTGATACATTCCTCAAGACAGTCAAACTGACAGTGGGAGAAAGCCGAAAAACCATTAGACTCAATGAACTCATCCCATGACCGGTCTAATTTCGACAATTCCCTCTCAATTAACATTCTGACCAAGTCGTGATGGAAAGGGCTATGGCCAATGTACTTCGGGCCTTTTTTAATCGCAGAGGACATTTTAGACAGACTCTGAACCAGGTAATAAGGTAAATTCAGAGGAAACCCAATAAAAACAGACATCAACCGCAAATGGTAAACATAGGCCAAAGATAGGTGACCTTCACAAGTCACGTACCTATGTATTAAGTCCAAGACCAGGTGCCATTCCTTTTTAAAGTATCTCCAGGCCACTCCAGTTTTGAACGATACCTCTTGACAGGGGTTTTTAAGCAGCTGCCTCCATTTAGTTATGTCCATTCGCTTATATTTAAACCACCTTTCGCCTATTAATGGAAGACCAGTTGCAAGCACAACTGAGCGTTCATCCACACGAAACTGGAGATCACCAACTTTAACCTGAAAGTCGGCCAAAGACACAGCAAATACCCTCGTGACTTCAAGGTTCGAATCCGAAAACTTACTAATAAACGGCAACCATCCCATAGCCTCGACCTTGGCTGAAAGTTCAAGGTTCAAATCCAGTAATATCATCTCATAGGGCTCGACTCTCACTACCGGAGCGATGACTATCTATGCACATGCACGAGAACTCACCCAGAAAAGGTATTCGAGATCAAAACACGACAGAGAACCAGCAAGAGAGCACTCAGGGTGCAGACCCAGGAGAAAAACTAAGCAACGGAAACTTATGCGTTCATAAACCGACTGTGACGTGGGTGGATGCAGCCGATAACCCTGAAACTTCGGCATGAAGGGGAATGATAATGCTACCAGGTAATCGAAACAAGAAATGACAGCAAACAAATTGATATTAAATTGATCCTGCCATAATTTATCCCGAGCTATTGACGTAAGACCACTCATTGCATAGACCACAGGTGCTGCACAAGGATGATGCCACGACATTGGTTAGCGTACCATCCATTGAATGTGGTGGACAAATTCGAGTACAAGGAAATAATACCATATTCATTTACCGGCAAGTGGATCGGTTTTTGGCGGTGACAGACATGAACCAAACCACCTACAAACAATGAACCTCGATCAATGATATATCAACCTTAGTATATGATAGTCTAACCTTCAGGGATGGCGGACATACTACGTGAAATACAAGTCCCACGACGCATTGTATCAACCCCGACCTTTACGTGTGATAATAAAATTAACCTATGAAGCTTATCATCAAGATCAAGACCAAATAACAAGGTTGGGTCATGCATAATTCGCAGATTAGATTAAAGGCTTTGGAAATATAATTCGAATAGACCCTGATAAGGTACCAAACCATACAACGACCAACCTTCCAATTTCACAAACATATCAATATTTATAATAACAAAATCAAAGGGTAAAGATCAAGTGATAAATGCTTGGATAAGGTTTCAAGATTAGGTTATAAGGAAAAGATATGGAAATGATTAATACTCATCCCTTGATTGTTAAATGTAAATCCATCCAAAATAATAACTTGATAATGGTGATTTTGTCAAATAACCTATAGTTTGCAAAGGCTGCTTAAAAACATAAAATTTCACTGATTCAGTAGCTCACAGAAAGTCATCATTTCAGTAGCTATTGATTCATTAGATTTGTCCTGAGAAATTTGAACATTTCATCCAACAAAATAGGATTTTGTTTGATGAAATATGTATTTTGTAAGGCTGTTGAGCAGGGGCACAATAGTATGTAGTGTTATTCAATCATAACCTTGACGGTTTCAATCATAATCAATACAATTAAGCAAATGCATTAATCATATTAATTGACAAAGATAGATATCTATAGGTATAGAGAGAGATATCTTCCATTATAATACCTTATTTCGGTTATAGTTAATAAAATTAACTTTAATTCGTGTTAAAAAGTGTAGTTATCGCTTTGAGCATCTAGGGAGTCTATGAGTAGGTAAATTACCATTAAAGACTTAAATTCTAAGGTGAGTATTTTTTACCGTCTTCCTCTTGGTGCGCCATTGAACCCAAGATGACACCAAATAAACTCTACTAGCCCCCAAGGATATACTCATCTTTTACCTTTTCCCCCTAGTGGATTCGTCCCCAATCGTCATTTTAGTCGTGCAAAGCTTTCAGCCTCCTAACCCTATCAATTTCATCTAAAATTTGATGAAGTTACAATCAGTACTTATAGTGCCTTTTACTTACACTTCGTGTTTTCAGGTCATGTAGTAAGGGGGTATTACAATGTCAAGAGGAGCAGTTAGATGAAATATTTACTATGGACACCTTATGAAAGAAAATAAATATGCATGCAGATAAGTATTGGATAGATATTTCATACTTATTTGATGAAATGAATATATGTTCTTACCTTCTGGTATTGGACAATTTCTACATACATTATGACTATTTCATAGAATTATTATAGCATGCATAATTATTCTTAATGATTTATATAAATATGTGTGGATGTGTCAATCTTGGGAAGGAAACTAGGGAAGTGGATGATCAATGTCGGTGCATTATGTATCAGGTGACCAACAACTATACTTGATTTCTAGGACCAAGAACACTATGTCAAATGCAGCTGAGGAATCAACTTGGGAGCTAACAGATGTCGTGTAGTGACATATTGTGCATGTCTAAAGACATGTTAAATTATGTCATTGTATATATGGTGTTAATGATGCACCAAGTGTGGTGAATAAATTAAGGGGAGACGGGAATGTAACACCTCATTCTTAACCCCAAGATGTAAATATGATGTAATTATATGAAATATAGAAGTTAGACATGAGTGGTATAGGATGACCAAATATATTGTAAATATATATATGTTTGGTGTTTAATATCAAATCCCTAATAGTTACAAGTGAAGAAAGAAAAATAAGAGATGGGGGATATGAATACAGAAGTGGGGGAAGTGATAGGTCCGGCTAAGAGGTTATGGCCCTAATGGACTTTAACTATACCTTATCCTTCATTAACCTTTTCAACTTGAAGTCCCTTTACCATAATTAGGGCATAGCTTGGTTAGGAAACACTGGGGGTGGTACCAGAATGAGGTGGCATTGAAGGAGAGGTCGTGTATAGGTGGGGATGTTGGGTAATAGAGCCAATGAATCCATCGGAAACATGGGATTCCCCTGACATATCTCAACGTGAGGAGCAAACATGGGGAGCATCAGGTATGATGGTATACAGATAACCCGATTAGGCATAGATAAGATCAAATTGTTGTGCTTTGAGGATTGCTTCTTCCTCAGTTTATGGGCACTCAGATGCAACGTCCTTGGCGATAATGGGGAGTAAGGTTTTAAGAAACCAATCTAGGAAAATCTTATCATCTAACTGGAGTTTACACAAGCTACGACGATGACGCCACTCATGGATATGATCTATGATATGGATAGAAGTGTTCTATCTACAGGATAATAGGATTTCCATGCCCTCATCATAATGGACGGGTAGTTGGAATTACTGAATAAACATTGAGGATAACGAGGAAAATTAAGGATAAGTAGCATGGGGAAGCTCAATATACCATTTGGTTGCCACACTAGTGAGTGTGCATTGGAATATATGCAATTAGATAGAATCATTCTCTATGTTGTTAGAGGAACACCATAAGTGAAATGACATAATGTTGTTATGAGGGTATTCTCCAGCTTTCCCCTCGAACTTAGGGATGTACGATGGGAGTTTGGTAGGAATGGGAGGCCACAACGAGTCATGATGAATGGGGTCATTTGGTAACCTTGTTAATTTTGGCAGGTTGAGACTATCCATGAATGGTATACTAGGACCTGGACTAGATCGAGGGGGGACAATGATGGTGTTGGGACCTACGGGTATGTAGTTGTCACATGCAAATGAGGGTTGGTAGGGTTGACTTTCAATAGTAGGAGTAGTCACTATAATGGTGTGAATAACCAAAATGGTGGTAGAAGGGCCAATTCCCCCATGCATAAATGAAGGTATGGTGTGAACCATGGTGGTTGGAGTGGGGCCACCACTAGTGGGTAGAGTACTAGCAGTAGTGTGTGTGCTAGCAGGGGTAGCACTAGGAACAAGACCCGAAGGTTTGACAAAAGGGATACCCGGGATGACGGGTGGAGAGGTCACAAGGGCACTATCAACCATCCCCCCTTGGAAGGGGTTGGGAGGTGCACTAGTCATGGGGCTAGATGGGGTAGTGAAAAAGTTAGGCTCGGATTGATAGGATTCCGAATTAGATTCATATGTAGTGTATGGATCTGAAGGTGGTGAACGACACCAAATATGGATCCGACAATGACGGTTCAAGGAACCGAACTAAGGGGTATGCCCCTTAGGTCTCTGTGAGTAGAATGGTGGAGCAATGATGGTGTGATGGTGTGTTATATGATAAATGAAGGCTCAAAGGTGTCACATGCAAGCTCAAATGAGGGTTGGTAGGGTTGACTTTCAACAGTAGGAGTAGTCACTGTAATGGTGTGAATAACCAAAATGGTGGTAGAAGGGCCAATTCCCTCATGCATAAATGAAGGTATGGTGTGAACCATGGTGGTTGGAGTGGGGCCACCACTAGTGGGTAGAGTACCAGCAGTAGTGTGTGTGCTGGCAGGGGTCCCACTAGGAACAAGACCCGAAGGTTCGACAAAAGGGATACCCGGGATGACGGGTGAAGAGGTCACAAGGGCACTATCAACCATCCCCCCTTGGAAGGGGTTGGGAGATGCACTAGTCATGGGGCTGGATGGGGTAGTGAAAAATTTAGGCTCAGATTGATAGGAATCCGAATTAGACTCATATGTAGTGTATGGATCTGAAGGTGGTGAACAACGCCGAATATGGATCCGACAATGACGGTTCAAGGAACCGAACTGAGGGGTATGCCCCTTAGGTCTATGTGAGTAGAATGGTGGAGCAATGATGGTGTGATGGTGTGTTATATGATAAATGAATGCTCAAGGGTGTCACACGCAAGCTCAAAATTCTGACTACATTTGAGTGTGTATAAGGAGAGTTGATAAATGGTGGCATGCAGGACACAAAGAAATCTCTAAAACTAAACTGCAATAGTGTGTCACAGCAGGAGAGTCTACAACAAAGAGGCCAGAAAGACAACATGAAACACTACCTATAAATAAAATGATGCACTAACCTATGGGGTATAAGTGCAAGCAAAATCCTAGCTACAAGATGGAAGCCCCTCACAAATCATATCCTATGTTGGGTGGTCAAATCCACAATCAAACAATACAAAATGGAATAACCAAAATCTAAGAGAATCCCACTATCGAGAGGGACCTCGGGTAAAATATTCCTAATAGAATGGAAACTAGGCTACCTCGTTCAAGAAACGTCCTGGATGGTTTCTTGGTGCTTGATCCCTTTGGTCTTCGACACTCGATATGGTCCTCGACATACATGAGGAGGACTATGAAGGGTTATCCTTCGGTATGGAATGGAGTGCAGTGTTCCACCTTGACTTCCAAAACCCCTTCGTTGCGACTTACCCCTGTAGAGCGAGAGACCCTTCAATAGACTAGTCGTGACCGTGTCAATAAATAATAGAGGATTTTGGATCCCTAGAGGACAATAACTATGTCTCAGATGTAAGTGACAAAGGGGTGTTATTTGGACCCGTATCATCAGTGTCCTAACTTAACTACAATATTATTTTGGTCCTCAAATGAGGTTACAATGTTGGTTGAGTTAAGTTAAATTTTAGGCTCAGCTAGGGGTCATGAACTAAGAGTTTTACTTCAGGGTGTGAGATGTGTGCACAAGTGATGTGTAATGTCTAAACCCCAACAATCTCACTGCCAAGATGCAAATGCAGAAAAATAAATAATAGTAAATATTTTTCAAAACAACTAATTCTTTCAGAAAACAAAATGTACATAAGTAAATGAGTGCATAAGGAACTTAGCAGGATGTAGGAAACCCATGGGGGGTATCAAATACCAAGATCGACTAAGAGGCCTCACATATAAGGAAAATAGGACTACAAAACAAACCAGGAGGGTTGTAAGCAATCATATCTAGAAGGAAACAGTCAGGGAAGAGGCAGAACACAGTCAAGGGGTCTGGCAAAGAGTCTCAAAAACCTCAAAGGGATGAAAAAACTGCAAGTCGCACATATTGGTGGAACATGTGCGGTCGAGGTCGCACAAAACTGTAAAACCATCGCAATCGAGGAAGAAAATTAGCAGAAAGACTGAGGCTGCACAAAACAAGGGTTTATGCGCAACAAGTCACAAAAAAATGGGTCACATTAGCAATCAGGATCACTCCAGAATCATGGATAAGTGTGATATAGAGTTTTGGTCTAGGTCACACTTTCGAGGCAAAAGGAACGACCTAGGTCACACTTATTGGGAAAAAAGGTGCAACTTGGGTTGCATCTTTTTGTCGGATAGGTGAGATCCAGTTGTAACTGAGGGTTTTTTAAGGAAAATTTGTCGGCTTGGGCTGTGAGGGTAGGCACTATGATAGGATTGGTTGAGATATGCCATAGGGGGGCATATCTGTGACAATTGAAGTTACCCAAGCAGAGCAAACCAGTAAAAATACCTGGAAAAACAAATATCCAAAGGGGTTGAGACAGTGGAGTCATTAAATTGTAGTGGGGATTTGTAACACCCCGGTTTTGACCCCGTTGCATTAGATGTATATGATGATGTATATATTGTAAATGATCATGGTGTGGAGCTAGAGGCCAAGGCCCCACCATTGATCGGTTATGCTATGTTTTGGGATTTAATTTTGTCACCGATTGTATATCGGGGCATGCGGCATATATTATGTTTGACATCATGTAAATATGCATCTACAATTAATTAAATGAACCCGGCCAGCTACGATCGTGGAAACTAAATCGAAAGGGGCATGATTTTCACAAGGATAAGGATGTGGGGGAATTTGTCAAACCTTGGGCCATTGAGAGAAAAACCCATGTGTCTTCTTCCTTTGTTTTATTCCAACCACTTTCATTAAGAAAGGCTGCTGGTGGTTGAGGCAGTTATGATCTTTGGGAGTGGGGTGGCAGGACTGTTAGTCCTCACCCACATGCACACTCCACCCACTGTTGACTTCAGTATGGAAGGAAAAACCTTCACGCACCCCCCAATTCGCAACCTCACGATTTTTGCTGTTCATCCCTCACGCAGACATTTTTCTTGGCTCCACGAGTTTGCTGAACGCCCACGCACTGCAATTTTGCGTCCTCCCTATAGTTTTTCACCTTCACGCGCTTCCAATTATCTGCTCATTGTTTTCACGCACAGGATTTCTTGTTTTTAACCACGTAGTTTCTCCTCTGCGAATTTGAGAATGGTGTGGCTCCGTCCTTTGCTCAGGGGTTGATTTGTGGATTTTGCACTGTGATTGCTCACGCACCGGTCGGGATACTGTAAATTCGTCCCCAAGTGTGGCCTACATACATTTTTCCT
>LPNX010394909.1:104384-162917 GCA_001517045.1 Pseudotsuga menziesii | reverse complement strand
CACACAGACAGAGCTAGAGGGCTGGCCTTCTTCTCCATCACCCCTGAATAGCACTGGAAGGGAATGCAGGGCCTGAGGGACTGTGTAGCAGAGAAGGGATTGGTTCCTTGTGTTGGGTGTGTTTGGGTGTCTTAGAGGTCAGGCTAGTTCTGGCGTAGGTGTTCTTGGCTCTGTAATGAGCCCACCAGCTTAGCATTTAGCCTTTCTTAACTCCTGGATGGCCTGATAAACCCAATTGTGTTGGCTTGGCTATGTCTTGTATACCTTTGGCTACGTGTAAGCCTGCTAGTTCCCTTATTCCTTGGAGAATCATGCCCAGCTCGGGGGTGGCAGCGTTGCTAAGAGATTAAGGAGCACGCTGGCCTATGGTTGGGTGGAACGTTGCAGCGACGTAGCTGGTTGCAGATCAAGTTCTTCATAAGATAAGTGATTTTGTTCATTTTACTTCTGCAACCTTATTTTCTGTTAATAAAAATGATGAACATGTTAAATGAATGCATGCATGTATGAATGTTGTTGGTTTCCGTTGTGTATGATGATTAATTGCATGTTTTACTTCAATGAATTTCCTCTCAGCATTCTGTTTGAGTCATTTTGTGTATGCATATGTTCATGGGGCTCTTAGCCCGGGTGGTTTAAGCCACGGGTCGCGTCCTCTTCACCGATCGGAGGCACGGGGATGTGACAGGATTTCTCCCCTACTACATGCAAAAGCACCTACCCTAGATTAGCCAGATCTAAGGGTAGAGTTCATGGTGCAAGGTATTTCTCAACCTCGACTTATAACAAGCAATAACAATCAATTTATATTTTTATCTAACTAATGCAATAAAATAACATAAAGAAATACCTTTAACTTGGGTCACTGCAATTGTTTGAGGAAATGATCTGTAGACACCCACGATCCTGGTCTCCATTTATCTCCAACAAGGGGTTGACACCGGGAAAGGGATCAAGGGTTACACAGAGAGAAATTGACGTGCAACATGGGATAGTGTGGCGAAAGGTGATGATGGCCAAAAAGGAATTGAGGAATGTCCAAAATTTGAAATTTTTTGTAAGGTAAAGTTGTTGTGGGGAGACCTTCACAATGTATTTATAGGATGATCCAAGTTTTCTGACCCATGGTATTTTATTGTGCATAGAATTTGTCCATGGTTTTTTACCCACTCTCATTTTAGGGTTTTTTGGTCTTTTTTTGGAGAGAGTGGGGTTATGTTACAATAAATGCTCAACTTCCCTGTATTTATGGGGGGAGGGATAATAATATTTTGGAGCAATTTTGGTGGAATTAATTGTGAAGGTAAAAATGAAGGGAATAATGGTGGGACTATGATGTATAATTACAGTTTGGACCATAGAGAGCTTTGTGGAAAATTTTTGGTGTTAACATTCTCTATGGATACTAAACCATGTTCATCTCCGTGTTTTTTTGATATATGAGGATAGTTTAAAATTGCACTCTTAATTTTTTAAAAATTTCATCAAATTGCAAACTAGCATATTCCATAAATACTTATTATAGCTCATCCATTTTTCCTTAACTAAGTTTATGAATCTTTCATCCTCAAACCTCTTTGATCTAAATTTGAAAGAGCTAGGTAGTTTTATATGTCCCTTCTCAATTTGGAGCAATATGGGGAGATGACATAAATCTCCTCCCACCTCTTCGCAAGTCTCAGTCCTTTCAAAAAGCACTCATAATTGCTTAAGGTAGTATAAATATGTTAAATATTTTAGATATGATATCTTCTCCTATTCTTATTTTCTTCAAGGTTGGAATCATGTTTATTGGCTCCACATACACCAACCCTACCTCTTCAAATTTGTGTAAGAAGAAATATGCCAAGGGGTCCTTCTTGGTAGAACCCCCCCAAATTTAGTTATTTTGGTAGTAGGATGAAGTTCTCATCTGAGAATAATTTTATTAGCTTTTTAGAAATTCTACTCCAACACCTCCTCCCTGAAATAGATGTGAACCTGGTAAGGTCCATACACATTAATTATCAAAGGCCCTTCCCCAAGTCAATTGTGAATCATTTTGATTCAATCCTTGATGCCAAAAAAAGAAAATTAATCAATCCCATTGATTTTCCCCCCCAACCTATTAACAAATCCCCTAGATTCCCATTGGAATCAACTGCTAAAAACCCCAAATCAATTTAGGATTTTGAGAGATCATCAATGAACTTATTCCCCTCCTCCATAGTCTCTTGAGTCCTTATGCTGCCTAGTTTGTGAAGGTCTACTAATCTACCAAATGCTATTTTTTTAGGGATTTCCCAACCCCCTTATGTTGAGGGACATAATTATCATGATGTAACCTTCCTCACAACATGCTTTGCTTTAAGGGACCCTTTTAAGGTCTATCGTCCTCACCCCCCACCCAATAATTTTTCTAAGGGCTTGATTCGATATTTCCTACCCCTTCCTGATTGAGATCCTTACTTCATTACATCCCTACCCAAAGCCCCTTCAATTCCTTTAGAATCCATAATCATTAATCCTTTTCTTGATCAAAGGTGATATCTAGAGAGGTTAGAGACTTAAGGTCCCTCTTCAAGCCCCGTAGGAAGTGGATTTCCAAATTTTCCTGGAATCTCTTTCCACTCAAAAAGTTTGAGTTTAAAATTATCCCCTTTTGAATCCATAAGCATCTTTAGTAGAGAGGACCTTCCCCTCCTTATCGTTTTCCCCATTTTTAGCCCTTTTAGCAAAAATTTGTTTACACCCTTCAAGCCTCGACCATGATTCAATAGGTGAGATAACATCTGTTATTTCTAAATCAACTAAGAATTTTAGAGAACAATATAACTTACCAATTTGAATAGAATTCTATATAGAGGAGGATTCCAAACATTTTGAGTCCCAAACAGAGGAATCATATTTCACATTTGTCTTTTCCACAGATGGGGGCTCAAATTATACTCATAGTTCACTTCACTTCCTGCTAGAATTGGAGAACATGCTATCTTTTTCTAACAACAAATGCCTAACGTTTATAATTACGTTGTCTCCTCCCTTGGGTTCTTAGTAAGAGTATCATCTGTAATTCACATAGTGGGTGATATCGCCTTCTATGTCTCCAACTTGAAACCTACACTATCCCTCCTTTCCATTTATTTTTATGAAACTTCAATGTACATTCATTGAGTAAAAGTCTATATGCATGATACCTTGATAAACAAAAGGGTATTCCCATGTACTCCAAACTTTGTACATATTGTCGCCTTCCTACCTTAATTTTTATTTCCTCCACCAACTTATCCTTTAAATCCATCTAAACTAAAATGTAAGCCACAAAGTGAGAGGTAGTCCTACTTAAAATGCGCATCCACTTCAAGGAATGCCCCCAAGCTATATCACGTAACCTTGAACACCTCCATAGATTAAAGCTCCAATGGGAACCCTAAAATTTAACCCATCCTACATGCTTGGTATTCCTTTCAACTCTTGGGTCAAAACTTGGAGACCGGTTTTCAAGATTGGAGATGTCAAGCCGTAGAACCATTTTGACTTCAAGATATTTACAATGTCAACTTCTAAAATGAAATAAGATGCCAACCAACCTATCTAGAATGTGTGGAAACTAGATGTGTGCCCTAACAAAGGCTTCCAAAACCTTTCTATCCAAAGGGTTAGGTTCTTCCTCCATGCTTTCAACTATACATGTACTTCTCTTTCTTTAATCTTATCTGACAAACCTAATACCTTCTTTGGTTCAAGATATCCCTCCTTCTCAACCCCATGGCACAAGCATCCTAGTTTTTTTTGGCTTCAGCCTTGAAACAAAAAACCACGACAGAGTTAAGACCCTTACCTCCATATGTTTCTTCAAAAAGTTGCACATAATTAGGCATTGAATGTGTAATCTAACCTTTTAATGAAATTTCAATTTTAACTTGTCTTAGGTTTTGTCAACCACAACCCTTTAATGATGAGGTTGTTTATTTACAAAGCTATCAAATACTCCAAATTCCTCAACCCTTTCATGGTTTACCATAATTTGTGGAATGCACAATGAATTAGCTATAGCTAACCCCCATTTCTCCATAGGATACAATCAAAACATCTCCATCATGGAAAATAATGTACCCCTCGGTTGAATCTATAAAGCAATCGACTTTTCGTCTACCTTGGGTTTTGGAAAACCCAAAACCAATAAATTAAAAAACAATGGGTATCAAATGGAGATACTTTTTCGTGATGTTATAAATGATTTTGACAGAGTTCTAATTATCAAAATGAGACAAATTGCACGATCCACTAAAATATTGTTTCTCTTTATTTTTGGAAGTTTGTGTCACATTAATATTATCTCCCTACGCTACGTACAACGCAAGCAGCTTTCAAAAAATCTTAAAGGTTTAAAATTAAAAACAACACTATCAAACAAAATATACCGACCTTAGCAAACCATATGGTAAAAAAAAAAATGCACCTACCATTACAAAACATATGCAAATTTTGGTTTCTAGTAATTTGTACGGACACATTCATGCAATTCCTTAGCCACCAAGGTTTTGCTGGGCAGATATTTTTTATTTTTAGATATTTCTTAGACCGACAAAATGACGGTGTCCGCAATTCCAGGTATGCTGCGTCACTATTAATTTTTCACTCCACGTGTACCCAGAACATGTCCACGTGTCTATTTTGGTAAAGGTAATTATTTTAATATGATATTCCCTTGCTTAAATTAAATTCGTTTCCGATTTAAACTTAAAGTTCGACCACCGCCCAAGAATCTTAGTATGAGCCAAAAAAATATCCACCGTCAGAGTTCTCTGGAAGCCTCTCTTTTATTTATTTTTTTTAAATAAATAAAAATTTATAATAATTGAGTTAGATAATAGGAAACACTTAAAGTAGTTTAGGTTAAGAAAACACTTAAAATGGTTTAGGTTTAGTGTGATTTTGATGGTTTAGATGTTTTGAGTGATGGATTTTTTTAAAGACTAAAAACAATTTTACAAAAATTTTAGCAAGCAAAACTTATTTTTAATTAATCTAGATTTTTATATTAATTAAAAATTCACTTTAGGCATCTCGAAGATGAGCCAGACACTCAATCATTATCTACAGCAGACTCTCCACAAAATACCATTAACCATTACTGCAGATTCTCAGCCAAAACTAATCTTTATATTATCTTTTAATCATTAAGTTATGATAAAATTTATCACCTTCCAAAAAATAATTTAAAATTTCTTTCAAAATAATCTGATATAATACTTGTAAAAGATTTCCTTACAAAATATAATAAAATTTCTTTTGAAATAATATTATTTAGAAAAATCAAAGTATGATCAGAATTACATTTAAAATAATATGATATGATATTTTTAACGACTTGTTATTTAAAAAAATTAAGGTATGGTCAGAATTACATATCTAGTCAAACAATTAGATAGTCAATACATAGAGACTCAACAATAACATTATGTTATTTACAAAAATCATATCATTTCTTACAACCACCCAAACTACATCAAATAAATCTACTTGTAATAATTTCTATTTTGTTATAAAAAAAATACTTTATCAACATATCAGCCCAACACTTGCTCAAAACTTAAAATTCTCAAAAAGTTAATAAATAAATACTTTTTAATTTTTGCTTTCTTTAAAAGCACAGTAAAATTTCATATTGATTTAGCTGCAGAATCATACATCTGTAGAATTTCGAACGCGTTTACCGACAAAAACAATATAAAAATTGATACCTGTTTTCCCAAAAGCACTACAATACCCTGACAATTAACGACTCTTTACATTTGACCTTGTGAATCATGGAAGGTTACGACTGTGCATTCTCTTCTAAGTGTCGTACATAGATGTTCTGCCTGGGATTTTCTGTTCAACACATTTGAAATTGCATCACCGTCCAATCAATTTGTTTGCCAAATTATATAAATTCTAGTAACTCTTTCGAATCAGGAAAGCCAATAGTTAGATCAGCCCTTCAATCTCTGCTGCTGCTGATTATATATCTGAGATTTCTCAAATTCCTTGTCCTCCATTAAAGCTTTTCGAAGCTTATTTCACATTCATGCGAGAGCTTTGAGAGATTATCATGATATGCTGTTCAGTTCGCTCTGTTAACGCGGATTCCAACTTCACATTGAGTAACTAACCGGCTGTGCAGAAAGACGGAAGGAAAGAATATATAAGCTGTCATCGCTCTGCTACAGGAAATCTTAGTCGGGTGGAAAAGTGAACGTTACCCAAGGCCAAATCCGGCAATTGACGGGACACCAACGGGAAGACCCACATCGTTAATCTGCGCTTTAACAAAATTTCTGAGTGTGCACATGTGCCATCGCAGCAACAGTAAGATCCACATCATTAATTTCTCGCATTTCTCTGCATGCGAGGAGATTTGTAGGTGTAGAGCCTGCTGCCATGGGAGCTTCAGTAAGGGGCAATGGAGGCCTCAGAATGAGCTGCTTGTGGGCTCTGGTTTTGCTGTTTGGTAAGTGTTTGTTTTGTGTTCACTGGATTGCTTTAGTTTATTCTCTCTGGTTGTGGGCTGTTGAATGGATTATGGAATTCTTGATGCCACAAGAAGAGTTGGCTAGGACCTTACTAGATTGACATTTGAGAGTGTTCTGCTATTTTTTTTAATGGAGGCATTTTGAGAGCCCCAGATTTTGAGTTTGAGTGGGTTGCAAAGTATGTCTGTGCTTACATCCATTTCTGAATGTTTTCTATGAACTCCCATGAAATGTTCCATTTGTTAATGTTTTCTATGAACTCCCATGAAATGTTTTGCATTATAGAGTCCAAGTTCTTTTTATATAAAAAGATACAGTACTATCCAGAATTTTTCTTTTTCATTTTTTAATTTTAACTGATACTGTTGTTGAAACATAATTCTATACTTATTAGTTACCGATGTTCTATACTTATTAGCATGTCACTTCCAAATAGGCTTTTTCATTTTTTAATTTTAACTGATACTGTTGTTCAACATAATTCTATATTTATTAGTTACCCATGTTCTATACTTATTAGCTGAATTTTTGAGACTTGCCTTAGTATGTGTCTTACACCAAAATTTTAGTGTCCCAAAATATGGACACTGGACACTTTCTATCATATGCAGGACATATGCCAAAAACTTGTCTTGATTTCTAGACATGTGTATTGTCAAAAGAGAGGAAGAGGATAGAGGAAAGAGCTAGGACAGTAATGCTAATTTTGACATGGAGGAGCAGGAGGACCATTAATAGTGGCTAGTACCATTGATTAGCTATAATATTCTTTTGTGTGGCTATTCAGTATTTTCATTTTGTATCTAGTAGTATTGTAAATACTAGACTTAGTACTAAGTAGTATCTACTCTATCTGTATTTGCTGGTGGCATTCTCTGGGTATCTATGTAATACATTTTTATTTTTGTGGTTTTATCAGAATTATCAAATATGCACTGAACATATTATTATTCATTGATAATTTTATTATTGGTTTTTTAATATCTATATATATAACGTCTCCCGTGTCCTATTTCCGTTTCCGTGGTCGTCGTGTCTAGTGTCCAATTTTATGCATAATGGGGCATCGATGTACCATGTGGGATCTCAGATCCCTGTATTCTACCGTCCTTTGCTCTTCCTTTTTTAAGATCCATCGAATGGAGAAAGAGAAAATTATGGATGCTGTGCATTAGTCTGCATAGGCGAAGTATTTCTAAAATGCCTGCAAGAAGTCTCAATCACCTAAATAGGAAATGGGAGTGGAGAATCATGGTTCTTGGTCATGTTAAATGAGGTTGGAGGGTCTTAGATTTTGGGAAATGGGAATGGAGAATCATGGTTCTTGGTCGTGTTAAATGAGGTTGGAGGGTCTTAGATTTTGAGTTTGGAGGGGAGTGCAAACTTATAAGTTCATGCTTTTTAGGTATCTAGGTTCTCACCATGATCTGTACTATCTGCTTCTGCTTGTGAATATTATGAAATTTTCAGGAAAAACATTTTTGATGAATCTTAACATTCTACAGTTATGAGGCTGAAGGTCTCCTTTAACAATGATACTGTACTGAAGCCTTTTCAGAAGCTCTATCTTTAATGCAGAATTAGAGTAACAATGATACTGTACTGAAGCCTTTTCAGAAGCTCTATCTTTAATGCAGAATTAGAGGAAAGAAAGAAAACATTGTTTCACTCCAAAATATTTGCTCAGAATTTCATTTTTCTTAAAGCCTTTCACCAACTTCAAAGTTGGTGAAGGTCAGGGTTGAAACATAGCTCTATGCTTATTAGGCATCCAATTATGAGCTTCACAAGTCTTCGACATGTCATTTTTTGTGAGATTTTTTGAAAGCAGTGAAACTAAAACCATAAAACATAATTCAATTTTTATTAAACATCCATATTCTCATTGTGACTCAAAGGTCTTCAATATGCCATTTTGTGTGAGTCTTTCTAGTAGGCAGTGAAAGAGAAGATACAAGTTGTGCCATAAAAGGCATGATAAAATCTACTATTAACATTTGCTTTCCTCATCAGCATATTGGAAGTGCTTTGCACAATAGCCTGTGGGAGATATCCACCACTGCTACTTCGATTTTTTCTAGTCTGTAGAAAATGCTCCAATTCATGGATTTCTGTTTACATTAGGATACTGCAACTTACACTTGATGTAAAATCTTTTTCAGGACTGGCTCTATCAAATTCTCTGTCCAACACAAGTGCCTCCACAATAGGAATCAACTATGGACAAGTTGCAGACAACTTGCCATCACCAGAAGTAGTAGTGGGTCTTTTGCAGACAAACAATATCAACAAAGTAAAACTCTTCAGCGCAAATGAGACAGTCCTCAAAGCATTTGCAAACACTGGTATAGAATTGATTGTTGGAATTGGCAATGAAAATGTTGGCAACATGACTGATCCAACTAGAGCCACTGAATGGGTAAATGAAAACATTCAGGCCTACTTACCAGCCACAAATATCATAGGCATTGCAGTGGGGAACGAGGTTTACACAGGAACTGACACACAGTTAATGGCAAACCTGGTTCCTGCAATGAAAAACATTCATTCGGCCCTTGTCAGCATCGGTGCAGACACGGATATTATAATTACTACTCCCCATTCTCTTGGGGTACTTGGGAATTCATATCCACCATCTGCTGGTTCCTTTGTATCAGATATGAAGAGCCTAATGACACCGCTTTTGGATTTTCTGTCTCAGATTGGTTCTCCTTTCTTCATAAATGTTTATCCATACTTTGCATACAAGGGTAACCCAAGCCAGGTATCCCTGGATTATGTACTATTCAAACAAAATGCAGGTGTTGTTGACCCAAACAATAATCTTCTCTATAACAACATGTTACATGCACAGGTTGATGCTGTTTATTCTGCACTATCTGCACTAGGATACCCTAATCTAGAAGTCACAGTCTCTGAAACTGGATGGCCTTCAATGGGTGACGCCAATGAAGCAGGTGCATCTCTTCAGAATGCCCAGACTTATAATGGGAATTTGCTTCAGCTTCTAGCTCAGAACCAAGGGACTCCTTTGAGACCCAAATTTACTTTGCAGGCCTACCTATTTGCATTATTCAATGAGGATATGAAGACTGGCCCAACGTCCGAGAGAAACTATGGGCTCTTTCAGCCAGACGGAACGGAAGTTTACAATGTGGGATTAACTGGAACATTATCTACTGGTTCAACTAGAACCGTGTCTACCGCTCATTCCCCTGCTGGTGCTGATAGTCCATACTATTATATTTCTTCTGCCAAGGTATCTTTATCTATTTCTTTCCATTCTCATTTTGTTTTCTTTATAAAAAAAAGGAATTGTAATGTTTAGATATTTTCTTCTAGCTTTTTCTCCCTATATGTTGCATCTGTCTACATTATTTCACAAGGATGCAAGCTTAGAAGAACCAAATTGTGAAAAGCACTTGTACTTGATTGTAACTCTGGTTCTTGTCATTCTCAGGAGACCTGTTCTGTTGCTTCTTTCTACAACCATCTCCATCTTTTGGGGCTCTCTACTTTCTTTCTTGTTCTACTGTTTCTACCATGATTGGAGCCATGGAAGGCCAGTAAAATTTATATGTTTCCATTCATTCAACATCACCTCAAATGACGAAAATTCAGAGGAAAACCTGGGACAGGCTACTAAATATACGCTGCTAACAGTGAACCAGCAGGCATATGCTTTAAAGTTTACACTGATAGCTGGAGCATCCTCATTAGCGAACAACTATTGTCACATACACTGCACTTAGTCTCAGAATTGTAACATTTGCAAACATGAATATCAGCTCTGTTGCAATTACAAAGAAGCAAAATCTTATTCTGTTCCCACAAATCTGTACTCTACTATGCATTGTTTCCTTCTGTCAGTTAAAGATAAAGCTCAATTCAATTTTGTTGGACCACAACTCAATTGATTTAACTTTTTACTTTTAATGTTGCAAAATTCTGCATATTAAAGATTGAATATGTGTTTGTGTTAATGATCACTTTTTCAGATATCCCTTTACTTACATTAATATTTAAATACATTCTACAACATAGTATAAATGAGAGGTATAATATTGATTAATTAAAATTAAAAAAAAAAATTCTTAATGAATTTGAAAAGATTATATATATATATATACATATACACACCATTGGGCAGCAGGAGGAGTTGTGTATCTCACTTACAACAAGAAGCTCTCCATAAAATTCAGTACAAGACGAGTTTCTAACAGTAAAGCAGAACTTTGAGGGTTATGGGCTGTCCTCAGGGTAGCCATACAAAAACAGATGAAAATTACGGCTATATGGATACTCCAAATCGTAATAGAATGGGCTAATAGGAGAATTCAGAGCAATGCACCTCATCTTCAACATTGATTGAAAACTAAAAAAAACAGGTAGCCACTTTTGAAATGATTTCTTTTAGATATATAGGGAACTAAATATGGAAGCAGATCGAAGTTGGTACTCTCTCCTTCTCTATGTCTAAATGAGGTTGAGAAATTAAGAAATGGACAAGCTGGTGATTAATTCCTGATTTTGTAATTTGAATTAGGAGAAGAACTTTATGTTGTATAAGAGACCAATCTTCCTTTTGAGAAAAAGTAGGAAGCAACATATATAATGAAATTGTGTAATGAAGCCATAAAGGCTAAAGGCTAGATTCTTGAAGGCTAGACTCCATGATGTAAACTCCATGATGTAAGCTCCTTGTGGTAGTTCAAATTTATTCAATGAGAATCAAGAGATTTTCCCATTGAAATATATATATGTGTGTGTGTTTTTAAGTATTGAGAAATTTCTGCCTCAATTTTTATTAATTTATATTTAGATAAAATATATTTGGGTTTGATGTATTTATTGTGGATAGTTCAATAAAAATAAAGAGATTTTTCCATTGAATATATATATATATATATATATATATATAAATTTGTACCTCAATTTTTATTAATTTATATGTAGATAAAATATATTTAGGTTATGATGAATTTATATTAATATTAAATTTAATCATGAACTCATGTAAACATTAAACTTTTCACTGAAAGAATTGCACAAACACTTCTCAATCAAAGAATATGGCATTAACAAATATTTCATTATGCATTTGTTGTCATGCTTGTATGGTGGTGCATTGAGCCCAAGCATACTCTCTTCCTTGTGACCTCCCTCTTTCAATGAGGCTCTCCATATGAATTTGTCTTCCCTTTGGCTCCAACCCGGGAAACATTCATTATGGAGCACTTACATGTTAATAAGTGTTACAATTATAGCTTTCAGGGATTATTGGGTGTATAAGTGATTACCAAACCTTGGTCTCTTTTCAGGATTTAATGCATTGTGATCCTCAATACTCACTCTCTCAAAACTAGATTACTACCACATGGTCCATGATCCATAGATTTTGAGCTATTTTTTTTCTAATATATATATATTGGCATTTTATCAATCTCAATGCTTGCTAGATTTTGAGTTTTTTTTTTCCAAAATACATTTTTTGGGGGGGCATTTTATCAATCTCAATGCTTGCAAGATGGCCTTGGAATAGAGGCCATGGTTTATGTACAAATAAGGCCTTTTCATTAAAATTTGCTCTTCGAAATTTAATTCAACTACTATCTCTGGTAGTATTGTCGATGTTACTGATGCCTGCATTTGTGTTGTGCTTGATTTGTGTGAGGGTTATTCAAAGAAAATAGGTTATGGTATCATGACTATCACTAGATTCAACAACTTGATTATGAGAATACAACTTTCAAGTTCCATCTTTGTCTAGTTAACAATAAGTCATTTGCATGCTTCTATCCAAGGCTCTCATCTCCCAAGGGACAAAGGAGAAAACTAGTAATTTAACCATGAAGGTTGAATATTCCACTTGTGCAGCGTCTAAAAGGAATGCATTATTTGAACCTAGGGCTCTATCAAAGTTTCATTCATTGTGTTTGGATGTAGGAGTTGGCCCTACAACAATGGTAACAACAATCAAGCCAATCCCTAAAATGTGGATAGTTTCCATTTATAAACCTTCTAGGGGATTATAGATGTCACATGACTAGCTTGGCTATCTTGGATTTGAAAAGGAACCTAGATCTAATGATTGAATGGAATGCATCTGAATTGGCAGTGTTCCATGATCCTTCACCAACCCCATACCATTCAATATTGTTAAAGAATGCTTAAAAGAAGCAAGGGAAGAAAAGTACATTTTTTAATGTTTCAGATTCCCAATGAGGAAAGTAGCTTGTATTAACATATATGTATCAATTGTCTAGTAGTCAAGTTGGCATAGAATCTTGAATGAGCATACTTTCAACTAGCTTCTTTGATTAATTTGAAGGAGTGGAATAGTGAATATCAAGCTTGGAATCCGCTTCACTATGATTCACTAAACCAATTATGATTGCCCCTTTTCATTTGTATGTGTGTATTGGTAAAAGAAACTATTGGCCCCACTTGTGGTAGTTAATACATTGTGTTATTGTGTTTTAAGGCAGCATGTTGGAAAATTTGATTCATTGCAATGCGATAAGGATCTATTTGTTGGAATACTGGACAATACTGAGAGGGGGGGTGAATTAGTATTGATAATTTTTAACAATTAAAATCACTTTTAACGTATTCATTAACACACATGATCAACAAGATACAAGGAACACAACTTTTATCGTGGAAGCCAAGTTGGGAAAACCACAAAAACTTACTATAACTGCAAAATTATATTTACAATTGTTTTTGCAAGCTGCAACTTGCTGTAGACTCCAATCCCCAAGTTTCTCAGCTACAACTGAAGGATGCTACAACACCCTGGTTTCTTCCCGCTACAACATACAAGGATGCTACAACACCCTTTTTAAGAGCTACTACTGGAAGGAGGCTACGAAAGCCTGGTTTATCAGCGGCAATTGAAAGGATACTTCAACACCCGATTTACCAGCAACTACTGGAAGCAGGCTACAACCCCCTTGCATGCATGTAGCCTGCCCTAGCACCACCCTGTCACCCTAATATATTTTTATTAGACTTCTAGATCTTATTATGTCTACAATTATGTCACTGGTTTCTCATCACTTCCTTGGTCTCTGTCTTCTATTGCTGCTGCTACATGGATATGGACTCTAGAGACACCCTTAAGCAGGTCGAAATATGCACATATATATTCATCATACCCATATGAACCAGCGTGTCTTTTCACTGATATCATACCTCTTTCAATGATCACATCCTTTCAACTTTGTTCATTATGCCTATTCACCAAAATGCACTTTCAATAAGTGTGTCTCTTCAACAAACACATTTATTCATTAACAGTCATGCCCTTTCATCAAACAAATTCAACATTCTCCCCCCTTTGGAATTGATGGCAACATGTAAACATTCCCCCCCTTTGACAACAATGACAAAGGATAACCTATTATTCCCTTGTTGTAACCATCTTAATAGAAAATTTCCTATCTTTCTTCTTTTTGACAACTTCCCTTGCCAATATATCTCTTATTTTAAGAAATTTAGCTCTTTGCTTCTCTTCCACTTGTTAACTGGACTTGGTACTAATCAGTGCGTTATGATCTGGTTAACATCCTCATTTTCTTTCTTGTAGTGAGTCTTTAAAGGAGAACATGGATGATTAGTTCATAGACTCCCCCTTTCAATGTTCCTTCCCTTTGTCAACATTTTCTACATTTTGTGACAGAGTTTACACTCATAATTAGTTTTCTTCCATAAACTACTCTTCAAAAATGTATCATGTAACTTGCTCTTCTTAAGGAGTCTTCAATGCGACGAAAGCAATTTATTATCCATATGTAGTTGTTCCTTTAGACATTGACCAAATTTTAACTACCTTGATTGATACTATATTCTTCTTTCATACCTTGCACCATAATTCCTTGGTCTGAGGTAACAATGGGCTTTGCTATAGGTTCATAAACATGCTTCCGAGAGACAAATTTAGAAAGAAATTCATCAAACTGTTATGTGTTTGAATACCAATTGTTCCTTCACGGTCTTTATTGCTACTTTTACTCATCCTGACACTTTTTCAATAAACTGCATCTCTATCTTTCAGATTAGCCTTGAGTTGTCTTCCACTGTCAATAATTTTTGTAGTTAAAACTACTTTTAAAAGATTACATCAAGAATGATTTCGTCTCACAAAAACGACTATTCATAATTTCCCTATCAAACTTGGTCCTTAAGATTGGCTAAATGGTACCCTTAAGATCTGTTCTTGTATTAATCTTTACATCTGCTCATCATCCATGAAAACATGATTATCAAATCCTCCAAGTGTGAAATGTGGAAGATCATCCCAAACAAATGTGATCAAATGAATACTTTTAGGATGGACAAAGTTTTTAATTTATGTGTCATGACTTCATATTCTGAGTAATATGGATAATTTTCATCTTGTATTGGATTACAGACTTCATGGTCTTCATGGATCTCATGGATCACACATTTTAATATTTTCATGTTACTTCACAGGTCTTACACTTTGCTCTATGTCAACCATACACCAGTCTTATCATTTAACCATGATCATCTCTTGTCTTCTCTAATTATGCGTTTGATTTTCTTGCACTTCCACTATTAAGCGTGTTTGTCACATAGATGATTTATAGACAAAATATTTTTCTTCAATTTGTCACCTCTACTCTACTTCTCGTCTTTGATGAAGATAGCCTTTTATTAAGTATTTCTTGTGACTCTTCTTCTTCTTGTTTTTTATGGCAACCTCAAAACATTCTTTTCTTCTTACCAACTGATATTTTTCAAGTACCAATTGCAATTTTATGATATTAACTCCCCCCGAGTATATGATCCATTCTAATGCTAATTTTAGGGTTCTCTTCTAAGTCATGAGAGATTTTAGAAAAGGAATCCACCATTATCATCTTCATCTCCATCAATGTATTCTTTTACATCTTCATCTTGCTTTCCCTCATAATGGATGCCATTTTGATCTATAACACTATTATGCTCATCATCATCTTTGGAAACTTCCCTGACGTTTGGAATTTGTGTTTCTTTCGAATCTTTGTAATCTGACTTTCTTCTCCACATCTTTCCATGAGGTACCCTGCTTACTGGTCTTCTATCATTTGATGTGTTTGTGTCTTGTTTCCTTCTCAAACTTTGATCTTTTCTCTTGGTTCTGCAATCAATAGCCTTGTGACCAAACGTATGACAACAATTTCAATATCCAAAGAATGCTTTTTTATATTTAAAGAATATTTGGTCTAGTATACTTTTAATGGCTATTTTTATTTTCATATCTTCTCAAATTTTTTATCTGGGAAGAATTTTGATGACTAGATTTAGTCTTCATATAATTCTTTTGTTGCTTAGATGTATTCTTCTTATAGACATGAAACTTTTCATATGCTTTGCAATTCAGGGCTTTATGTCCAAAGTTATTACAAGAGTAGCAATAACCAAAAACGATTTGATGATATCTATTTGTCATTGTTATTATAGGAATCATATATGTTCTTTGTAAGAGAGGGGCATATTTCTTACTTTCTTCCTTCTTGAGTGCAACAACATAGCTTCTTTCATCTTAGTTTGGAAAGAGTAATATTCTACCTTATTTTCTTTGTCATATCCTAATCCAGATTTATCACTTGATGGTCTTTGGCTACTTAAGATATCATCTAAAGTCCTTGAGATGTTCTCAAATTTTGATTTAATAGATTCTTTAACGGGATTCTTTCTAAGCAAAATAACTTCTCTTTCAAGTCTTTTAGAGTCTTGTATTTTCTCCTTGAACTTCTCATTAATGGTCTACTAGTCTTTTATCCTCTTTACTTCTTCCTTGAAGTTAGCAACTTTATGTTTTAAGCTCTCAGCCTCTTTCATGCTAGCCATTGTTTGTTGTCTTGAATTGTGCAGCTCTTCTTGGAGGGTCTTGACGTCCTCTTCTTTTGATTTTTTCTCTTCTAGGTACTTTGACAAATTTTCTTTCAAAGAATTGTTCTTCATTTTGCTCTTTCTTAATTCTTCAAGGGAACTTATGAGTTATGTCTTTAGGTCCACCTATCCTTCCACATCTGAATAATATTCTAAATTCACTCTCTCCAAGAATATAATTTCTTCATCTTCACTTATCTCTGCATCTTCACTATCTTCCATGGAATAAAAGCTTTTCTTCTTTTTATTAATTTTTTTCTTGTGTTTGGTTTTACTCCTTTGATCTTTCTTATGACTGCAAGGTTCCTCATCATCACTATCATTCTCGAAAATAACAAGGCTTGCTTCTGCTCTTTGCTCAACTGAGTAAAGTTTCTCCAATTCGACCCAAAGTTCCTTAGCTGAGATACAATGTTCTATCTTCTCTTTGATGGGTTGAGCTAATCCATCAAGTATCGACTCCATTTCCCTTGAGTTATTTTTCTTGGATTATTTCTAAGACATAGTCCTTATTCTTTTTGTTGGGATGTAATCAGAGATTACTGAATTCCATAATCCATATCCTAATGAATGCAAGTACACTCTCATTCTTATGCTCCATAATGTATATCCTTCTTTATTAAGTACCGGAGCTCTGTTGGACGCAATCCCTTCTTGTCGATCCATAGGGGTTTTTAATAGGATCTTCCTTATAGTGGTTTAGACTGTAGTGAAGGATACTTCTCTGATACCAATTGTTGGAATACTGGACAATACTGAGAGGGGGGGGGGTGAATAAGTATTGATAACTTTTAACAATTAAAACCACTTTTAACTTATTCATTAACAGACATGATCAACAAGATACAAGGAACGCAAGTTTTATCGTGGAAGGCCAATTGGGAAAACCACAAACATTTTATATAACTACAAAATTATATTTACAATTGTTTTTGCAAGCTACAACTTGCTGGAGACTCCAATCCCCAAGTTTCTCATCTACAACTGAAGGATGCTACAACACCCTGGTTTTTTCCTGCTACAACAGACAATGATTCTAGAACACCCTTTTTACCAACTACTACTAGAAGGAGGCTACGACCCCCTGGTTTATCAGCTACTACTAAAAGGATGCTTCGACACCCCATTTACTAGAAACTACTAGAAGGAGGCTACAACCCCCTTGTAGGCATGTAGCCTTCCCTAACACCACCCTGCCACCCTAATATATTTTTATCAAACTTCCAGATCTTCTTATGTCTACAATTTTGTCGCTGGTTTCTTATCACTTCCTTGATCTCTGTCTTCTGTTGTTGTTACTACATGGATCTGGACTCCAAAGACACCCTTCAGCAGGTTGAAATATGCACATATATATTCATCGTACCCATATGAAACAACTTGTCTTTTTACTGATATCATGCCTCTTTCAATGATCACATCCTTTCAACTTTGTTCATTATGCCTATTCACCAAAACACACTTTTAGAAAGTGTGTCCCTTCAACAAACACATTTCTTCATTAACAATCACGCCCTTTCATCAAACACACCTCTTCATTCTGGAACTTCATTCCTTTTCACAATCATAACCTTTCATCACTCACATCGTTTCATTCTGGGCATGTGCCTCTTCATCTAACATGCACGTATCTTCATCGTGACTCTTCATAAATTTCTCGCACGATTTCAAAGCATTGAACATAAATCCTTCCACAATTACCTTTCCATGCTATCTTTCTGCAAACAACCTTTCTGCATTTATCTTTCCACAACGACCTTTCCACATTTATCTTTCCGCAACGACCTTTCCACAATTTGTAGGCGTGCCTTCCTTTCACAATTGCGGGCGCACTTTCACATCCTCCTCTGACAAACTCCTTTTGCAATTAACCTTCCGCAATCGCCCTTTCTGCAATCTGCGAGAACTCCTTCCTTTTGCAATTACGGGTTGCGGGATGCATGGCTTCCTTTCAACTTTTTCAATCCAGGCTTCCACATTCACCCTTTTCGCAACGATCTTTCCACAATCGTCCTTTCAGCAATCTACATGAACTCCTTCCTTTTACAATTGTGGGTTGCGAGTTGTGAGGTTACCTTTCAACTTTTTCGAAAATAGACTTCCACAATATCCTCCCGCAAATCTTTTTCCTCACTTACTTTGTTGTTATTATTATCATTTTTATTACTTTATTGTTATTATTATCATTTTATTATAAATTTGCATCAATTTATTTCCCCTTTTAACAAAAGTGAAGCTCTTCCCATCCACGAGGACATAATGTGAACATGAATCACAATGTAGAGATACAAATCTTTAACTATTTATCTTAATAATGATAAGAACTCAATGACTCTTTTGGGTTTCTTTGCTTTTTAACTATTTATATTAATAATGATAAGAAATGAACAACTTTATTGGGTTTCTTTGTTTTGGGTTTTAGTATAGTAAGATACTTTGTGAAATAGTCTAGATATATGGAGGTAGTTATATGATTTTTATGATTTTTATAATTTATTTATTACATTAAAGGTAAATATATATCTAGCTCTTTTTGGTTGTAGGAGAGATGCTTCCTCTAAAATAAAATATTTTATGAAAAACCATATAATATACGAAAAAAATGATTATATATTTGATTTTACTACGAAATTTTTAGAATGCTTTTTATATTGGATTATCTTTTTTCCTTCATATCATTAAACAACGAACACAATTTAAATATGTCATTCTAATAAGAACATGTAATTATATAGCAATAATAAGTAAAGGAGGATGTATAAGACATGACAGTAAAACTATTGATACTATTAATACTAAAATGAGAAAAGATGTTATGACATCAAGATAGTCGCACTCCATAGACAATTTCCATATTAGAAAAGTTTTTGGTACAAATAATACCCTCATAAATCACCATTTTCTCATAATACTTGACTAATCTATATTCAGAATGTATTTGCAATATAGAGTTTAGTAAAAATTGAATGGAGAAGCCTATTAGTGTCTAAACTCGATCCAAGTTAAGGATTCAATAATAATTCGCCAAAATGCTTATCGGAGGAGCATCGTTCTTCTCTAAGCAAGGAAGTTTGTATAAATGTAATATCCTTGTTTACACTACAATGTTTGTATAAATGTAATATCCTTGTTTAATAGTGTATTTTATGAAATTTTGTGCGGTGTTTGTCTTCATTGTTATTGTACTTAATGCATTATTCAAAGAGTATATTATTGTAATATGATACATTTCTCTATAATGTTTGTGGATAATTTGGTCTTATCTATTTTTATAGTTAATCATTGGTTAATTATGCTTAACAACATGCTAAATGATCTTGGTTTAATAGGTGTTTATATCAAATTGCAAATATTGATTCAAGGTATTAACTGGTACAAAGTAATCTTGCTAATTATTTATTTATTTTTATATCATAGAAGATACTCATGCACACCAATAAATGATAAGCCCAAGTCACTTTCCATGGTTGATCATTGTGCAATTCAAAATTCCCTATTGTCACATCTACGTGCATAATACATCTTGGGCCTTCACTTTATCTCCTTACAAAATTGTTTAGTAGAATAGAAAAAGGGCCTTAAAAAGTTCTTCATCTCTCATTATTTAGATTGCTTTCAAGTTTCATATGTTTTTTTAAATAATAATGAGTAGGGACTTTGTATTAAAAAGGTTCTAGTCAAATTATACATCAAAGTAATGCGAACAAAAGACTCGTCCTGGGAATAAGGAATACTGCTTCCATCATACAAAATGCATTCAAAATTTGTTTAAAGTTCCTTCTCCGAGGAATCCATGATATTTGCTAAAAGTATAAACTTGATAAAAGACACATAAAATAAGTGCTTACATAACATAATATAAATTATTTAATTATATGCTTGCTTTTTGCTTCTTCTAGCTCTCCATTCGCCTATTGCATTTCAAGATTACCCAACTTCATGTCTTTGAGTAGCTGAGAAAATGTATCTTCTTCTTTGGTATGCCCTGAAGTTGAGCCTAAAGAGATTCGATGATTTGAGGCCACTAATTGAGAATCTTTGAGAATGTTTTCAATAATAGATCTAAGGGACAAGCACTTGGCCTCTAGTTCTTGAATTTGCCTCCTTTGCTGCATTGAAATCTCCATTGCCTCAAAACTCTATGATCTACAATGATGCTCATTACCATTCATTGTTTTTGTTAGATATCTTATTGATAAATTCTTCTTAATGATAATGAATCCTCTAAATGTCATAAATGGCTTATTGGCGTTCCCCATAACACTCTAGGAAACCGATTATTCTTTGGAGTGCCCAAAGATACTCAATGAGGTCGAACAAATGAACTAACCTAAGACAAATTGAACAAACCCAATTCTCACTACATATAGATAACCATGAAAGGGGTAATACAAAGAAACTAAAATTGTTGTATATAAACCAAATCTAGATAAATTCACACAAACATAATTATCGAAATAATTCAAGAATTTTGTTAGATGGTCCTCAACCATGGGTTGACTACTACTATTATATCCTTCCCAAATGAAATATAGAGAATATGAAAGTTACAAACTAAGCTTGGCTGAGTCCACCCTCTTGAATTTAATTGAGCGTAAGGAAGCATAGTGGGTTTTGATTAAATCCCCAAATTTCGAAAGTAGACCGAGGTCTCCCAACAAAACAAAAAAACAGACTCAAATATTTTTTCTTTATTGTGTTGATAATAAACAAGGATGACATTCAAAGAGCCAACCAAGCCATTGAAAATCACACTATTTTTGCCATATGTTAAACCTTGGAACAAAGAACTATACATCAAAAGCACTAAGCCATGGAGATAATGACTTGTCAAACAACCCTTAAATGATCTCATGCATGAACTCAAGTGACCATACCATACTCAAAGAGGAATGGGGGTATATGAGGACTCAAAGCACCTTGAAGCTCCATTATACCACCTTTAGTCTTGAAATTAACATAGGTACATTCAAATTGATGGGACTTGGAGTGGGATGACATTTGTGATGCCATCCTCTTTTTGCACTACTCCTTCAATGCCTTATCCTTTTCACAGATTTTATGGTGTATGATTTCATTGGTAAAGCTTAGGGGATTGGGAGAAATTAAACCTCCCCATTATAAAAAAAAATGACCTTTTTTCTAGTTGAGCAACTCGGTTGGCTTGAGTATCTAGTTTCTTGTTGAATTCTCTCAAAACATGGTAGAAATCTATATTTTTTAACCTAAGAAGCTTCAACCTTGATTGTAGAAAGTAATTGGCATAAAGAATTTTTCATGAGCTTTATTATTATTGCCAAGTCCCCCATTACTATTAGAGAATTCACCCTACTAGAGCCAATACTCAGGAGCCTTAAAGAAATGGTCACTAGTACTATAATTGATGACCAAATTTGACGGGCCATTCAGAGGGCCTTTTGCAGCGACTCAACATTTCGGATGGCCTTCTCATGGCATAGGGTTGTTTTAAAGCATGTTATATTAAGCAATTAAAAATATTAAGGTTAACATAGATGTTTGTTAGTGTTTTCTTCAATTATAGGGTTGGATTTTAATAATTTATGATTCCCTCCATTCCTAAGGTGTATGAGCACTTACCTTTGGTTGCAAAAATAAGGCCCATCTCAACTAATCTTGAATTCAAAGAGCATAAGGGTCCACCATGTAGGTTGATTGCTTAATCCAAGGATTCACTTCCAATGACTTTTGATAATAGCAAGAAAATAATTTCCAAGAATAATCACAATAACCCTAAAAACCTACACATCATACTATTATTATTATAATATCTCCTTTAACATGCTATAAAAAAAAAGTTCCTTGCAATTTCTTGTTTGTTGAAAAAACTACCAATAATTAATTAAAATGTTATAATTAGAAATATCTTAAATTTTAAATTTATTCAATATAGACATTACAATTGAGATACCCTACTTATGTAAAATGAACTCAACCATAATTCCTCAAAAAAAGATCTTGAAGATGGTTCTCACATCATAGTAAAGAGTCACTATCTTAATAGTAATATATATGTTCAAATTTAATTTGGTAAATAGATATATTTTAACATTTATTATGTAAAATTTCAGCTTTGTTGGATTTTAATATTTATTAATTTACATACAACGTAAAACACACGACCGTCATCTAGTTTGCTTGGCCGCAGTTTGATTACCATGATTGCTTCGGTCGTTTTCCACGTTCACACTTTGCTATCAAATTCTTTTCCCCATCCTTGTCAAATTTACTTTCATTGAAAGGAGCAGTAGAAGCGTTCACCAAATCGCCCCCGACTCGCCGGAATCCGGCAGATCAATTTTGGTGTAAATCATATTTTCGAGGAATTAAATCGTAATTTTAATCATTTAGGTAGTTTTAAAATGCCCGATGTAGTATGGAAAGAGCTAATAAGATTAGTAGAATTCCAAAATAATGAAATAAACAATTTCACAGCAAACACTTGACTGATTTTAATAAAAAGTCGGCCGAAAATACGGGGCGATTTGATGGCTGTTTAAACAATTTCATAACAAGTATTGTTCGCCTTTATCCTACGCGTCATTGAAAGGCGTGGCAGAACTTCGTTCCCATCAATTGATGTGATTCGTGCCGTTAGATAGTTTCTATGACGTGGCCACGTGACACGTGCAACAATCCTCTCACTGCTACCGACAGTTCTTAGCAGTAAAATTAGATAAGATGACTCGCTGACTTAACGTCTTTTACACGAAGATAGTGACCGCCAGGCCTGGAATTTCAAATCTAGCCTGCCTGTAAAACATAAATTTGATAACGTTTTTTGATTTTTTATGTCCTTCTACATAATTATATTTTTTTAAAACAAACATAAAAATATAGCAGACCTGTCCATAAATCTTGAGCATACGGTCATCTTCACAAATTTTGATTAAAAACATATATAAATAAGAACAAATAAAATATATGGATGACAAATAAAATATATGGATGAGAACTTTGTTTGTCTCTGTATTACGGCATAAATAAATAGAAATTAGTAGTTTAAAGTGTGTATATTTTTATGAAGTTTAAAAAGAGTTAACAACAATTTGATATGAATATTTTATATCCCTTCACAAAGTGTAAACTTGATATTTGTTTCGCTAAAATATTGATATCAATTTTGCAGAATGTTAAAAGAACAGAGTTGTAAATGATCGTAATAATCTTCCATGAAGGAAGGAATTCCACCATAGTTAAATAATTTTAGCCAAATTTTAAATGATTTAAAAGAAATTAGAGAAATTCCAACATAATCACTTATATTCCAACTAGAACCAACCTTGATTAGAACAAGGGATTAGTGAGACATTATTCAATTCCAAGGGTGGATATTTTAAACAAGTATTAAAATTTAAACTACTATATGTTACCTCCTATACCCTCAAACAAATATTATAATTGATGACTACCATCTACACCCTCAAACATATATTAAAATTTATGACGGGCAATTTAAATTGGCAAACGTTAAATCTACATTCTAGAATTTTTCATGCCAGTCACAGTTGACATTTTAATTTTATAATTAAGTGTCAAATACATTTTCAAACTTAAAAAACGTTATACAGAACGTCAAATTCCAGGCCTGGTGACCACATGGCGCTCGAGGAGATTGATATTCATTTTCATATTAAGCATAATTCTAGGTTGTTTATTAATTTTAATTATATGGGTTTAGATACGAGGGAATTTTTTTAAAGTCGAACTGACTCATAGAATTGGATTCTTGAGAATTGAACCTTTTATCTCAATATCAACGGTCTTTCGATTGGTACTCTAACCAAATGAACTACCCCTTAAATCCAAGGAATAAATTAATTAAAACACAATATATTTTTTTATAAATTTAACATGTTATTTATAGAAATAATATTTAGGTGAACTAGATTCAATCAACATAAAATTTTAACTTATTATTATTTATAACTTTAATTTACACACACATATATATTTTAATATAACAAAATCTATCATTATTTAATTGTCAATAAAAATTTGATATTAATAACAATATTTGTAAAACTAATAAAGTTCGTTTTAAATAAAACAAAAAAATTATAACAACCATACTATTTTTATAATTGAATACATCTAAAACAAGGCTACAAAGATAGCTAATACTTGCAGAATTGAGCATTAGTATGTTATAAAGAAAAACGAGAGAGCGCTAATACTTAAGTTGTCGAACTATTACAAACCCTTTCATTTGTGTTGGTAGTACTATTTCATTTGGATTATCATTACTTAAAGGAGTATATATAGCTATAGAAGTGATTTTCATTTGCATTAGCAGTGCTTGAAGGACTATAACTAGGATTTGCATCGAGAGGGTAAAATATTAAGTCTTTCCGCAACTGATTGAGTTACCTTGGGAGACTGGAAATTACAAGTTAATAATACTTATTTGGGTACTACTGACTCGACTTATGAGGTTTTATGTCAAGACATTCATGACTAAATACATTAATGACATCGTCGATTTCGGGAATTGGAAATCCAATTTTCCTTAGAACTTTCAGGTATCTTTCTGATATCTGACTTTCGATTTCCCGAATTTTGGTTTTCGATTTCCGACTTCAGAACACGGATATCCACGTAACACTTACCTTTATTCTTGGTTTCTCTATTTCTGACTTCCGGAAATCCAACTTATGTTAGAGTTTTCAACTATATTTTCGCTTTTCGACATCTGACTTCCCGCATTCCGCTTTCCTATTTTGGGAAATAGGAATCCAAATTTCCTTAGGATTTTCAGCTATCTTTCCGCTTTTCGACTTGCGACTTCCTGAATTTCGCGAATCAAAAATCCAACTTTCCTTAGAACTGTTGAGCTCCGGAATTGTCTTTTATAATAATGTTATTTACATTAATTTCTCATCCTACCTACCATGATTTAATAAATTTATGTTCAATAAGGCTATGTTTTACTTTGTTTTATTAATTAAATCTCGTAAATGTAAAGTGAAGCTTAATATGTTATTTTTTATGTATTAAACGCAATATTGTTGAAATTCTTAACATTTTGGCATTCCAATCAACTTTGAGTTTCGTGCTAGGTTTAATGGCATGTTTCTTATTAGGTCCTTGGTTTAATTTATCCTCATCTTCTATTTCTCGTTGGTCCTGTAATACCTGCAAGTGAAAATGAAAAGCATGAGTTAATGGAAATATCTTTGTTTAAATTTTTTTTTAATAAATAAACAAAATGCTAAAAGTTAAAAGGTTATTAAATATACTTGTTTAAAATATATAGAAAAAACATTAGTAAATAAATTTATTCAAAAAATATTAAGATATTCAAAATCCATTTGAATTAAATATTTGGAAATGCCTTTTGAAAGGAGTTACATTGTCATTGTTTTATGTATTTAAAAAAAAAGAGCACATATGTTTAAGCCACCTCATGCTATGGTTTATTTACTTTAATACAAACCTTGTATTGCTTTTACGTTTCAAACATTCCTTTTATTATATGAAAGCCATGATTTAATAAAACTGTTCTTTTTACATGTACAGGGTGCTAATATGAAAACTTCTGCACAGGACGCATGCACCGTGAAGAGAATGGAGGGCACCCATCAAGCCGGGAAAGTTCAAGAGCCCAACCACAATCCAGAAATGCAGCACCCAGCAATAAATTCATGCAGATAACCTAGAACTAATTCATCCAGGAATCAAGATTTGTGAATTAAAATTTTAGTTATAGGTCATTCGGATGTCCGTTCAACCCTTCGTCTGTACCTCCGATTTCGTTGGTTGGTATATTCCTAGGCATCAAAGACAAGAGCCATGACGTGGGTTCTATTGGCGACGTGTCCGTGATGGTTTGTGAGCCCTCATTCAAGAAGATCCACGTCCTCCATCGTCCAGACCACCAACACACATACCGTTCACGTTAAGGGAACCAACACGCACAGAACGTGGGGAAACGACCTGTGTTCTTCAATGGGCCATTGTTGCAGTAGTAAAGACCTCTATTTTTAGAGAGGTCAACCACTGAAAGGGTCAACCTTCTCTCCATTGTAATCACTATAAAAATCCGTCTTTGGTTGAGAAACGCATGCATAGAGAGACATAGAAACGTTTGTAAAGTTTGCTTCTGATAATAATACAAAAATATGCTGATTTGTTAATTTTGTTTCTAGTTTAGCGTCGAACATCCTCTGTTCTTGAGAAGGGCCCCTTAACAACAACGTAATTCCTTGTTCATATAATTCGTTTTTGCTTCTTTTGTGCAGATAAGTCATTTCGTTTTTGTATGCATATAGTTTGTTTTTCTGTAGATGACATTTTTCTGTTTATAAACTATAATTTTCCTGTGTTTTTATGCAATTTATATCTTCAGAATCCATTCGGCCGACCATTTGCACTATTCGTTCATAATTCCTTTCAGTCTGTCTTTCAACCTTTAATTCGAACTTAGACAAAATTTTCAATCATTTCCAGAATTTCTAGTATTTTGTTTTATGTAGAAATAGTTAGCTAGGGTATAGGCTAATTTTCCAGTACTTCATCATGTTCTGTAGCTAGTTGGGATTTGAATCCACCTCCAACAATTCATACTTAGTTCTATATTAACACATAGATTAAGTATTTCAGTTCTAATAATGATGAAATCCATTTACATTCAGCATATATTTTACTGTTCAAGTGAGAAATAGTTCTGGTTTGAATAGAAGTAGCATAGTTGTCTTTTTGTTTATGATTTAGGTAGTTTATGAGTTACTTTCATTTGTTTTCATGCCTAAAACCTAGATTACCTTAAGCTTGTTTACAATTCTATCATAGACTTTGTTGAATATCTGTTATAGCTCAAAATGACACATCTTTATCTGTGACCACTTTCCGATGATTTCGTCACATGTTGACACTTCCATGATGACATTTTATGAAAGTCACTGAAAAAACACCTAACTTGGAGGACCCATATCTACATTTTTGTAACTCCCTTTGACCTCATCTATGCACTGTTAGAAATATATTTCAGTTGGCTAAAACTTTTTAGAAGACATCAAAGTCTAAAAATACACATAAGTACCATAAAAATGAGGTTTTTTATGCATATGCGAGTTGCCTTAAGGAAACTTGCGTATTGTACGTGACTTGTCTATATAATATCCGCGTATACCTTGAAAACGCGACTATTTACATTGAAAAACGCGTGGCATACGTGATTATTTGCATTGCAACCCGCGTATACCTACTGCATACGCGACTGATGTCTCTGCAACCCGCATATTCATGTTAAAAATACGTTTTTTGAAGTTTGGGTAGTTTGGGTGGTTATACAACTGACTCCTTCAGTTGTAACTGCTTTGCCTTCGACCCTATCTCTTCAGAAACATATAAATAGAGGTAGGTAGGTCCATGAGAGGGGACTTGAACTTTTGCATTGTTATGCTGGAGGAATTGGGACTCTCTTTGCCCACACCTTTGTCCTAGAAGAATTCTCTTTGTGTTGCAGAGCTTGGAGGTTGAGTTCCTTGGAGAAGAGAAGCAGTAGAACCAGATCAAGGTTTCGTGAGGTGCCCAACTTGAAGAGAAGGTATATTTGTACTTGTTTTCAAGATTAATAAAGATGTGATGTCCTTCTTCTTCCCAAATCATTGTTCAATGTGTGATTGAATTTATATTTATGATCAGATGTTTATGTTAATCAGAATAGTTTCTCATATTGCTTTGATTATCATTTCTTTATATGTGGTCATATTGGTTTGAGGAAGGTATAATTTGTTTTGCAGGTCTCTTGGAGCAAGAGGAGCAAGAAGAGGATTAAAGGGTTGCTTGGATCAACCATCATTTGGCTAAGGTATGAACCATTCCAATCTCTATTCTTGCTTATATATGCTTGCTGACTCATTATGCATCTCTCTTTCAACCACAGTACGTTGATGGCCTCTTAAACCCTAGCCATAGGATACTTTCCTTTACAACAGAACTAGCAACTCCACTGGGGAGAGCCTTGTCTGTTTGGGATTTCTCTGTATTTCTTTCAGCCTTTTGTAAAGTTTTAGGTCCTTCTTACAAGTTAGGAACACCTTTTGAGTCTATTGGAACACCTTTCATGCCGTCCTAGGCCAGTTTTTGACCCTTTTTGTGCTTTTTGTCATCCATATGCGAATTTCAGGCGAAACAGTCGCATGTCTATGTTGTATATGCAACTTGCACTACCTACAACCGACGTTTCATATGTGACCTGCTTTAAGGCAACCCGCGTATGCACCTGAATTTGTGTTTTTTCATTATTTTTTAGTGTATTTGGGTGATTTGAGTGCTGTTTGTAGGGTCTTCAAGGATTCTCTGCATGTGCATGACTCTTCAGAGGTTGATTTATCCTTTTTAGGCACTCTTTGTCTATCTTGTAAGTCTCTTTCAAGTCTTTGAAATTGTTTTTGTTGCCTTCCCCCCCACCTCCTTCTTTGGCTTGACCTTGTTGGACAAGGTATTGAGCATCCTTTGTTTGCAGGTTTAGATTGATTCTTGGGACTTCTTGACCTTTGTTTATGTCAGTTTTATTATTCAGTATCTTCATTCCAAACTCATTGGCTTGTTTACCTTTGTGAGTCTTCCTTCCAAAAGAGGTTATATCCAACTTTAGGGAAACCTAGGGTTTGTTTGTGGGGTGTAGAGTAGTTGTCTATTTGTTTTGCTTACATTACTTGCCTGCATTAGTTGATAGGCTGTTTTTTCTTTTGCATTTATAAAAGAAAAAGAAAAAGAACATATAGTGTTTTAATATGCACGTATATTAGAGTTTTGTCTTTAATGCACTGCATATCATTATTTTTGAAAAATAAAAAGAAATTGTTCTTTTGTGGCTTTCAAGTTTCTATTTGAAAAAGAAAGAGAATAGTTTTTGCTTTTTGCATTTCATTTCTCTTTGTTGAGTCATTTTGTTTCAACTTTGAGTCAAACCACCAAATAAGTTTCACGCCATTTACCCTATGACTAAAAAAAATCCTTTTAAAATGAACAATATAATTTAAAAATTATTAGTGAGTTTTATTTTATAGACTCATACACCAACTAGCTTAGGATAGACTTGTGGATTAGGAAGTTTCAACTCTCCACAAGTGGTTAAATTTAGACGTAGTTGGCCAATCACTAGGTAAATTCTCTTCTATGTTGATTGTATCTGGGAAGCTCCTCTCAAACGGGAGTTAAGCAGGAGGCCACGTGGAGACTTGGACTGAGGAGATAACCCTTTGATTCCTTGTCAAAGCGTAGACCAAGGTTTTTGCTCATCTGGGGACTTCTGTCAATACCACCCTTTAGGCCCCATGTGGTGCTGATGTTAACAGGGTTTTGAGATTTTCTACCCTACCCATGCGTACGAACTAGGATTGTGACTATCCCCCCAGACTGTCAGTATAGTTGCGGTAGCATTTAGTCTCTTTTGACATCTAGGGTTCATACATAGGTACGCCGGAAGGCTATTTCTGGTTGACCTTGGATGGGATTGGAAGGTAACCCCCGTAGAAGGTGTGGGAGGGTGATGGGTGATTCCTCCGCTTGTGCCTAAGAACAGCTACAAGGACGCCAAGTAATTGTCTATCAGATTTCTTCTGGAAAGCATATCTTATACATGTTTGTTTGTTTGGCTTTAGGAATTTTTTTTGTGAGTACTGTGTGGCTTGTCTGTACTTAGTTCTCTTTCAGGTGTGTTCTTTGTAATTTTGGTTTCCTATCAACCTCAGAATTTGTCTTACTATTTGAAACTATGGCTAACACCCCTTTGAAGACCAACCAAGAGATCCCCATGCTGGTAACTCCTTGTATTATTCCTCTCATAGGGAATGTTGGTGTTCCTTTGATGTCCACCTTGAATCTGCTTGGATTCACCCTAGGGCTACCGGTGTGGTTGTTTTCCACTCCAACTATCTCGAATGCTCCTGGTGCTTCTCAAGTAACCTCGTTATTTGAAGGGCATCAAAACACTGCTTCCCCTTCACCTGTAGTTGATTCTCCTACTCCTTCTACCTCATGCGGTGAAAGTACTGATACTAGTAACTGACAGTTTAAAAGGAGTAAAAGAAGGAGGAACAGGAATAAGGGACATAAGAAAGGGGGCACCCATTCAACCTCTGCAAGTCAAGTTGAACCTCACCACTCAACCTCTGTAGTTCATGCTGGGGGCACATATCCAACCTATGCAGGTCATGTTGGATCTAAGCACTCAACCTCTGCAAGTCAAGTTGATCTTCACCACCCAGCTTTTGTAGTTCATGTTGGGGGCACCTATCAAACCTCTGCAGGTCATGTTGGATCTAAGCACTCAACCTATGCAAGTCAAGTTGATATTCACCATCCAGCCTCTATTCATCATGCTGGTGGGATCCTTCCAACCTTTCCAGGTCATGTTGGATCCAGTCACTCAGCCTCTATAGTTCATGCTGAGGGCACCCGTTCAACCTCTGATGTTCAAGTTGAACCTCCCCATCCAACCTTTACAAGTCATGCTAGATCCATCCACCCAACCTCTAAATTTCATGATGGGGGAACACACTCAACTGCTACAAAGCATGTTGATCCTAACCATTCAACCTCTATTGCTCATGTTGGTGGTGCTCGTACAACCTTTGCAATTCATGTTGGACCTAGTCTCTCAGCCTCTGCAAGTCATGCTAGCGGAAGTCTTTCAGCCTTTGTGGTTCATGCTGAAGACAATCCATCAACCACTGTGAGTCATGTTGACATTGTTGAAAATAATTCCCATTCAAAACACAAGCCTAAGTTTCCTTGTAAGCTTTGTGAGGGAGACCACCTTACTTATAAATTCCATTCTATCGCGGAGGTGCGAAGAGTTTGGTTTCATGGTCATCCCATTTTTGAACATTCTGAAGTTTTTTAACAACCAGCCTCTCTTAGTCAGGTTGGACCCAATCACCCAGCCTCAGGTGGTCATGTTGGGGGAAACCTCTCAGCCTCTGTAGATCATCTTGAGAGAAAACAGTCAGCCACTGCTAGTCATGTTGACACCGTTGAGAAAATTGGTCGTTCGAAGTGCAAACTTAAGTTCCCTTATAAGCTATGTGAGGGAGATCATATTACTCACCAATGTCGTGCTATCGCAGAGGTGCGAAGAGTGTGATCCGAGACTCAAGAATTTCCTTCTCCTGAACAACTAATAGTTTCTCAACAACCTACTCAACCTTTGGTTGATCTAGTGGTCGAACCTTCCTAGTCTTTGGTTCACCCCACTCTTCTTTCGGAGAGTGACCCTTATGTGATTGAACTAATGTCATGTTTGGTCAATCCCAATCTTCTTTTGGAGAGTGAAGTGTCTGCTAGTCACATTTTATTCACTTCTAGTCTAGAACTTATTGAACAAAGGGCACTGAAATTGCTTTAGATCAACCCCCACCAAGCTCTCGGATTGCTTCCTTTGATTGGGATAGCCTAGTTGACCCGCGCCTTCCTTCTAATGCACCTTTCCAGATAAAGGTCAAAGTTGTACAATACACGATTGCTTGTTGTATTGTTGATGAAGGAGCCTCAATTAGTATCTTTTCTGCTCGTGCTTGGTGCAGCATGGGATCTCCTAACCTTGTGTCGACTACTAGTAAGTTACTAGAGTTTGATAGAAGAACTAGTATAGCCTTGGGAATTCTTGCTCAAACACCTATTACTTTGGGTGGGAAGATCGTCTTTGTTGACTTCATGGTGATAGAAGACCCCTTGGACTTCAATATGCCCTTGGACGTGATTATGTCTATGCCATGCAAGCTGTGGTGTCAACATTATTTCGTGTGATGTACTTTAATTATGGAAAAGAAATTGTCACTATTGATCAATTGGATTTTCTTGATCCATCTCTTGACCCAACTAGAGACTAGGTATTTCCTTTATTGATTTCCAATGTTTCTATAGACACTAGCCCACCATAGGTGAGCTATGTGGCCTCATGTTCTTTGTGTTCAATTTCTACTAGGAAGCAGCCTCTGTTTTCATGCTTACCTTCTCAGGACTTGGTCCCAATAGTTGACTAGGTGAGCCATCCTATACAGACCATGGAGCTTGCTCTCCACTCTGTCGATCCATTTGAAAGTTTAGACATGTGTCCTATCTTGGATGATCTCCTTCCTTTAGATGAATTCTTCCTAGAGTCTTTGATACAGTCTGACCTTCTTTTGGATGTCGGTTCAGTTGTGACTAAGTCTAACCCTGAATTGCTTAATAAACCCGATCTTTCTGTTGATTAATCTCCTTCTATTGGTATTTTTGAGTCTTCGAACTCTCCCTTTGATTAGCAAGTCAGTGATCCTGATGAGTTTGATTTTTCTTATGAATTTTTCAACTCCTGTGATATCGAGTTTGTTCCTGCAGACTCTAGTTCCCTTGTTGATTTTTTCTCTCCTTCTGAGGTTGATATCACTGATTATAAACCCTCAAGCCTTGGTGCTGTAGAATCTTTTTCAGTCGATTCTTCCTTGACTTTACCTTTTGTAGAAGATAGCAAAGTCACATGTGTTTCTTCCAAAGTGACATGCATCAGAAATTTTCTTTTGAATTCGATCCTGATGCTATTTATTCTTGGAGACAGGATTCTTAGTTGGATTCTCAATTGTTTACTGGCCTTGTATTGTTTTTCAAGTTGTAACTGCATTTGCATGTGCCCTGCTTGTGCTTATGAGCTTGATACCGGCTTCCACACTTTTAACTCATTGTATAAGCCCTCATATTTGTTCTCATCGTCGCTAATCCTTGTATCATTTTGCCTTTGCAACTTGACACCCTTTACCCTGAGAAGACATTACCCAAGTGTCTTTATCCTACTCATGTTCCTTGCATTATGCATAGGTTTATTCCTCGCACTTGGAACTAGTTTCGAGTGCCCCTGACACTCATCTCCTCGCATTTAGCACATTCTTTCTGCTCTCCTTCGAGCTCGTTAAAAACAGTAAGGAGGCAACAAGTTGACTTTTCTAGACTCATTAAAACTTCATGGAAAATATATTGAGTTTATTTAGGCCGAGGTCTAACTCCTCAAAATAGACTTGACTGCCGAGTAAACTTGTCCGTTCAGGCTCGTTACGAATATGTGAATGGGCATCCACATTGGTGGTAGGTTATCACTTTCTCAGACCATGTGGAATAGTACAAGAAATGATCACTCTCTTTTCTACAAAATTGAGAAGAGTATTCTTAGGCATAGGTTTATCACTTTTCCGAACCTGAGGGACTAAACTTACAGAAAAGGAGTGCCTAGTATGAGCTTAGTCTTCTCTTTTTCATGCTCTGGACCTAAACATGAAAAATATTTCGAGTGTACTTTATGTCTTTGTCATGCTCGTTAAACCCTAAAGAACAAATCATTGAGTTTACTGTTGTAAGCCCCATTTCTCGTAATCAAATGGATCTTTTCGAGTGATCTTTCCTTCCTTCACACTGGTAAAACTCATGCTATATGTTGCTTTTGAAGGAGCATTGGGTAGGTGGTAATTTAACCTTTTTTGGACCTCCCTGACTAAGTACAAAAAAGGTGCGCCTTACTTCTTCGAAGGCTAAGAGAGTTCTTGTATGGTTTGTTTTATACTTTTTCGACCTTAGGAGACTAAATTGGATGAAAAAGTTCCCGCTTGGATTCTTCTTTGGAGTTTTTAGACTCTCTAAACTATGAAAACACCATCGAGCATTCACTAACTTAGGCTCGTAAAATCCACGAATAAGTGCTTTATCAAGCATTCTTCTATCTCTTCTTCGAGCTTGCCAAAAATGAAGAAGGTCTCGAGTTTTCTTTCTTGGACTCGTTAAACCTTTACAAGAAAGAGGGGAAGGGAAGTTCATTCACATGTATTTTACATCATGGCAGCAAGTCTTGTTTTCTTTAACAAAGCACTAGTTTTGATTCAATGAATAGTTGGGTCATAGTATTTTGACCTTATCCTAATTCAGAGTTTCTTACTCCTCTGGTTGGTTTCATTTCCAATTATATGGGGAATCTGTCAATGTCTCCTACATTGCAGATTTGTCTTGTTGGTCCTTTTGTGTCAAAATATTCCTAAGTCACTTTTGTGTCGTGCTCCCTGTTCAAGGATTAAACCTTTGTCGACCATTATGAAGTTTCCTTGACCTTTTGTGTCGTCCATTGCATGGTATCAGTTCATTACATCATGTCTTCAACGGTCCTTGTCGTGAAATTTAGTATCGATTCCAGATCCAATTAGTCTTTGACTTACCTCATGTTGGATGATGAAGGATGCCTTAATTCCTTCCTCCCAACGAATCTCTTCCTATAGACTACAACACCTCTTGCTCTGGGAATGAGATTTAGAGTTTTATGACAGTAACTCGGGGATTGCATTCATCAGTGGCAATTTCCCTCGCTATTGGGTAGTGGGAATACCTTAATGTCTCATACTCGATGGATTCTTCAAGTGTTTGAATTCAAGTCTTTGTATTCAAACTTGTTAGAATGTATGAGGTACCTTGGGGACCATTTTCATTAATGGTGGTTTCCCTCGCATTTGTTAACAGTTCTCATTATTGACCAGTAATCAAACAGTTTCCTCCATGTTTGACTTTAACTCCTTTATTCACATGGTTAGGATTCGTACCTTTTGGGTGGTTTGGATTGAAGAACTTGGGCTGACAGTAGCATTGTCATTTTTCTATAGCCCAAGCTGCGTAAGACCTTGTTACATTTTATATGACATTTTACTGAGACATAGATCCACCTTGTATTCTTGTGGCTATGATCGATTGTTAACCATGGATCCACCTTGTTTATTTGTGGCCATGGTTCCTTTAGATTTAAGATGGCACCTTTTTGCATATTGAACGACCATGATAGTTTTATTAGTTATACATATGTTGGATCCACCTCTATCTTTATGGTGATGATTTGTATATGGACTTGTATGTCCTAGAGATCAGTTTTGTCTGACATTTATCTCTCTTTCAGGTACTTTTGTTTGAGCCTTTTGATCTTGGATTCTCTGCTCTCTCCATACTCAGCTGTTTCCTTTATAATGTATTTCAGCTATCTTCTTCCCCTCTAACCTCATACATTAGGGGGAATCTGCTATTGCTCAAAATGACACATCTTTTCCTGTGACCACTTTCCCATGATTTCGTCGCATGTTGACACTTCCATGACAACACTTCATGAAATTTCACTGAAAAAACACCTAACTTGGAGGACCCATATCTGGAGTTCTGTAACTCCGTTTGACCTCATATTTGCACCGATGAAAATATATTTCAGTTATCTTAAACTTTCTAGAGTACACCAAAGACTAAAAATTCCCAAAATTACCCTAAAAATTATATTTTTATGCATACGTGAGTTTCCTTAAGGAAACCCGCGTATTGTACGCGACTTGTCTATATAATACTTGCATATACCTTGAAAAAACGACTATTTACATTGAAAACCGTGTGTCATATGCAAGTATTTGTATTCCAACCCGCGTATACCTACTACATAGGTGACTGATGTCTCTGCAACCCGCGTATTCATGTCAAAAATATGTTTTTCAAAGTTTGGGTAGTTTGGGTGGTAATGCAACTGAATCCTTCAGTTGTAACTACTTTTCCTTCGACCCTACCTCTTCAGAAACATATAAATAGAGGTCGGGAGGTCCATGAGAGGGGACTTGAACTTTTGCATTGTTATGCTGGAGGAATTGAGACTCTCTTTGCCCACACCTTTGCCCTAGAAGCATTCTCCATGTGTTGCAGAGCTTGGAGGTTGAGTTTCTTGGAGAAGAGAAGAAACAGAACCAGATCAAGGTTTCGTGAGGTTCCCAACTTCAAGAGAAGGTATATTTGTAATTGTTTTAAAGATTAATTAAGATGTGATGTCCTTCTTCTTCCCAAATCATTGTTCAATGTGTGATTGAATTTATATTTATGATCAGATGTTTATGTTAATCATAATAGTTTCTCATATTGCTTTGGTTATCATTTCTTTATATGTGGTCATGTTGGTTTGAGAAAGGTATAATTTGTTTTGCAGGTCTCTTGGAGCAAGAGGAGCGAGAAGAGAATTGAAGGGATGCTTGGATCAACCTTCGTTTGGCTAAGGTATGAACCATTCCAATCTCTATTCTTGCTTATATATGCTTGCTGAACATTATGTATCTCTTTTTCAACTCTAGTACGTTGATGGCCTCTTAAACCCTACCCATATGATACTTTCCTTTACAACAATATCAGTTTGTCTCATTTTTGAAATAGGTTCAGGATTCTATTTTCAGTTCTCATTTGAGTTCATAATCAGTCTTTTATTTTCAATTACACAACATTTCTTTGTCTTAAGATTTGTTAGTTTCATTTCTTCAAGTTATTTCATTTCAGTAGATGTAAAATATTAGAACTCAGTTTCAAATTCAAGCTTAATAGGTTCATTTAGATTTCAAAGATGTATTGATTTTCAATATTTAAATGTTTGATGATAAAAGTTCACATAACCTAGTTTAGCATAGGTTTACTTTTCAAGTTATAGATCAGCTGCATTGCACTTGCATAATTGAGCAAGCTATCTTAGAATATAGTTTGATTTTCAGTAGGGATAACATAAGAATACTTTATTTTTTCTGCTGTAGGTTTGCTTACAGATTGAATGTATTTCCAGTTATTGTTTTGTACTTAGTTTTAGGTTTGATTATAAAGCTCCAAATTTAGTTTGCTTTTGGTAAATAAAGTTTTCATAGAATAGATTGAGGTCTTGCTAGAGTAAAATTAGAAGTTGATAGGCATTTGCATGAGTTTGATAGATAGGAATTGCATGGGTATTACATGTCTCAATTTCAAAATAGTCCTTAGAGTTAAAATTTGTGTTTTGATTAGTAGTATTTCATTTCCGAGTATCATAGCTAGTTTTAAATGTCATTTACTTGATGGATTCTAGGTATTATAGCTTAGTTTATTTCATTTTTAGGTGTAAGAGAATATAAGTTAATTTTTAATTTCGATAGTTTTATTTGGATTTCAAAGATGCAATAGTATTAAGTTATTCCTATGGTTTGATAGCAACTAGGTTAGGATATCCTAGAATAATCTAGACTTTAGTTCTGCAAATATAGTGTTTGCATCTCACAAGCTACCATCCCGAGTTGACAATTAAGTATTGAATTAGATAGCATATATTTTCACCAACATTTTGGCGTCGTTGCTGGGGAGGTGCTAAAGGGATTGGATTTTAGGTAGATACGGCTAGATAGGTTTCCTTTACATTACACAACAAAGGGAAGAGGAGAACTGTAAGATGAGACGCAAGAACCTGTGCGTCCACTATAGTGGGGTGCCCCAAAGCCTTCTTGTTCCTTTTTCACACAAGTGTGTTTACTTCACGCAAAGTTTGATTTACTTCTCTTAAGTGTATTTTTTGCAAACATAGTTAGTTTATGTTCTCATAGTTAGGTGTACTTTTATTTCCGCAAACGTAGATAGTTTAATTTTCTATAGTTCAATTTCATGTACGTGTGCCTTGCAAATCTAGGTAGTTTACTTTCCCGCAATTTACTCCTATGCAAGTGTGTTATTCATCCAGCAAGATTGGGGTGTGTTTACTTTTCCCAGTTTAATTTCATGAAGGTGTGGTGTGTTTAATTTGCAAATTTTTTTTAGTAGTAGATAGTCTTTAGTCTTTTTTTTAACACAATTTTTTTTTTGGGTATTGTAATAACCCCAGAGACTAATCCTTGTGTGAAGTAAGACCTATCAACCGAAAAAATGGATTCAAAGGTGCTCATTAGCATGAGATCAAATCTTAGCAACAACTAGGATCTCGATCTCTCAAGAATAAAAGATCTTGACAACAGTTGAAAGCTTACCAAGCTCTCCCGAAATAACAAACGAACCAAAATACCAAGAACTACAAAAAGATGTTCTTTGAAAGAATGCAAAAGAAACTGATACATTGGGGATTACATCCGAATGAGAGCAACTTGAAATTAAAGAGTTCTATACATGCAAGCTAACAGATCCATCATATTCTCAAACAACTGCTCAACTAGAAGAAAAGGATCTATATGACATAGTGAAGGGAGGTGAGTACCAGGAATTTATCGAAAGTTGGTTCCAAGAGGTAACCCAGCCACAATACCATTCCTTCATTTGACACCTGTTGATGCAAAGAAAAATAAATTGGTTGAACTTCCACATTTAGGTAATCACTGCAACAATCTTTTCATATGTGGATAAAGGCACAATTCTCATTTTGCTTCGCACTTGGTGTTGGGCTTAGGGCAGAACCGGGTTCTTATACTTCTATCTTTGCACCAACAAACAGACCCACAGTGTTTTCCCTTTCGACAACAACCTGTGAACAGGTTGCAGTCGCACCCGAAACAACTATGGGGTGCCGCAGAATCAGGTTTCTGCAGGCGAAAGAGGGATATTACTGTACCTTTAGCCTTAACAAAGAATAATCATACAATACAGAGCTTCGATATTCACTTAAATAGCTTCGCAGTTTAGATAAAAAGACAGTTTCTTGCTTAACCCTTAACTGGGAATTCACAGCGAAGTTAATACTTAGCAATTTATCTTACTTTATCATTCATCTACTTATCAAATGCATAAAACATAACAGCACAAAACTAAAAGGAACCACCACAACACAAGATATACGTGGTTCACCCCTAGTATAGGGGCTACGTCCATAGAACTGCATTTTATATTCAACAATTTACAAACACACAGTTCTGATCTACGCACTCAGCTGCAGATATTCTCAACAACCCAAAATTGCGCACTTAGCTGCAGAACCTTTCTTCCAAAACCCTCTACGCACTTAGCTACAGAGGTCATCCATGCACTCAGCTGGGACTTAGCCTTAACCCCAAAAATAGACCTTAGCTTCTTCGCATGAAATTATCATCATACACAAAAACCTACTTGACTCCTTTACATAAGTGCCTATTTATACAAGTGCACTATTACAATACATGGGCTTAAACCATGGGCTCAAACCCTAGGTTATTTACAAAAAGAGGGGATTCGACCCAACCCTGAAACCCCTAAGACTATTTTGGACCGCAACTCCGCTTACAAGATTCGCACCAAAACTGCGGAATTGCCAAAATTAAGGACCTTCAAGGTCTGAGCCCCAACAGGCCCCTAAGACTCACCAGTGTCCCGTCCTGGGACACTTTGCTGCTTTTCTGGTGGAAGAATCTTGTTGGTGAAGATAGTAAATTGCTTGTTGAGGCTGCGCATGATATCTTCGGCTTCTTGCTCCTTCTCTACTATCTCCTGCAATGTTGCTGTAGATGCTTCGTTGGCCTTTTCCTGTGCAAACGTGTCATACTCCTTCAAAACTTTGAGCTGGTTTTTCGCAACAGTGCTCAACTCCAAGGCCTCGTTAATAAGGGGCTGCACAGAGTTCACCAACAATGTTTCTTTCCTTCTGCAAGACTCAATTTCTTGCTGGAGCTCATTTCTATGCTTCACCTTAAGCATCTTCTGCATAGGAGGCAATGTCTTAATTTCTGCCTTTACTGTGTCCAGCTCTGTCTGTCGCTGCTTGATGGTTCCTTGCAACTTTTCGACTTCTGGGTTGTCCTGCAAGTTTTCCCAAGCCTCGACACTTTCGTCCAGCAGCTTTGATGCACTACTCACAAGATCCAAGATCTTCATTGCTGAGGCCTGAATATCTCTGCGACGCTGTTCCTTGACCTCTAGTAGACTCTCAGGAATGAGGCGAAGTTGAAGCTCCGCAATATGAGCCTCATGCTCTGCTTTCATCTTCTCTATCCGGCTTTGAGAATGTTGTGCATAGTCTTTCAGCTTGATGATTCTTTACTCCAGTTCTTCTTTAGCTTGCATGTCGAAGTCAGGGAGACTTCGACACGCCTCATCCAACACTCGTGCTAGTGTATCCTGCTTGTGTTCTGTTTAGCTTCTTCCAACTGCGCTGCGAGGCTCTCACTCTGTTTCATGGCATTCTCTAACTGTGTGTGGGTGTAGCTGTCTTGTTCTCGGATCTCCTTCATGAGTTCCAATTGACACAGATGTAGCTTCGACATAGACAACTTAGTGTAATTGATCTCCACTGTCATGCTCATCTATGACCGAGAGGCCGCGTCAGTTATTATAAGGGCTGCACTTGGTACTTGCCCTCTGTTGTTTATGGCTGGCCATTGCCTCGTATCTGGCTGCGCGCCTACTGGGGCACTGCTTGCTGCAGTGCCAATCGCTGATCTTTCTGTTAACACCTTAAGTTCTTCAATTCGTTGCGCTACGCCAGTGAGTGCATCAAGGTGTGTAGCTACAAACTCTGACCATTTTCTGGTTAATACTTCTGTGGACTTTTTCATAGCTTGATCAAGCTCGTCAATCATCAAAGTAGGCTCTTCGATGATATTCTTGCCCTTCGACGCCTTAGCTTTCTTTCTGGTTGATCGTGTCTGCATTGGTTGATTCGGCGCTGGGGGAGTCTCTTCGCAAGGTGCATATGCAGGTGGGTTGCTCATAAGGTTTTGTAAACCCCTTTGTCTGAATTCTCTCAACAATTCCTAAACTTCACGATCAGCTGACATGGACTCAACTCAAGAAAAATGTGTAATGCAAAATTCGCAGGTCTGGGTGTCTTCCTATAAAATCCAACGACCAAATCTGCCATAACTGTGCATTAAAGACACCAAATCTGACAGAGCAACTTTAGATCTTGTCCAAACAACGCTAGATTTCCCAAAATCTTATCATTACAGGAAGTTAATGCAGTTAACATACCGATGCCGCCAAATCTGATTTTTCTCAACGGTCGTATTTTAAGCTTCAACACACCTTTCTTCTTCGGCACGACCACTAACTTCAGCTTCGCCACAATAAGGACCTTCGACACAATATTGACCTTTGACCCATCCTGACACAAGCTTCAACATAACTTTGAACTTCGACCCACGATAGAATTTTCTTCCCCAACCTTCGACACTTCGTAAATTTTTCAACAATCTGCTGAAGTTCTCTGAGAACAGCTTTATTATAGTCTAGTACCCAATTTCAACTGTTCTTGGCACTTAGACTCTTCTTCTTGCTATTAATTCTGATCAGGGGGTACAGGCTTGTCCCTATACTTCTTTAATCTACTTCCATTCACCATGGAGGGAAAAATTTCTCCATTCAATTTAGCTAACTAAACTGCACCACCATCGGTAACTTTCTGAACTATGTATGGTCCTTTCCAATGTGTCTTGAACTTACTTGGGAACTTCATGAATTTACTGTCGTACAAGAGCACAAGATCACCATTCTGAAAATGCTTCTTCTTAATGTGTCTATCATGCCATGATTTTTCTCTAGATTTCTGTATTTGCTACTGGAACCCTACAATGAATCTGTCTTCTTCTAGTTCCAGTATCTTCACCAGTCTTTCATTTAACACGGCTGGATTATCCATCTCTGTGAAGGCAGATATTCTTAGGCTAGGAACAATGTACTCCATGGACATAACTGCTTCCTGTCCATATACCAGCCTAAAAGGTGTGTGGCCTGTCAACTTCTTGCAAGTGGTTCTATAAGCCCATAATACTGCTGGAATTCTAAGATCCCAATCATTTCTGTTAACATTGAAAACCTTCGTCAGAGCGTGCTCAAGAATCTTGTTAAAGGCTTCCACAGTTCCATTTTCTTGAGGATGGTAGGCAGTACTCTTCTGATGATATACTTGAAATTCTTCGGTCAATGCTTCAATAGTATTATTCAGAAAATGTGATCCTTGATCACTCATAAGAATTATAGGACACCCAAACCTCGACAAGATATTATCAAATATGAACTTCGTAGTTGTAGCAGCGCTACAGTCCTTAACTGGTTGAGCTTCGGCCCAACGAGTAAGGTAATCAGTTGCTGTAATAATGTATCTTGCTCCAGATTTCTTTGTAGGGGGATTGATTGGTACAAGAAAATAAATATCCCACTTGTCAAATGCTTGTAAAGTTACCTGTGGAACCAGAGGCATCTCATCCCTCCTGGATGGTTTGCCTGTCCTTTGACAAATATCACAGCTGTGGCAATACTCTCTTGCATCCTTATGAATCGTAGGCCACCACAATCCAGCTGTCAGAATCTTTTGTGCCATAGCTTTTCCTGCATAATGACCTCCTGCTGCTCCAGAATGTGCCTCAGCCAAAATCAATGGCTTTTCATGCTCCAGGACACATCTGCGCAGTATTTCATCTGGTTCCATCTTATATAGCTATCCTGCTATCAAGGTAAAGTCAGCTGCTCTAAACACCAACTACTTCTTCTGTTGTGTTGTCATCTTAGAGGGTGCAAACCCTGTAGACAAGTACTGAACAATATCCTAAAAATAGTCATCAACCATCTGGATGGAAAACAACTGGGCATCAGGAAGAACTTCGTCCAAACCAGTGGGTTCTTCTCCTGACTCAAGCCTCGACAAGTGGTCAGGCCCTAGGTTAAGTCTTCCTGGCTTAACTATGATCTCAAAGTCATACTCCTGAAACAAAATTAGCCATCTGCATATCCTTCCACATAACACAGGCTTGTTAACCAAATACTTCAAAGTAGAATGGTTAGTGAACATCTTAAAATGAGATCCTAACAAATAATGTTGAAATTTCTGCAAAGCATAAACCATAGCTAGACCTTCTTGTTCTGTCGTAGTATAATTCTTTCCTGCTGTGGACAATTTTCTACTTGCAAAAGCAATAGGGTGATCAATATTACCTTCACCTGACTGAGCCAATACTACACCTAAAGCAATGGAAGATACATCGACATGAACATGAAACTCCTTATTCCAGTCAGGGAATACTAAGATAGGGGCAGTTACCATCTTTTCTTTCAAAATGTCCAAGCTTTCCTGACATTCATGTGTCCATTCAAACTTAAGAGCTTTCTTTAATTTCTTTTCCATAGGGGTTGTAATCTGAGCATATCCTTTAATGAATTTCCTGTAATATCCAGTATTACCAAGTGTAGTGCGAAGTTGCTTAACATACTTTGGAGGTGGTAAGTTCACAATAATGGCTATCTTCGCGGGATCCACCATCAATCCTTTCTTGCATACAATGTGACCTAGCAGAATTCCAAAAGGTGAACAAAAGATACACTTCTTTAGGTTCAATGAAATCTGATGCTATCTACACTTGTCCAACATAAGTCTTAAACTGGCTATATGATCTTTCAATAAACCAAAGATAGTCCAATCATCAAAGTAAACTTCCAAGAACTTATGAATAAATTCCTTAAATGAAGATATGACTACTCTGGAAAACATAGTAGGTGCATTCTTCAATACAAAGGGCATAACAGTATACTGAAAAGATCCCATTTCTGTAGCGAAGGTTGTTTTATGTCGATCCTCTGGGGCAATTCTGATATGATGGTAACTTGAAAATCCATCAGTGAAAGAATACACCTCTTGACCTCTGACATTGTCTAAAACTTCATTTGTAAAGGGAGTAGGAAAAGGATCATGTAAACAGGCATCGGTCAGCTTCCTCAGATCAACACAGATTCTGATTTCTCCCTTGGTATTCTTTTCTTGTACCACCATAGGGATGACCCATTCAAACTCTTCGATAGGCTCAATGATTCCTGCAGCGAGCATCTTATCTAGCTCCATCTTGACTTTTTCTTTATACCTAGGATTCAACCTATAAGGGCACTGCTTCACAGGCTTCGCATCAGCTTTCAAAGGGATTTTTATCACTCCTATATCACCAAGGATACCTTTCATTTCTGAGAACTTCATCGAAAATAAGTCCTGATACTCATGGAGGAGTTCAGTCACTTTGCTCACTATTTCTTCGTCCCAATAATCTCCAATGGTAGCGTACTTAGGCATTTCTTCTGATCCAATGTTTACTTTCCTTATTTTCAAGGGTTGAGTTACTTCAGGTGATTCGACTGCTGGTCCATGTACTTCGCAATGTCCTTCTGACTCAGGAATATTAATGTTGCGAGGGTCATCGTCTTCATCAATGGTGAGGTTATAAAATTCTACTACATTAGCTTCTTGTTCCTTCCAATCAAGTTGGTGCTCGGCTATTTCTTTATCATCAAACACCTTAGTATGGATCACCCTAATAGCTATGTCCAAAGCAGGGCAATCCTCATTAATAGAAAATGTGAGCACAAAACTATCAACAAGGCTAACCCAACTTACAGTACCATGGCGAAGCTCCACCTCCGCATACCAGTTCTTTGCTACAGGTTCTAGAGTGTGTACAAACCTATGTACCCATTCTTCACAAGGTACATGCTTCCATGCTTCATAACACTGCTCCAAATGTTCCTGAGGGCTAGTTTTACCATTAAATTTGATTCGTACCTCCTAAGGTTGATCCATGAATCCCAGGAGAAGAAAATTTTGACAAGCTATCCAACTATGAATATACTTTTTATGACCATTCCACCATTTGGCAGCTGCGGCTCTGAATACTGAATCTAGAGTCTCCTTTTTCTGTGAATCTAGTACTTGCTCTGAGAATTGTACAATAAAATCTTCTGGGTCTGTCAAGCCATCAAAAGTAGGTAAGATCTTTGTCTGTGAGCCAACCCATCTGATAGACTTGGTAATTCTTACACATCGATGTCCATGTAGCTCATAAAGTCTATTCTACCAATTCTCTAGGCCTTCCTCTGAATCAGTCATGCAAGAACTGTCACATTGCCAATCCATTATACCTTCAGTAGTAGGGTTAACATAGTCTTCTTCTTTAGCTGTGATGTTGTAAATATGATCCAAAACATCCTGATCTTCATCTTTGACTGGCTCTGTATACCTTTCTCCTTGAGGAGGGTCCAATGGTACTATGACTCTCAAGCCTTTTCCTTCAAAAGTCATTTGTCTGTTCTTAAGGTTGATTACTACATAATTGTATATTTCTCATTCAATTCCTAGCAATGCTGGATATGGTTTTCTATCATCAATTATTTCAATGACTTCAAAATCTGCTAAGGTACTGACTCCATCAATGTCCACTGGTACACTGGGGAATCTTACCAAGGGCACAATCTTCTGCTGATTGGCTAATCTCAGCTGTATAGGGGACCATTCAAGCATAGGTCTTCCCATTTGTTCCCATGTCTACTTAGTTAGGACATTCACTTCTGATCCCAGGTCTAAAATGATATCAGTCATGTCATAATCTCCTATCTGAGCATGCAATCTCATTTCTCTTCCAGTCCTTCTAACTCTATTAACAGTTTTTCCTCTATCAGAGCTTCGCTGAGGTTCGTAAGACTAAATAAATTTCTGCAACTCATTCAGAGAATTCTGATTTATTAATAGCTTCATACAACTTTGTAAAAATGATGTTAGTGTACTTACTTGATCCGGCGAAGCTTCTTGAAACTGTAACTATTGTTGATGCTGTTGCGTAGTTGCTATTGATGTTCTCGGATCAACAAATTCTTTTTTAGCTCCCATAAATGTTCCTTTTTCTCTTCCAACATCGAAGGATGGAATTTTCTCTGGGGTCTTACGGACCCAAGCCTCGTCAAGCTGTTTCCCCTTATTCTGCACTTGCATCGTAGCTCCACTCCTTGTAACAACGTTAACGGCTGGGACAGGTCCTTTCTCTACAGTAATCATCTGAACATTTTGAGTAGGAGAACCATTTCTTTCTTGTATCTTGGCTATCAACTATGGGCATTGCTCAATCACATGATCGACTGCTCTGCAATATCGACATGTCGTAGTTGTGTTTTGACAGTCTCTAGCTACATGTCCTGCCTGATTATAGTTATAGCAAATAACCTGGCCTCGTCCTCTTCCAGGCATACCACCATGACCTCAACCTCTGAAATTACCTCAACCTGGTGTACTACCATGGTAACCATATCCATTGTTGCCTTGTGCATCGGGTTGTACCCTATAAGCATCATAGGTTCGCTCTCTCATGAGGTCAAAGCTGCGACATTCATCTTCATTGTGTCCAACTGACTTACAGAACTTGCAGTAGGGATTCTTAGGTACTTGAACATATCTCTGCAGCAGATAGCAATCTTCAGGTCGATGCTAGCCAGTTGTTCTACATATCTCACAATATAGGACATTAGGGTTAAACAGGTTCGGTGCACCAGTATTCAAATAAATCCTTAGTGCAAGACACTGTTCTTTGTCATGACCTTCTGTCTTACATCATGTACACCAAACCTCTTCTTGAAAAGATTTCCATTTTTTCATGTCTGGAAGCTCCAAAGCCATTTCTGCTAACTGTGCTTGTATTTGGGCTATTCCAGAATTATCTCCAACAGGAGTTGTTTCAAGTTTCATAGCAATTTCCAACGCCTCTTGCTGATCAACAACCTTCTATTGCATAAGTGGAGTCCTGATATGAGGCAATAGTGCTGTAATGAATGCTGTTCTAGTCCAATAGTGAAGCTAACTTGATCCAACAGAACCTTGAACCTCTGATCAAAGTCCCAAACTGATTCACCTCGCTTCTGCTGAATTTCTTTTAGTTCAGTTATACACTGTGACTCTGATTTAGGCTTCTTGAATTCTTTGATCATTGCTTTTTTAATATCAGCCAAGGCATAGTTTTGAGTACTGGAAAACTTCATAAACCAGGTCAAATATCGGTCTCTGAAAGAGGTGACCAGCTGCACTCTTCTTGTATTTTGATCCATAATATTCTTAGCAGTCCAAACAGCTTCACATAAGAGCCAAAACTACTCTGGATCCTCTGATCCAGTTCTTTTAAAGACTGTGGGCTTGATATCATCATTCACATCGGCCATAGCGGATCGAGGGGGGGAAGGAGGGGGAGGAGGAGGGGGAAGACTGGTAACAGGAGGAAGGGAACTTTCTGAGGTAGACTGACCTACGACAGGACTACTCGGGCTAGGGTTACTTTCAGACTGCGAAGGGTTCTCAGGGATAACACATCTGCGCTGTGGAATTATAGGAGGGTTTCTAACAAAAGGGGTTTCTTCAGATTCAGATTCTTTTGGACTTAATGGGGTATAATCGGTATTCTGGCCTAGGGTATAGGATCCAAGAGTTCTCTTGTATCTTTTACTATTGTGAAGCAAACACTTTGCTTGTCGAAGTCACTTTCGCTTCCAAACATAGGTTAGTAGCAATAAATCTAGCAATCTGATTGGATAAGCAATATGCCTTTCTCAGCCAAGAGCATTTTAATTTTCAGACTTAATGAATTCAGGTACTTACCCCTTGGTCCTTTGAAAAATTGTCATTCTGCTTCGCTGAAAGAAGTATGTGTGTCGATGGTGAACTCCGTCACAAATGCATCAAGGGTTCGCATTATCTAGAAGTCAACAACTCTTGATACCGCGTTGTTCACACTTTTCAACAGCTTAATTCTTTCTGGGGTCCAGGTAGGAGACTGATCTTCTTTGAAGTTTGTCTTTCTTTCTGTCAACCTAGATAATCACTGGTGCAATTCTATGTGGATACTAGCAAAGAAAATTTCATAAATATCAGAAAAAACGTACCTTTGTAAGAAGTCGTCTGAGCTATGACGAGGATCCTTATTCTCTTGTTCAGCAAATCTCAGATAAGTATCCTCAATCCAGTCACTGATTTATTTTACTGAGGGCATCCAGAACATATCCCTCCAGGTACGACATAGATCCCTCTTGAAGCAGATACTAGTTCAACCAGCAACGGAACCAATTTGTTGGGCTTAGGGCAGACCCGGGTTCTTATACTTCTATCTTCGCACCAGCAAATAGACCCACAGTGTTGGCCCTTTCGACAACAACCTACGAACATGTTGTAGTCTCACTCGAAACAGCTATGGGGTGCCGCAGAATCAGGTTTCTGCAGGCGAAAGAGGGATATTACTGTACCTTTAGCCTTAACAAAGAATAATCATAAAATACAGAGCTTCGATATTCACTTAAATAGCTTCACAGTTTAGATAAAAAGACAGTTTCTTTCTTAACCCTTAACTGGGAATTCACAACGAAGTTAATACTTAGCAATTTATCTTACTTTATCATTCATCTACTTATCAAATGCATAAAACATAACAGCACAAAACTAAAAGAAACCACCACAACAAAAGATATATGTGGTTCACCCCCAGTGTAGGGGCTACGTTCAAATAACTGCGTTTTATATTCAACAATTTACAAAACAACAGTTCTGATCTGTGCACTCAGCTGCAGATCTTCTCAACAACCCAAAACTACGCACTTAGCTGCAGAACCTTTCTTCCAAAACCCTCTGCGCACTCAGCTGCAGAGGTCGTCCACGCACTCAGCTGGGACTTAGCCTTAACCCCCAAAATAGACCTTAGCTTCTTTGCATCAAATTATCATCATACACAAAAACCTACTTGACTCCTTTACATAAGTGCCTATTTATACAAGTGCACTATTACAATACCATGGGCTTAAACCATGGGTTATTTACAAAAGAGGGGCTTCGACCCAACCCCGAAACCCCGAAGACTATTTTGGACCGCAACTCTGCTTACAAGCTTCGCACCAAAACCGTGGAGTTTCCAAAATTAAGGACCTTCAAGGTCCGAGCCCCAACACTTGGTTTCATTGGAAAAGCTCATATACTTGAATAAACATGTTTTCTTCCTTCTTAGGGTAGGGAAACATGTATATAAATAAAATGTTGCATTCTTAGTTTAGGGAATAATGCAAATTTTTTTTTGTTTTCTTTTTCAAATAAAAGAACTAAGAAGAATATCATGTTAATGACTAAACCAAAACAATCTTACATATTTTCATACATGCATATTTCTAATTATACCTATTACTCAAGACCAACTTTAAACATCATGGGGATTGTCATAAATTAAGGTCTATCTAAAACCTAGAGGTCACTCGTACATCTTAGCTTCATTATCAGGGCATGTTATTTAAGCATCTTTACTACAGGGTAGCATAAGGGTGAATGAAAATCCTAGTTTGTGAGGGAACACTACCATAACTCTATATGAAAAGACAAAATTTGGGACTAGAGACACCTTTCACTCATTATCTTATGGCTTCATCCACTTTACACTAAATCCATCAACCATGTGTATCCTTAATTCAGTAGATTCCTCTTGCAACCTTTATTTTGGTTCCATGTTAAAAATGAGACTAATTGTCCTACAACCCATATACCAGCCCACCCTGTAGCATGGTTTTCAGAGCTGCTTCCCCACCACACCATAGAAAGAATTATTTGTCAAATATCTATAGGGAGTGGGTATTTGGGACACGAGCCTCTAATGGAAAATGGGTTTAAGAGGTTAACCCGATGGGATATTGAACAGGCTCGTTGGAAGCAGGTACCGGCCTATGGTATGACTAGGTAAACCCAACGGGGTACTGAACATGCTCGACTGAAAGAGGGGAATCTTCCTGGGGAGGACATCTTGTTAAAAAAATATAGAGAGAAAAAGAGTCTAAAAAAAGAAAAAAATATGAAAATGACTCTGTGATAATAAATGTTCTTGAGGGTCTAATGGAGGAAGGTATGTATGGTTGATATAAATAAAATGAACTCCATCAATATGCCATTTGAGAATGTTTGTAAGTTGCACTTAAGACCCTGTTGTCTAATTTATACTATACCTAGGATGCCACTATGCTAGAAGTGGGACCCATAAACTTAGGAGTCTAATGAACTTGAAATGCAAACTCTGTCCATAATTACTTGAATGACGATAAACCTTTGCCAAAGTAGTAGGGATGAATGGTTTCCTATAGGATTTACAGACTATCTATACCCTCATGTTTTCTATTTTAACTTGGTCTTAATTCATTCATGGCATGAGGACGTGCCATACCTTCGGTCCGAGGGAGAGAGAGTCTCATAACATAACATTTTTTTTCTTCTAAGTTCTAGTTTTCATGCAGTAATAAAGATGGCTTAGTTTTGCTGAAGATTTCCTATAAACTATTGATGATTAAACAAAGCTTTTAATAAATGAAAAACCACTTCCAATTCATTCATGACACGCGAACGTGCCATACCTTTGGTTTGGGGGAGTGTTGGGCTCCGGAATTGTCTTTTATAATAATTTTATTTACATTAATTTCCCATCCTACCTACCATGATTTAATACATTTATGTTCAATAAAGCTATGTTTTACTTTGTTTTATTAATTAAATCTTATACTATGTAAAGTGAAGCTTGATATGTTATTTTTTATGTATTAAACGTAGTATTGCTCAAATTCTTGACATTTCGACATTCCAATCAACTTTGAGTTCTGTGCTAGGTTTAATTACATGTTTCTTATTAGGTCCTTGGTTTGATTTAACCTCGTTTTCTATTTCTTGTCGGTCCTGTAATACCTGTAAGTGAAAATGAAAAGTAGGAGTTAATGGTAATATCTTTGTTTAAAAAAAACAAAACAAAACAAAATGCTAAAAGCTAAAAGGTTATTAAATATATTTGTTTAAAATATAAAAAAACATTTAAATAAATTTATTCAAAAAGTATTAAGATATTCAAAAACCATTTGAATTAAATATTTGGAAATGCCTTTTGAAAGGAGTTACGTTGGCATTGTTTTATGTATTTTTAATGAAAGAGCACATATGTTTAAGCCACCTCATGCTATGGTTTATTTACTTTAATACAAACCTTGTATTGCTTTTACGTTTCAAACGTTCCTTTTATTATGTAAAAGCCATGATTTAATAAAATTGATCTTTTTACATGTATAGGTTGTGAATATGAAAACTCCCGCACAGGACGCACGCACCGAGAAGAAAATGGAGGGCACCTATAATGATGGGAAAGTTCAAGAACCAAACAACAATCCAGAAACGCAGCACCCAACAATAAATTCATGTAGACAAACTAGCACTAATTCATCCAGGAATCAAGATTTATGAATTAAAATTTTAGTTACAGGTCATTTGGACGTCCATTCATCCCTCTGTCTACACCTTTGATTTTGTTGGTTAGTATATTCCTGGGCATTAAAGACAAGAGCCTTGGCATGGGTTATGTTGGCGACATGTCCCTGATGGTTCGTGATCCCTCATTCGAGAAGATCTGTGTCCTCCCTCATCTAGACCTCCAACACACATACCATTCATGTGAAGGGAACCAATACGCATGGAACGTGGGGACCAACCTGGGTTCTTCAATGGGCCATTTCTGCAGTAGTAAATACCTCTATTTTTAGAGAGGTTGACCACTAAAACGGTCAACATTCTCTCCATTGTAATCACTATAAAAAGCCATCTTTGGTTGAGAAACACATGCACAGAGAGACAAAGAAACATTTGTAAAGTTTGCTTCTGATATTAATACAAAAAATATGCTGAGTTGTTAATTTTGTTTCAAGTTTAGTGTGGAACATCCTCTGTTCTTAAGAAGGGCCCCTCAGCAACAATGAAATTCCTTATTCATATAATTCGTTTTTTCTTCTTTTGTGTAGATAACTCATTTCATTTTTGTATGCATATAGTTTGTTTTCCTGTGAATGATGTTTTTCTGTTTGTAAACTGTAATTTTCTTGTGTTTTTATGCAACTTATATCTTCAGAATCCATTCGTCCAACCAGTCCCACTATTCGTTTAGACTTCCCTTCAGTCTGTCTTTCAGCCTTTATTTCAAACTAAGACAGAATTTTCAGTCATTTTCAGAATTTCCAGTATTTCATTTTATGCAAAAATAGTTAGCTAGGGTATAGGCTAATTTTCCAGTACTTCATCATGTTCTGTAGCTAGTTGGGATTCGAATCCACCTCCAACAATTCATATTTAGTTCTACATTAACACATAGATTAATTATTTTAGTTTTAACGATGATGAAATCCATTTACATTCATCATATATTTTACTGTTCAAGTGAGAAATAGTTTTGGTTTGAATAGAAGTAGCATAGTTGTACTTTTGTTTATGATTTAGGTAGTTTATGAGTTACTTTCATTTGTTTTCATGCCTAAAACTTTATATTAGCTTAAGCTTGTTTAAAATGATATCATAGACTTTGTTGAATATCAATTTGTCTCATTTCTGAAATAGGTTCAACATTCCATTTTCAGTTCTCATTTGAGTTCAGAATCAGTATTTTATTTTCAATCACCCAACATTTCATTGTCTTAAGCTTTGTTAGTTTCATTTCTTCAAGTTATTTCATTCCAGTAGATGTAAATGATTAGAACTGAATTTTAAATTCAAGCTTAATAGGTTCATTTAGATTTCAAAGACGTATTGATTTTCAGTATTTTAAATTTTGATGATAAAAGTTCACATAACCTAGTTTTGTATAGGTTTACTTTTCAAGTTATAGATCAGCTGGATTGCACTTGCATAATTGAGCAAGCTATCTTAGAATATAGTTTGATTGTCATTAGGGATAACATAAGAATAATTTGTTTTTTTTGCTGTACGTTTGCTTACATATTGAATGTATTTCCGGTTATTGTTTTTATACTTAGTTTTAAGTTTGATTATAAAGATCCAAGTTTAGTTTGCTTTTGGTAAATATTTTTTTCATAGAATAGCTTGTGGTCTTGCTAGAGTAAAATTAGAAGTTGATATGCATTTGCATGAGTTTGATAGATAGGCATTGCATGGGTATTACATGTCTCAATTTCGAAATAGTCCTTAGAGTTAAATTTTTTGCTTTGATTAGTAGTATTTCATTTCTGAGTATTGTAGCTAGTTTTAAATGTCATTTACTTGATGTATTCTAGGTAGTATAGCTTAGTTTATTTCATTTTTAGGTGTAAGAGAATAGATTTTAATTTTTAATTTCGATAGTTTCATTTGGATTTCAAAGATGCAGTCGTATTAATTTATTTCTATGGTTTGATAGCAGCTAGGTTAGGATATCCTAGAATAATCTAGACTTTAGTTATGCACATATAGTGTTTGCATCTCACAAGCTACCTTCTCGGTTTGACAATTAAGTGTTGAATTAGATAGCATATATTTTCACCAACAATAACTTTCAATTATCTTTCTTCTTTTTGACTTTCGACCTCCCGACTTGCGCTTTACGTTTTCAGGAATCATAAATCCAACTTTACTTAGAACTTTCAGACATCTTTGCTGTTTTTGACTTCCGACTTCTTGACTTCTGCTTTTTGATTTAGCGAATCGGAAATCCAACTTTCCTTAGAAATTTCAACTATCTTTCTACTTTCCGACTTCTGACCTCCCGAAGGCGAATAATTGAACTTATATTTGACTAATAATAAAGCTTACAAAGGTAAACTTGTAGAAATGTGAGGCTGGCAAGTCTGAAGTTTGAATGATGTAAAATAGGGCCTCAATGAGAAAAATGTTTACATTTAGCACTCTTGTCAAAGTCATTTAATGTATTTCCTTTAAATTCTTGTAATAGCTGTCAATTGTCGTTGTATTTGGTTTTTTGAGTCTTTTGATCAGATTGGAGAATACTTTTTCCACAGGTAGAGAAAATTTCTAACTAATGAGTGAATTTCAGGAGTCGAATTGGTACAAGAACCTAAAATATTTGTCATTTGGATGCTGAATTTATTCCTATCATCATTATTTCCATTAAAACATAGTAAATTTATAATTAAATTATATTGAAGTAAATAAGAGAGAAAGTATAATGAAAAAGGTAAAAATAACTAAGGTGAACATAACTGAACATGGCAAAAGAATGTTTATAACAATAGTGAAACATAAATCCGCATATTACTTGAAAGAAGTTAAACAAGGATTGATAAATCTATAAGGAGATACTCAAAAAAACGCATTCCCTATTCCACGGTTGATTATAAAATAACTGCATGAATCAGAGTCGGATCAACTAAAATTACATCCAAAAACATTTTGATGACAACTATGTTGTTGCCTGCAATAGATCCCCATTTTGAGTCATCAAAATGGGGCCCCCGTCAAATTTTTGGACGTAAGTTGAAGTCTGTCTTTTCGATTTTGATTTCTGATATTCACATCGTAGGTGCATAATCAAAATAAGCTCAACCCAGGGATAGAAAAGTGGCATAATCACAGATGCCCTTTCATTGAGTAGGAGAAGTACAATTTCAACTTTATACTCTATAATGATTTAAACTAATCTAAGCTTCAAAATTTCTATATTTTTTGCTTCATAATGCTTTAAACTAATCTAAGCTTCGAAATTTCTAGAAATTTTGCTTCACTGAATTCCAAAAATGGCGTTTTCTAGTTTTTCAAACAGTTTTGAATAAATAATATACTGGGGAACTGCCATTTTGTGAGTTACTTTTTTCCATGGACCAGATCAGGATCAAGAGGACACATGAGATGGAAGCATAATGTACAGGGAAACCGACTATTGTTTTTGGTTATGTAGGGATTCCATCCAGTTCTCGTTCCTGTGGGAAGCCTTGGTTTGAGTCTCAAATCCAGGTACATCTCTTCATATTCACAACTGAAATATTTTTCATATTTTGTTACCGCCATGTCTTACAGTTAGTTTTTCTTGGTCAAAGCTTCTATATATTATAATATCACATGATATATCCTCAGACAGATTTATCTCGTCTCTGGGAAAACCCAGTCTTCTGGTTCACAGACATAAATACTTGTATGATGAATCCCTGTACTGAATTATTATAGAACTTCATGCCATTGACAGAATGATATGGGAAACTTTCAAAGAGGAATGCAATAAATACCATAAACTTGAAGCATAAATGAAAATTGAAAGAGGAAAAGTTGCAAATGAAGAACACTTTCTGCTATGTAGCTATGTTTTTAGTATTTACAATAAAAATGACAATGCTTCTACTCCGCAGGATTCTTAAATAATTATTTTGCTTAGCGACTGCCAAATAAATACAAGCAACTCTAGCTTCCCATATTCATTTCGACCGCAGCTTCGACCTCCCATTTTCATTTTCATCTCTATTTATTGCAAGGTATGGAATGAGATATGAAAAAAGGTGAAGCTGGTGAAAACTGTGCAGGGTGTGCAATATGATATGAAAAGGGTGAAGCCGGTGAAAACTATGTAGGGTGTGCAATATGATATGAAAAGGGTGAAGGTGGTGGCGGCAGGTGGCAAGTCAAGGAAAAGGGACATAAGTTCATAGCAGGTGTCACGACTGTGAGTAGTCTTGTCAAGATTTATTCTGATTGGAGGTTGGTGGTGAGATGAAGCAATGTCCTTTTAAGTGGTCATTGCACTTGAGTTTAAAAAACATATACGTTCAAGCTATCCAACGGACAAGCAGCGAAGTCAATCATTGACTCCGCTATTAGTCCATTAGATGGCTTCAACCTACATGTTTGTTAAAAATGGCCGTTCAGTTTGAAGATCACGGTGATATGACATCATTAAAATAGTCCTTTCAAATACCAAGAAGTCTTCTGTCGTTGTGGCAATAAGACTATAAACCTCTTAGCCAATTACATGTGAAATAATTGTATTTTATTTTAAAAATAAATAAATAAAATAGATTTCTAATGTAAAACTTAGGCGATTTGGAAAATAAATTTAGTCAACTGATAAAGGAAAATGGATTCAACACAAAACAATTACAATATACTTGGCATTCGACAAGTATACCAAGCAAAATGGTAAAACATTTTGGAAGATCTTTTTTAAAGGTTATGCCATCAAATTAAACATGTGGAAGGTAGTAGAGTAGAAGGCAAATAAGTCATAACTTTGTTTTCATATTGATTATTGCAAATAATAGAAAAATTTCCTGTTGATGAAAATATTTGCTTGCATAAACTTTACATTTGATGGTTGATTTAGATAGAGGGATTGAATTATATCAACCTTCATAGTGTTTGCAATTAGCTTTTTCTATAAGGAAATAGCTTAAATATGCCACATAATTTTTGTAAATTTTAGTTTTTATTTGCTTCAAATATGTCAAAAAAAACTTGAGTCTTTATTTATTAAAAATATACCAAATAATCTTTGTAAATTTTAGTTTTTATTTGCTTCAAAACTAAAAAAGTTCATGCCTTCTTTCAGTATTCTTTCAGTAAGGCATCTTCATAGAACCACCTTACAGAAGCTGGTCAGGCTACGGTATTAGCTATTAAAGGGACACCTAACCCCGTTCGGTGCAGATTCTATTTGGAGGCATGCATGTAAGGATTCCATTAGGATATTCTATTGATGACCGCCTAAGCTGGTCAGGCTGCGTGTGTATGAATTCTTCTGTCTATTGATGTAATAAGGCAATTTCATCATTTTGTACCCTTATTTAGAGAGTAAAGCCTTTAAATAGACCTCAGTTGAGCTTTCGATATGTGTAGCCTATATTCCCACCACTTAAAGAGCTACGCAAAGGGGGTAACCTTCTCTTTATTGATTCCCCTAACTCAATTTCATCTCATGCCTTATATAGTATTTTTTCCATTTAAACTATCATGCGTAGCGTGCCTGTACTTTACTATGGAATAAAGTTACATTTTGAAAGAGAGAGTATATATTCGTAAATAAAGCCCATTGAATTGTGTGTAGCATAGGGTCTATTGAAAGTAGAGAATTGTAACTGGAAAGACTAACTCGAGTTCTAAACGTGAAGATTGATGCATCCAGCTTTATCGGCCAGGTTAACGAGGAAAGGTTATTCCCCTCCCTTCCTTATGACCTATCCTTATTTCTGGAAGTTGCTTATGGCCCACCCAATCCTTTCCTTATTGCACCTGGTCATGTTGCACCAGTTGATCATGTGACCGTTCCTTCGTTATCTCCCCAGCTTAATCAATATGATAGGTTAATGATGTTATGGAACCTTGCTAGTGTACCCATCCTTCCTAGTCAACCCAGCCTTAATACACTCCTCTTATGATCATTGTATGAACCTCGTTGATTGACCCTACCTTCTTTCTGGCACATCCATTCAAAGAAATAAAGTAAGAAGATAGAACAACAAGTTGCACTACAAAAACTTCTATTATTGATTTAACTATTAGTTTTAGTAAGCACTACAGCTACTAAAGAGATAGCTAAGGCATAGAGTAATACACGACGAATGAGGGAAAAGTGTGTACATTTCCAGACCGGACCCAGGTTAGAAATTAGGGGGCCTGGTGGAACAGAAGTGCTCACTCAGTCCTTACTTAAAAATGCCCCAGAGGGTCTTTTCTTTTAAGGACCAAAAGTTGGTTAGATTCAATCTCAATGGCCTATAAAAAGGGGAAAGAAATTAGTATTGACCGGCAATTTAGTAGCCAAGGTGTTAGATTCCAACCCCGTATGGGCTCACAGCTTTCCATTTTCCCAACTTTTTAATGAGTAGGGTGGGGGAGCAGTGGGTCAAATCTATGGTATTATTATATTCCCCTTATTTTAAACAACAAAGTGGGTGGGTAACAAAAGTGTTGTTTTTGCTGCATGATGTACACACGTCAATTAGAAACCAAGCGTGTGGCTGACATACAAGGATGAAATGTGACACGTTGTTTTTCTCTCCAGCCATTTGGCAATGCTAAAGTTGGGTTATGGTCATGATCATGAATTCGTGCATGCAGTGACATATTTCCAGCATTGTAAAGGCTGCATCACCATCCATGACTTTGTAGTGGATCCTGGATTTCTTTATGGATTATTTGTTTTGGTGTAATTCTATTCAAGGTTTAGTAATTCAGAGATTTTTTCGCTTCCTCCATTGATCTAGTCATGAAGAAAAGTAATTACTCATTTAATATACCGGATACTTATAGCTTCTATAGGTTGAGACCAGAATTTGGACCTTAGCCTTGGGATTGGTAATGTTCCAATGCAATTGAAGAGAAGTTCTTCATACAAACCAAGGGTAATGACATTATTTTCTGAGAAATACATTCATTCCTTTTTGGGTGATTATTTTGCATGGGCATCTTAGGCCGCGCATGGTCAGTTTTGAAATTGGAAATTAAAATAATTTGTTGTAGGCAATTACCAGTCTTACGGTAGCTTTCTCAGTGGTATTTGTTTTTTGAATGATGATCAGGTAGAAGAAGACAGTTAGCTGAATCGAATTGGAGTTGTAACCTATTCAAACCTTTCAGAGGATTCATAGTATTCCCGCACTCTTGGTATTTGATTACATTGATAGCTACATTGGATTATAATTGAGCAATTAGCCTCAAATAATAAACAGATTTGAGCTCTTCACCCAGCTCCACCAAAGCTTCCCCGCCATTGCTTTTCTCATGATTTGGAGGTCTTTAATGCCTAACCCTTCCAAGGATTTAGGTAGATTGAATTTCCCTTATGGCCTTTAGGATTTTGGCAGGTGTTGCTAATACAGAGAACATGTACAATAACATAGCTTGCAGCAT
>LPNX010394909.1:38127-104345 GCA_001517045.1 Pseudotsuga menziesii | reverse complement strand
GGGGGGGATCTTAGACAAGTGGGAATTTAGAAGGTAAAGTTTACAGGATTATATGCAAGAACTATCGCTCGTTAGTATAATGAGCTTTAACTGTATTTATTTTTTGTTCTGAGCTTAAACGATATATTTTTTCCTGGCATTTTGACAACTTCAGATTATTGTTGCACTATTCATCCATAGATATGTGGTGTTGGAATATCACATCAAAGGCATTAACTGGGAGGAAGTCTCAGTGCGAGTATGGTTATATAAAAGGTTTAACAACGTGTCCATATTGTTGTGGTGTTGATAATTCCTTGAGCTTCATTCTGTCTATCTTCAGGTGGTCTACCAGAGAGCTATCCACAAAAGATCAGGCTTGATAACCTACGAACGCTCCGCTGGATTTCAGAGACTCCACATCTAGAATGGTGGGTTGCATTTGTTGGGTAGTTAGTATTGCTGAGAAGGTTTGTTGTGTAGCTAGACATAATCCATAGATGTCTTATAAGTTTTAATGGTTTGTAGAATCAGTAGATGAGCATGTAGAGTTTAGCAACATTCTCAACGCACAAAGAAGATGCACCTTATCTTAAGGAAATAGTCTTCGAAAGATTCATAGGCCACATTCAACTTAGTTATTTTTTTCAATAAATTTCGAAAAGATTGTAGAGTTAGAAATTTTCATTTTGGTAGTAGAGGAATCATTTAGTCTCTATTGGAAAAAAAATAGTTTAACATGATTGCCATTCAACTGAAATTATCTGTTTTCCTTTTTTTCACTAACTGAAATATCCATTTACTGAATCCCATGGCATTTGAACAGATATGTCATGTTATTCTTTTGTACCCATTAGAGTTACAGTTATTAATATATGCACTCTACATTATAGGCTGTGTAAATGAAGGTGCACCATAGAATATATTTAGCGAAGCACTTACCCAAGGGAGGAACGGCTCACTGTCGCTCAATGTAATTCCATCCGGGTTTGGAGCACTAGCAGCAATAGTTCCATGAGCATTTGAACTAGCACAACCGGTATTTTGAACGTCCAACGTGACCAGACAACAAGTAATGCATTTTCTTTGGATTACTAAGCATTTTGAATTTTTAGTTTGAATACTAACCAAACTCAGGCAGAGGCAGTGGTATAGAAAATGCAAAAATCCAAGCCAAAGCCAGATGGTGCCAAATGATAAAGACTGTTGTGTCAAGTCCAGACGGTGCCTACACCATGTAATGCAAAAACCATGGCGCATGCACTTAATGCATGCATAGATGCTTAGAATCCATAGTGCAACATTTTGAAAAAAAGGGACCTTAAACATTTAATGTTAGCGATTTAATGTCACTATTTTCCTTAGCATTATTTCACCTTTCAATATGTTTATCCAATTTTCCATTTGAGATTGGGATAATTTGTCTTTGAAGTTTCCCCTCACCTCGATTTGAGGCCAAATAAGAGGTTGAACTTATTGATTCATGGACGAAATGGTGTAGTAAGAGTCCAGGCTTGTTATTGGTTGACATAACAGTGGTTTAAATACTTGATTGAAAAGCTTTGATTAAAATAAAGATAAAAGTAAATACAGAATTGAAAACTTACTGAAATGGTTGTATGACTACATGAATTTCTGTGTCAAGGTTAATAGAACGGTGGAAAGCTGATCACAAGAGTCCCTGCTAGCCGACGGTAGGGACTAATAAACATGTTTAATACAACAAGAAGTTAGATAGTAATCTAAATCTTGTAAATTACATTTATAAAAAATACAATACTTCTCATTAAAAAAATACTTCAAATTTTAAATTCAAGTATAGTATTCATGCCAACAAAAATGGTTAAATAGGAGATCCCATGGGAATGCATTATTATTCGTATGTTCTATGTTTATAAAAAATACAATACTTCTTATCAGTCATTTATAAAAAACTTGAAATTTGAAATTCAAGTATAGTATTGAAGCCCACATAAATGGTTAAACAAGATGAGTTGCAAAGCAACATAGTCCCTGCATCGAGAATAGAAACATTGTCACTTTAATTGCAACCTAAATTTGTATTTGTAATCATTGAATAGCTAGATGATTACCAGGTGAAAACGAAGTCTTGCAAATGAGTTAGGGTGAGTTAAATTAGCATTTCATTCCTCTTAGAAAGGAAACAAAGTCAATCCATATCATTAATATAGGTTTCGATTTTTCCCGTGCATTGATATTTTTGTATAAACTGAATTGATTCTTTTATATTTAATCTGATCGTGATTCATTTTGGCACCTGTTTTTATTAATATGTTACGTTAAACAATGTACATAAATACATTGTTTTTTCAAAAGAATGTGAAGAAGCCCTGTGTCATTTTTACCCCTGAAGAATATGGCGACGAAACAAGTAGAGAGGTGAGAACAACAACCTTTGTTCATCTGAATTCAAGCCTGATGGAGAGTTACCAGCTAGTTTGAAGATTGATGGTAACTTCAGTTATTTGAAATATAAGAATATGGTTCCCTTTTCAAATTGTTTTGTTGATTATGTTTTGTCCAGGTCAGAAAATGCGAGTCACAAACATGGAGTTGGAGGAGAGGATCAACTTACCATGCAAATGAGATACCTTCTATCTCTTTATCCACTTACCTCCGTATCCACTGATTGATCTTACAACACTTACTAATTGGCCTTAATCCCCAATGCAATCTTATAAAACGATTTCTGGGAGAATTAATCCTTGGAATTTTTAAGTTTAGTCGTTAATTTTCGGTCCAAGGATGTAATTTAACAATGCCTCTAATGATCTTAAATAATAAAAAATTTACATTGGATTTATTGCTGATTTGAATTGCTATATGTTTAGTTTCAATTTTAGAATTTGATTGTGCAACCTGTTCATAATAGTTATTGCCAACCGATTTATTTATCTTTTAGGTATTACAACATATACTGTGAATTCAATATATGCTGTCTCAAGCTAGGCAGCCTCAAGATGCATAGTCAAGCCCAGATTAAAATGGGCTTGTACTTGTGTTCATTTTCAGAATACCTCAATGGATCTCCACCATCAACCTCTCTTTCTCTGTGCAATGAAAGTATCTAGTTCAAAAAATTGATAGTATGGTCCTTAAATATGATCTTTACAAAGGAAGGTGATATAGTACTCTATGTCCCTAAACATTGAAATAGAGTTTCTCTTATGCCTTTTGCTTTTACTGTGCAGTCCATCTTTAAGACATTAATGATTCTATATATTTCCAAAAGTTGAAACGAGTTTCTATTACGCTGTTTTGTTTCTACTGCTTGGTTCATTTTTTAGTATGACATTTACAAAGGAACTTATAGACCTCCATATCCAAAGAGTATCTTATTCCCAAAATTTGAAACAAAGTTTTTCTTTTACAGTTTTTTTCCCAAAAATTGAAGTAGTCTCTTATACAACTTTGTTTCGACAGCTATTCCATCTTTAATCCCTTATTCTCAATCACATATTATAAATTTACGATATGCATCGTTAGGATTGGCAACCTCAAGGTGTATAGTAGAGTTGCATTAAAATGGGTTTGTACTAGTGTTTGTATTCAATGTCAAAAAGTTAATGTATCTCTTCTGTCAACTCTTCTCTTTTTTCAACGAAAGTAATGAATAGATAGTCCGGTCAGCATGATAATTAAATATTATCCTTAAAAAGGAAAGTTTATATAAAATCAATTTTCTATATTCCCATAAACTAAAATCCTGATTCTCTTGTACATTTTTGTTCTACTTCGTCGATTTTAAAGTCTATTGTAAAGTCCATCTTGGAAAACCGATGAGTATGGAATTGAAATAAATTCTCTAGATTCCTGCAACAATAAATCTGACTTGTAAAGAAACTCTCAAAATATCAAAGCTTAAGATTATGAATTCTTACAGGTTATAGACACTATGCTGGAAGTAAATTATTTAACGCTTTCCAAATCAAGGACAAAAATTAAGGAGATAATAGTAGCATAAAAAAATCGCCAAATGTATAAGTATAGACACAAGTGGTGAACATAAATGAATCCATCAAAATGCTAACCTATGCCTCTAACATTGACAACGCTCACATAAGCCCTCGAGATGCGAGACTACATAGAGTAACCGTTGCATGCAGTGAGGTGATTACCAAGTTACTTGGACAAGTGGTTGGCTGCGATAAAGATTTGGTGCTTGGTACTTGATGCATTTACATGAGAACCCCATTGAAATGCTAACCTATGCCTCTGACATTGCAGACAACACTCACATCGTCCCCCAAGAAGCGAGACTACATAGAGTAACCGTTGCATGCAGTGAGGTGCTTACCAACTTACCTGGACAAGTGGCTGGCTAAGATAAACATTTGGTGCTTGGTGCTTGATGCATTTGCATGAGAACCCACTAGGAAATTAATCCACAAACAAATCATGTTATAGCTTCAGAACTCTCATTTCTAGCTGATTCAAAAGCAGTTCTCCTTCCATTTCTATCTGATTTTGTCGAAGTAGAAAGATTGATCCTTCACACCCACAAGAAGATGATGATATTTAGTGAGAAGAGCTATAATTTGAGCCCAACATCTTCTATTTTCTGTAGGAATGAATCCAATAAATAGTTTAGCATGCTATTGAGTGACACCAACAAAATTTCTTTGATCGACAAAGAAATCATTTGGTGGGATTCCATTAATCAATAATTCATTCATTTTCTCTTGATAAAACTGTGTTTGGATGAAAACCTCTCCTCACGGAATGGATCCATAAACCAGCTAGGTGCCCGGACATCGGAGATAGTCATTATTCCCGGCTCATACTGCGTCCTTATATATTGATATTGGACTAAAAAAGCATCTTCAATATAGGGGGTAAAATATCTTTGTCTATGTGATTCAATGTTGTCACTATTGATTAGTGCCATTGTATTAATATTTCCGGTTGGTAAATTGATTGTTGTTTCAAATTACAGTCCAAATTGGACTCTTACATTGTGGTTGAACAATTATACCTAAAACTATATTTCTTCCTTTTTTTTTCCAGCAACAAAATGAAATGTATGATTTGGGTATCTCCTCTATGATTTCATTTTATGCTAAGTGCCTATATAGTATTCTGTAGATTTAAAGAGCCTCACATGGTACTCATTGTGTATGTTTACAAAGTTACGTAGACAAATGGTGCAGTTGCTGCTTGCCTTGGAGTTTCATCATGGTTGGAATTAACTTTAAGATCCCTAATTTTCCTCTACTCGCAGCTCAAGTTTCTTTTTGCATATAATGCCAGAATTTATTGTTGCAGCACTTCACCATTGACCTTCCCAAATGAACGTCCATTAGGCAGTCCTTTTTGAAGGGACACTAATAACCATCGATCCATTTGTTCCAACTTTGTATCATGGACTATTCTTTTGTTGCCCTGTAGTTTTATTTTTCATATTCATCATATTATATATGTATATAATAACGACAATAATGATTCTATATTTTTTTTTTGAAGAACAAATTGAATACTGCTATACGAAATTATCTATTTCACAAGTCCAAGTGATTGAAAGGCCGTAAATCTGCCAAGAAATTTGCCATTTAACCAAGAAAGCAGACAATCAGGGCTGGAAACTGTGAGTATACAGTAAGGGTTGGGTTTGATACTGGACGAATGTTAATTTAATTTTATGAATTGAAACATGTACCAAAGTCCCATCTAGCTAGGATTATCCATCATTTTTTCTGTAGGAGGATGTGTTAAATCACACAATGAAAGGCGTTTTGCTGTTGGAGGTCGTGTTAGGTCACACTATGAAAGGTAGGTAAAACGTTTTTTCTTTTAATATTTTCTTTTTGAAAATAACCATTTATGTGAGTTCAGTAACTTTGAAGTTTGGATATTATGATTTTTTTTTAACTTGCGTTTTTTTACCTTCATTTATTTAGGCAACAAATTCTCAACATTGAGGGAACTTGTATTGTATATGGTAACGAACTCAATGTAAATGTGACTCACTAAAATCTGTATTTTTAAATGATAAAAAAAATGATTCAGATTAAAAAAAGGAAAAAAACCTTAACATTTCAGAGAGTAGAGCTATTGTTTGTTTTTGCTTAAGATTTCAATTGTACCATACCCCTAAATTCAAGATGAAGATATTTTCATACTGCTATAAATTTTAGAGAATAGCCCAAAAGAGTTATGAAAGTTTATTTATTTTGATGATTTCTAAGTAAAGAAAGTCGTTTAAAAATATTAACGATATTGAACAAATTTTTAAAGTCTGGCTCATGGCCCCAACACTATTTTTAGGTAGGAATATTTTATGTCAAATTAATAATATTGCATATATTAGATAATTTATAATGTTAATTTTACCATACTGTCATCATCTTGGCCACGAACAGTTCAAGAATAGTAAATGAATGAGAATAATAGAACAGCTCAATAATAGTAAACGAATGAGAATAATAGAACAGTTCAAGAATAGTAAACAAATGAGAATAGTAGCAGAATGTGTATGGAGTAGGTGATCCAACCAAATTCTAAACGATTGGCAACATAAATAGGCAGTGGAAAGTGTTGTCGATCCCAACATCAAGACCGCACCAAAGATAATCAAATTGGCCAGAAGTATAGCCTGACCGAGGTAGAACATGCCAATTCCATTATTATCAGAAACCTACCAAATATTTTGATGAAGAGTGGCTGCCAAATATTTTGAAGAAGAACGGCTTATAAAGCTTCATCATTATCAGAAACCTTCCCACTAATTTCATGAAAACCACACCGCCCAACATGTAGATATTCAATCGTGGCAAGCAAGCTTATCTTATTATCAGGAATCGGGATGAGCAACTCAAAGATCATGTAATGAACATAAAATATGATAATAATTAAATAATTAATAATTAGGTTAACTAAGTTAGGTTATGAAATGAGGCGTCTCCTGAAGATTAAATGCCCAAGTCATATTTAAGGCAGGGCCACCATTTAGTAACATATCATCTCTTATCTTATGATTAATATATACTTGCCTTATGGCTTATTTGATTTACCAAGTCTTTTGGTGAATTCATTGCGTGAGCGAATAATTATTCGGCTCATTTGGTATGAGAGCTAGTTTGTGATCTAGGCCTTTGACCATATCCTGATTTTTAATCATAATCCTAGGGAGTCCCAAAATTTATGGTCTTTGACCAAGTAAAAAAAAGAAAAGAAAGTAAAAAGAAAAAAGAAAAAGGAAAGAGAGTAAAAAAAAGTGAAAAAAAAGTAAAAACTAAAAAACTGAAAGAACGAGGAAAAACAAAAAAAACGAAAGAAAAAAAAGGTTCAAAAAGAAAAGATAAAAGTAAAAGGAAAAAAAAAAGAGAAGAAGAAGGTAAAAGTGAAACCACACTTGGTTTCTTAAAGTGGGTTTGGGTTTGAATATAAAAGTGTATAATAAATACTACTAAAAGCAAGTGAAATTTGAATTTAGGTGGGGAAGGTAACTCTCATTTTTTCCAACCACCCATTCTACTAGAATTTTACAAAACTTAAGGGAAAAAAATCTAAAAGTACATAATAATTGCTACTAAGAAGCAAGTAAGATTTGAACTTAGGTGGGGAAGGTAACAATCATTCCTCCCAACCACCCAATTTACAAGAAGTATTTATCAACATTCAAAAAAAGAAAAAGAAAAATATTAATATTATTATTATTATAATTACTTAATAATTGTATTAAGTACAATTATTAAATTACAAGAGCAAAGCAAAACAAAACAAAAAACAAATTTTTAATAAAAGTCAAATATTATATATAATAATAAAATATCATTATTATATTATAATATTTATTTTTAAAACAATTAAAATAAAGCTATATACAAATATTATATAGTTTATATAAAAAAACAATAATAATATTAATTAAATAATTAATATTTATTATTAAAAAAAAGGACAGTATCAAAAAAAGAAAAGGAAGATCTTCTATCATCGAAGACGTGAAAGAAAAGAAGACAATAAGTCAATACTATATATCGTCAAAGAAACAAAATCCAAGGAAGACTCGTCAAGAAATCAATAGCCATCTATCATTAAAAAGTTAGAGATCATGGAATCTAGTTTGCGACTACAAATAGAGAAATTAGAAGCCAAGTTAAAGTGTTATCGAAGAGACAATGAAGAATTACGAGATGCAAATACGAACTCGGAAGTAATAATTAAAATACATGAGATGCAAAAAGAGCTCAAGGAAAAAAAAAATTATGACCAGAAAAATCATATAGAAAAATTGTCTGCCCAAATTGAGAAATGAAAAGACGAAAAGGATTTTAATCAGTGATTGAAAAATCAAGACACAAAGAAATAAATAAACGATTACGAAGCGGAAATAAACTGGTTGAACAAAATCGTTAGTGACAAGGATGAAGAACTAATGCAGATACGACATAAATTAGAAAATAAAGAATCAGTGATCGACCGGTAACGACAACAGATAAAAGTTCTTCAACAACAAAATGATGACTCTAAAAAGACTCATAAGTTGGAGATCGTAAAAAGTAATAAAACACTATCCAACAATACCGAAGAAATTTTCAGATTAAGGAATCATAACAAAACAGTAGTCACGAAAATTAAGAAGTTGAAAAATAGTCGGAAGATAGAACAATCTATGGAAGATATTGAAGGGAAACTTACAGAAAAGAAGGAAGAAAATAGTTGGATCAGAATTCATAACAAATATATTAAGGAACAACTTAAGAAGTCTGAAGATGACAAAAAAGCGCAAGTAGAAGTGATTAAGAAGTTTCAAAATGATTACGTGCAATTGGAAAACAAGTTGGAAACGATACAGAATGAAACCTTAAAAACTCAAGGAACGAAAAATAAAACTTCCAACTCACATAAATGCTCAAAATATGACACTCGTAAAAGAAAATGACATTGTGAAAATTCCCTATCGACACCCCAACAATAAAAACCGAAATTCTAAAAAGTGGGAAATGTCGAAAGATAATGGTACTAATATGATCAAAGCTCCTGAGAATAGATCAGTAGGGAATCCCAATAGTCAACAAAAAATCGATTTAGGATGGATTGAACCATCCACATATTGAAATTTATGCTCTATACTTAGCATTTCATATCGACGTGTGTCATCAGCCACAGCATCACAAAGAACGATGCGACAACATTATAAGGATTTGAGGACAAAGCCTTTTGAAGAGAGTGGCAATGTAACGAATATAAAATAAGATAATAATTAAATAATTAATAATTAGGTTAACTAAGTTAGGTTATGAAATGAGGCATCTCCTCAACATTAAATACCCAAGCCATATTTAAGGCAGGGCCACCATTTGTAACATATCATCTCTTATCTTATCATTACTATATACTTTCCTTATGTCTTTTCTGATTTACCAAGTCTTTTGGTGAATTCATTTTGTGAGTGAATAATTATTCGGTTCAGATCATGTAGGGAGAGACACCGTGCATAGTGCATGAATGGAGACACTTGCACGAAGAACCACTACAAAGTTTCATGGCAAAAGAACAATTGTCATGGTAGGTGATATGTTTTTGCTACAACGCAGCGTATATGATATGCAAGAAGTATTATTAATGGTGTATTGAGATCTGTAAACATGTAATGTTATAAAAGTATTGCTAGATAACTTCTAGCATTACTTGGTTTTATAAAATTGTACCAAAACATATCAACTTTATCCTAAGATTTTCTGGAGCAATGGATGTTCTGCCTCGATATGAGGCCAAATAAGAAGGTGAATTTGCTCATTGGTTGAGTAAACGGTCTTTGTATATTGATTTGCTTATAAAAAGTGTTATACAGATAAATGATTGCAATGAAATGAAAACTTAGATAAAATTTTAAAAATGATTTTGATTGGTGTGCAAGACTAATGAAAAGGTAGCAAGGCCATTCATAGAGTCCCTGCATGCCCGAAAACAGGGACTAATAAGAGATCCCATGGGAATGCATTATTATTCATATGTTTGATGGTTTTATATAGAACATGGTGTATAAGATTCAATTTGTGATATATCAATTTGTTTGAATATTTATTTATTTATATATAATTAGATTTTTTTTTAATAAAAATTAGGAATACATGTTTTAGGTGTTATTTGTAATATTTTCAATTCTGAAATTTAAAATCTAAAAATTCTAGTAACTTTATTTAAATTGATAACAACAAATCTCAGAATTAGCAAAATTGTGTATCACTATTTACTGGCCTCTTGTTTCAATAACTCAAAAGTTGATTTACTGATCAACAACCCCTATATACTAAGGATTATCTAATATCAAAATTGTATACTAAAGATCATCTAATATCAGAATCTAGCCATACCATCATTTCACAAACCTGCTTCTAGATATTCAAGATTACAAATTTTAAGGAAAGCAACTAAGTAGAGCTTGCTTATTCTCCTATTATTGGTTACATACTATCCTGCAGTACCCAATTCTAGGTAGACAAATGTAAACCCCTGTAAGTTGATGAAGAATCAACCTTCTTATATCAAGAAAAGGCATGTAATACACCAAAATTAAATAATTTGTTATTTAATTATTTTTGAATATTTTATTTTTAAAAATATTTTTGACAAGAAGTCAAAAATAAATGTAATGGATTATTTTTTTATAAATTGAAAATAATGGAGGGAATTAGAACTGAAATAGCTATTGAAAGAGTGTTTACTAACCCACAAGAGAAAATGACAAGTGGCTGAAGCTACTGAGTGATAACTCAAGATGCAGGAGGCATCTTCCCCAAAATAAGGTCACAACTCCTTGTGGAGTGCTAAAGAGAAGGAGCCCCATAAATGTCCAATTCCTAGGAAAAATACAATATAATAGTATGTCCATTTACCAAGCAAGAGGATAGAAGTGGACAAGGAATTGACCTCTTAATGAAAGAAATGGTGCATTAAGTGGATTTTTCTCTTGTGGTTCAGGAAACAAGCTCGGGGGTTCTGGAGTAAGTGAGACTTGGCTTCTCTAGAGTTGGTTGGGAGGAACACCTATTTCATTTCTTCTTTTGCGACAGTGGTGCCAGGTTCCCTATTTCTACTTCTTATACGCCTAAAAATAGTTACAGTAGGATTTTCAGTTTAACTATGAATCGTAACTATTCCTATTATACATCTGTATAGAATATTGACCTTAATATGCATCTATTCAATATATTTCCTATTATGTAACGAATCTAAATACTATTTCCTATTGTTATATTCATGTATGTAAAATAATTTGATTTAGTATTTGTAGGGTTCTTAACGAATCTCAATTTGGGCATCCATACCTGAATCGAGACTTCGTGCAATATGTGTTGATTAAAACAATGATAAAATTGAACGAAATTTCTAACTATATGGTATAGGTTAAGTTGCTTATGTTCACAACATAGTATGTTAATTTATAAACTATTTAAGAAGCATAATCATATTATGTTCTAGTATAAGCTTAGTTAATATACAACATGAAGGAAAAAAATAACATTTTCTATCTTTCATAACAAACCCATAGAGAAATTGTCAAAACAAAATAAATCAAATAACACAACCAAGTTTTCTTCTGCAAAAACTAGCAATTGAAAGTACTACAAAACTGGTTACTCTCTTAATAGGTTAAGATCCGAGAGGATTCCATAAATCCAAAACATATTGAATTCATCTCATTTCAAAACCCCTTAATACATATCGAGAATTCCAAGATCAGGTTTCATCGTTGTAACATCCCTAAATTTCATAAAATAATTTTTATTATTATTTATTGCATCTAATACTAGATTTTCATAGAAATTTAGTTATATAGATGTTATTATTCATACTTCTTTTGTCATGCATTACTGAATTCATGTACCTAATTTAATGTTATCTTTCTTTAATTGGTGATCTGTTGACATGACATTACTTTGTGTCATAAGAAATCTGTCACTGTCGAACCTGTTGTCGTAAGATGGTTTGTCATCGCCTTATGCTTGTTTCTACTCTTGAGTTGCATAAGGGATAACTCGTGGTATTACTTAGTCATTATGACTAATGCATGGATTACCGTTTTACTCATGTGTAGGTGGGAGAAGTTGCTCCGACATCACAACAAAAGAAACAATTTAACTATAAGTCCATAAAAGACAAGATGTAAGATTTTGGTTTTAGACAAGGATATAAACCTTATCCTAGTTTGATGTGCTTATGCCATTCAACATAGTAACCATTTTTATCTTCTATTAGAATAATTCTTAGATGTCCCAAGCTAGGTACATGCTAATAAATCTCATTATTTTCTTTTACAGGTTTAAATTTTTATGTAACCAAAGTTTGATACACCCATGGTTATATCATCTAACAATGATAAAGCTTAATGATTTAACTATGTATATTAGGTATATTATTCTATGCAAAACAATTTGTAGAGATTTTAACGAGTCCCTTGTTTTATGTATTGGAACACCGGTTGAATTTAATGTGATGGTGATAGGCAGGGTATGCGTCATAAACTCGTCACCTTTAATACCATGTGAGGTCATTCCAGACTCCAGCTGTCAACAATATTCAAGGTGTAAAACCCTATATATTTTATTGTTTCTTGAACATTACAATGGTCACTTCGTTAGGGTTCTGGAAAGTGTTAACAATTTATTCATATCCTTTGAAGGCCTATGGCTGCTTGACCTTGTTTCTCCACTGTCTGTAACCACCAAACTCGGCCTTCATCAGCATCTGTACCAGTCGATACTTGAACCGGTCGTTAATGGATTTTGCAAACGTCGTTTTTGTGATTATTGTGTGCCGTTGAAAACCAAAAAGGTAACTGTAACTTCAACATTGCTCTTTTCTTTGTACTAGGTTTTTTTCTTAACTAGTTCATAGTTTAACTTCCAGGGTAATGTATTGTGTGCAGGATAACTCTGCAACGGAGTGTGGATGGAAAACTAGCCGCGAAACCTCTCTATTTGACTAGTAAGACCCATGACATTAACTTGCGTGGATATTGAGGTGACAACTGGGTTTTTGGAGTATGTTTTTATAGTGTTGGGTTTTTCCCCACTCTGTGTTGGTTGTCGACATGGAAGTGATAGTCTTGCTTTGGTATTATATACTGTTGATAATGCAAGAGTATTATTCACCTCTTGTGGAGTCGTCAATGACTGGGCCACTCTATAATTTTTGTTGGTTTTTAAAACTTTGTTTTCACATATAATAGTCATAAGGGTTTCGATACTATTTCTCTATTCATTACATTTTTCAAGTAAAATGAGTAATTTCCATAACCATAGACAATGTGGAGTCTTGCGACTATGCCACTTCCTTTAGAAGACCCGGGGTTTCAAAACTGCTTCTATTTTGATTCTGGAAATTGTTTATATGATACAGACTGTTAGTTGGGTTTACATTTACGGTGGACGTGAGCCTTGCTCTGTCAATATGTTTGGGCTTCGAAGCCATTCTAAACATAGTTTGATATGTAAATATTTAATGAATCCATTGGGGTTATTTGTAAAATGTTTTTTTAAATGTGACAGTATGAACAATTGCTTATTTCATTGCATTTCTTGTTTTATGTTATTATAACTCGATAAGACTGGGTAGTCTTAGGGTTGATTTTTATTTTGGCTCAAGAATCCACTGCTATAAGATCGTTACTGGTTTGATTTCCAATGAATATATTAGGGGACAAAACTTGTGAGGTTTCTTTGTGTACAAACCTTGCGGTGTTTAAATAACATTACGCTTCGTTCACTATTTGTTTATAAGTTGTAATACTTTTCTGGCTATGGTGTCATGATGTATTTGTAAAAGATTTACTATTTACTATTATTTATTTGTTGTTTAACCTAAAATTACTGCAAAGTGATGGTCGTGGAGCCTCTGTCCTTCCAAAATAGGTTTTAAGAAAGGAGTCGTAAGGCCTCAGTCAAAAAGTAATTCATTTGTCAAATAACTCTGTCGGGTTTCTAGTTAATTATTATTTAAAAGATTGATTACAAAGTCATTTTTTCTTCCACTGACAGTCCATAGGGTTTGGAAACATTTAGAAGAAATAAATTTAGTTGTGAGACTCTTTTCAAATTTATTTTTGTTTATAATAGATCTAAGAGAGCCATCATGGCCAATTGTTAATAATATGACTGTGGAGATGAAAAGGACTCAGTTATAAAAGAGCTAAGGTTTTAACGTTTTTTGAATCTTTTACTTGATTACTTAACTGTGTTATTGAATGTTTGATTGGCCATGGGATTGTAGTTAAACTTTCAATATTGTTAGAAGAATTTCGCTCTCTTTAGTTAACCATACTGGTTCAAAAAATACAAGGTTAGGCCCTAAGGCTGCGTGTAACTTTTATTTTGCAAGATAAACACTGCAAAAACAACACCAATTTAATCGTAAGCTAGTAACCAGTGCTATGATTTGTCGATAATCTCGACTTGGTGTTTAGTTTATAATTTAGTTGCTAAAAACATGGGCTTAAGATACCCTTAAGTAATCTAGTTTAGTTTTAATATGGTTCATTGAGAATTCTGGTTATTCTACATTAATTCTAGAGTTTGATTATGGAAATATGATTTGATCCTAGAGAGATTATTGTAGAACGAGTATTAAGAGGGAACTTGGATCTGTACATTTATGTTCTTATACAGTTGGAAGTTAATTTATTTGAGAAAAGTAATATCTTAATATGTACATAAAAGAAAAGAATCTGCACTTATTTTCTGTTCCTATAGTTGTACTGTAAATGCAAGTTTGGTTTTACTAAATGTTTATCTTTTGAAATAAGAGTTGTAGCTTGTATATTTAATTAAATACTACGTCTTCTAAATACTAGTGGTTGTAAACAATATATAAGTATAACACATCTATTTGTTGTAATAACAAACATACACAATGATTTCATCATTCTGGTGCTGTTACTCAAACATGATTTCATATCAAACTCTATTAGAGTATGTCACTTTGGTGAGAGAAAAAATACAGGAGACAATTTTTTTTTCATTTCTCTATCAATCCGTTTCTATATAGATAATAAATCCTACAATCATTGAATAATTATCCATTAACTATAACATCATTTTAAACAAATTACAACTTTCTTAAACATAAGTAAAACAATGTCAATACAGATTAGAGTTGGAACCTGGATGTGTTACTGAAAAGGGACTAACACTCAAGGGAGACTGTTCCAACCAACCTTTTCTTGTAGCCAAATCACTTTCTTAGGACCCCTAAGCTTGTTCACTGAACCAATAGGAAATATATATCTTCCACACAACAAACTTCTGCAACTTAGCACTTGGTAGCAGACTTAACTCAACAAATAACTTTAGCTATCCCCTCATCAAATTCTTTGTGTGCCCGAATTTTCTGTTTGCAGCAGTCACAAAGTTCATTTTCTCAGAAATCAGAATGAGTGGTGAGCCTCCTACTCAATTTGATAGTTTATATAAGATTTCCTAGGTGTTTGGGTCAGTTTGGAATTTAATGAGCCACCAACTCAGTTCCTCCTCTCAGGGAACATGACCACTCTTTTAGGGATTATGCTTCTGCAACACCTAGAAAGTGAATGCTAGTGCTTCCACTTGTCAACCAGCCTTCTACAGTTGCTCCTTCCTCCTAATAGGTTAGTGAACACTCGTTTAACAATCTCTCCTGATTAGGGGTCTCCTTTTATTAATTATTAAAATAAATAATTCTTCAATTACAGTCATCCTTGACCCACTTGGTCATAAACTTTCTAATAAAAATTAACATAACTTTTTTGCTGAAATAAATAATAAATATTTATTTTTCATTTTTGGTTATGTTGTAAACACCCCCCTTAAGATCAACATTGTCCTCGATGTTTCTTAAGTTATTCTGAGTCTTCTTGGAACAGAGCTGGAAATGCCACCTGCATATCACTCTCCAATTCCTAGGTCGCTTCATCTGGACTGAGGTGTTTCCACTGCACCTTTACTTGTCCAATGGTGCGATTCCAGAGAAAAAATTCCTTCCTATTGAGAATACAATCTGGTTCCACCGAAAAATCTCCTTCTGGTTCTACCTAAATAAAATTCCAGTCAATTACATGAGTAACATCATGTAAATATTTTTTCAAAATATAACTGTGAAAAACATTATGTATCCTAAGATTAGGTGGCAAAGCTAGTTGATAAGCCACTGGACCCACTCTTGCCAATATCTCAAACGATACACAATACATGGGTGCTAATTTAGCACACCTCCCTAGTTTAAAGGAGCTCTTTCTTGGTTTCACCTTAACAAACACATGCTCACCTACTTATTCCTTCAGAGTTCTTTTAAGGTCGGCATGACTCTTTTTCCTGTCTTGAGGATTTTTCAAGTTGCCTTGTACCCGTTTCACTATTAGTTCCCATTCTTTTAACATGTGAGGTCCTAACATCAACCGGTCTACTGGATTACTCCATGTAATAGGACTGTTACACTTTCTACCATATAATATTTCAAAAGGATTAAGCTTTGCTGAAGCTTGATAATGGTTATTATAAGCAAATTCAACCAAGTGCAAATAGTCTACCCACTTCTTGGGATAGTCTCTAACATACATTCGTAAGATGTCTTCTAATACTTGATTGACTCTTTTTGTTTGTCCATCTGTTTGTGGATGGTAAGCAGTACTGAAATTCAATTTAATATTTAATTCTTTAAATAAAGTTTTCCAAAAACTTACTAGTAAATTTAGGATCTCTGTCAGAAATTATTACCTTTGGAATTCCATGCAAGCAGAATATTTCTTTTATGAAGATGTCTACAATGTTAGCCACTGTATAAGTTGTTTTAACAAGGATAACATGTGTTTCTTTACTTAATTTATCCAAAACTACCATTATTGAATCATTTTGTTTCTGTTTTTTCGGTAAACTAGATACAAAGTCAAGACTGATGACTTCCCATTTCCAATTTGGAATTGGTAATGGCTATAAAAGGCCCGCTGGGTGTTGATTTTCAGCTTCAACTTGTTGACATTCGATACACCTAGCTAAAAATTCAGTAATCTCATTTTTCATGATAGGCCAAAAGTACTCTTTTCTCAACATGGTTACCATCTTCTAATACCCCAGATGTCTAGAATAAGGACTTTTGTGTAATTCATTTAAAATCAGTAGCTTAGCTTGTGGTGTATTTGGTACATAAAGTCTATTTTTATACAGTATTAGACCTTTTTCATTAGAACTGTAATCTATAATTATATTTTCAAATACATTTTGAGTTACCTTTTCTTTTAAATTTTGATATTCTGGGTCCCACTTTATTCCTTCTTCCAATTTATCTTCCAAATCAGTTTTATAACTGCTAATGGAAGCTACAAAAATTGTTATTGCATTCCTGCTTATGGCATCAACCACTTTATTTTCTTTCCCTTTAATATGTTTGATTTCAAAATCATACTCGCTAAGCAAAGAGAGCCATCTAGCTTTCCTCGGGTTTAGATTTTGCTGATCAAACATATATTTTAGACTTATGTTATCAGACATTAGTTGAAATATTTTACCTACTAAGTGATGGAGCCACATTTTTAAGGCGTGGATTATTGCATCCACCTCTAAGTCATAAGTTGCATAGTTATTTTCATGAGTTTTTAATTTTCTTTATTTGTATGCAATTGCATGACCTTCTTGTGTTAGTACTCCACCCAAGCCTTCATTGCATGCATCAATGCATACAGTGAAATATTTGTCTGGATATGCTATTTTTAGAATGGGTGTAGTAGTTAGTAATTATTTTAGTTTATTAAAACTGTCTTCTCATTTTTGATCCCGAACAAATTTCTTATCCTTTTTTTGTAATGAAGTTATAGGATTTGCAATCTTTGAAAATTCTTCAATAAATTTTTTGTAATAACCTGTTATCCCCATACAGGATCGTACATCAGTTACATCCTTAGGGACATGCCAATCAGTTATAGTTTTTATTTTATCTGGGTCCACCGATATCCATTCTTCGGATATGACGTGCCCTAAATATTGTATTTATCTTTATAAAATTTACGTTTGTTGAACTTAGCATATAACTGATGTTCTCTTAACACTTGCAGAATTATGTTTAGGTGTTCATAATGTTCTTCTTTTGTCTTAGAATTAATTAATATGTCGTCTATAAAGATGACTACAAGTTTGTGTAAGTACTTACTTAGGACACTACTCATTAAGCACATATAGGTTTCTGGTGCATTTGTTAGCCCAAAGGGAATAACCACAAATTCATAGTGCCTATATATCGTCCAAAAAGTAGTTTTAAAGATGTCTTCATCTTTAATTTTAACTTGGTGATACCTAGACCTTAAGTCGATCTTTGAAAATATCGTCGCTCCGTGTATCTGATCGAATAGATCATCAATATGGGGTATAGGATACCTATTATTAATCGTCATTTTATTAAGTTGACGGTAGTCTATACATAAACGTAGAGTGCCGTATTTCTTTTTAATAAAAAGGACCGGTGCTTCCCAAGGGGATACACTTGGTATTACATAATGTTTGTCTATTATTTCTTGTAATTGTAATTTTAATTCATTTAGCTCCAAGATGTTCATTCGATAGGGATCTTTCAAATTAGATACCGCTCTGGGTACTAATTTGATTGTAAGGTCCATATCTCGTTTAAGAGCTAATCCTGGAATTTCTTTCGGGAATACATCCATGAAATCTTGCAGGATCGAAATATCCTCAAATCCTAGTTTATCTCTTTTATCGATTTGTTCATTATTTATAATGTGTACAACAAAGACTTTACAACCCTTATAACCTTTTTCATCTGGAAGGATAAAATTTTTCTAACATATATCTTCCTGGGTATTCATGTGACAGTAATTATTTCTCCTTCATTATTCAAACAAGTAAAAGTTTTTTGAAAATAGTTTAAAATCACTTTGTGTTTTTCAACCCAATCTATTCCTATTAGAACATCGTAATATCCTAGAGGCAACACATTTATATTAACCTGAGTTTCAAACTGAATCATAACAAAATTACAACATTAAACATAATTTACCACCTTTCTTTTAGTTCCTGTGGCTAACTCGACCAACCAGGATTTTTCAAACATTTTATAGGATAAGTTGCACTTTTCCACTATGCTAGGAGATATATAACTTAAGCTAGCACCTGGATCAATCAAGATGGAAGCAGAGAAATTTTGGATCATACCTTGCACTTCCACCATGGAAGTCTGGTGATGCTAGGAGATATATAACTTAATGACCCTTTGAGAAACATAAATTCCTATGAAAAAGAACGGTCGCTCCTCCCTTAAGGAGTTCTTATTTGGGGTGGGGAAAGTAGATTTTAAGGAGAAAGAGCAGTCGATCTTTCCCCAAGCAGTTCCATTTTGGAGTTCATGGAATGTAGTAGATCATATTTGATTTTGGTAAAGCCGGAAAAGAGAAAATATCCCTTCAAGGATGATGGGTGGTGGATGGATAAAGAGTGCTCGCCATTTCCTGATATCGTCCAATAGAATTCATAGTTCATAGACATAAGTGAATTGATATATTATATATAGATTTTTTTTAACTTAAACAAAAGTAGATTTACATAAGCGGATTTGATCCACTTATGTGTGCATGGGTCACTATATTATTTAATACAATATATCTAGGTGCAACCACACGTTTGACAACTACCTCAAGGTGATCCCATCTCTTAGGACCTCATTGGAATTGAATCTTGTTACTAATAATATATTATCATGATAAATATTATGGAGCTTTATGGTTAAAGCGACCCTTTCAGGAAGGAATAGTTGCTCCTTCATCAAAGAGCCATATCTTGGGGTTTTGTACATTTATCCTATTTGATAAATGATTGGTCATTTTTATCCAATCCCTTCATTCCCCTTTACTAAATATTGTTTTTTCCATTCTCAAATTGATTGTCTTATAAATAATGATAACATGCATTGATATTATTCTCTTAGAGATCGTATATATAATTGATAAAATATAGCAGAAAACATTATTCTCTTTTTAAATTGAGTGATTATTTTTTTCAATTATACGTGTTTTCATTGTGTTTCCTATTATTTTGTATTTTGGAAATTCCTTTTGAAATGGATCTTGGTTCTCAACAATGTGTGGACCTACTTTTGAATGGATTGAAGGTTACTAAGGGAATCTCTATTCAAAAAATAAAGATATTTCTTAATATCGGAATTCATTATGGATGTGTCATTATAAACATGTAGAAATAAAATATTCAATTCCATGAGCAAATATGCTAAGAATAACCACATGAAATCTAGATATTGCTACTAAGAACTCTCACAAGCATACACAAGAAAAATACAGAGAAGAAAAGAGAGTGAATCGCATGAATGGAGAGATGAATATTGGAGTGTATCCTTCCATTCAATAATTATGAATAATAGTGTACATAAATAGTACATCCCTCATAGGAAAATCGAGTTGTATGGAGACAACTCTTAAAGCTCAAAGCACTTCCCAAAATATGATAAAACCCCATAGGTGGCTAAAGCACTTCCCAAATCAGTCAAGCACCTCATGAATAATTTAGAAAAAGAATGAGTGTGTTTTCAAGAGTGATGGAAAAACATGCTAATCCTAGAAAATGGAGAGAAAGTCATGAAGGATGGGTTGGCAACAAAAGAATCCAGTTTCCTAGTTAACTAACTTTACCTTATCCACAAAAAAGCAGGATAAAGCATAATAAAGCAGAATCTGAAGTAAAACGTAGTTTCTAATTCTAAATGTCCATAAAGTGGTCAAGATCAAACTAGAATTAGAAATAAATCATTTTTTGGNCAACTAATTAAGCTAGTGGGTAGATAATTAATCAAATAATGATTAATTATTTTATCCTAAGTATTGAGTGGGTTTAATATATTCCAACACCCCCCTTTAATTCTGACTTTATGATGGTATTTCAAAAATATAGGTGTATATAGGGCCCAACAACAAGGCTATGGTCACCCTTTAACAATTATTCATGTCCAAAACGCTAAGGAAAGAGGCAAAACCACATGGGGAAAATCCCCCCTCAAGAAAGGACAAGGCACAAAATTTGAAATAATATGTCTTAAATATATATTTATATTCACTTGAATGAGCTAAATGAACTTCTTCTATATGAAATACTTTATGAAGAAATCATGAACTCCATGATCATGTGCTAGAGTGTAGAACCTGCAAGAAGGAAGAGGAGAGACTCCTGGTATCTAATCATCTGATGAAGTAGGAGAATTATCTGAATGATTCTTTATGTTGTCAAACTATGATATAAAAACATTATCTGAAATGGAAATATATCTTTGCATACTCCTTTCCAAAGAGTACAAAAATTAAGACAATTTGTTATACACTCAATTCTTTGAATAACTGCAAAATTGTGACGTGAATCACATGTCAATATTCCAATATAATGTAGCACCTTACAAGGTATTATATGAGGCTGATAAAACTATTATATATCATAAACATTAGCATATTGAATAGCAAAGACAAAGGCTTCAGTGACATCATGAGGATATAGGGCTAGACTAGGAAAACTATGAGCAACTGAGGAAAACTGATAGGTGTAAAAATATGAATGATGGATAGATTTGCGATATGAACCATAATTGTTTAGAACAGATCCAAACATGTTTAATATCAGTAAAAATATGACTAATGTCATGGAAAACCAACCACTTAAATATAGGAAAGACTTCAAACCATGTAAGATAAGTAACACTGCATAAGAGACCAATGAGGAATCAACTAGTGAACTTGGGATTTGTATAGTCTTAAGATTATTCAGAGGTATGGTATATGGTATGGATGGTGGTATAATTTTTCTCATGACATACATATCAGCCTGCAACCAATATTCTAAATCTGATATATAAGCTTGCGAGGAAGAGCTTCTCAAAGGCAAGTCAATATCTAGTGAAAAATCACAATTTTTGGGAGATGAGTCTAGTAGACTAAGAGGAGGATTATCAAAGAAAGGATATGATATTTATTATTATGATATATCAGATACTAAATATATATTAGATACATGAGAAAAGGATTTAACTCTGTAACTCAAAGCATAATTTATATCACCTTGAAATTGCGCATTATGACAGTGTTATGAGGAATAAGCAAGGCTTCTCTAATTCATCTGAAACTTTGATCTTGTGCTTCTCAAGAAGCTGAGACATGATGTCCATATTCTTATTGAAACAATTCTTATCTGAATGAAAACCCTTTCTGCATTAAGAACACTTGGATGTGATCCTTTCTTCTTACCCTTCTTTATTGAATCTTCATCATTAGGCTTCAAACTTTCATCTTCATGTTCTGAATTTGTCTTTTTCACACTTCTCTTTTGATTTGACATTATTTTTTCCTTGAACCATGAGAGCATGATAAATTCCCTTGGAATAAATAAGGACACCCATATGGATTAATTTATCTTGCTCCTTTGTTAGTGAATCAAGAAAAGTATTTAAAGAAGGAATTTTCCACTTAGGAACAACAATCCTAGTAGCATGAAAAGTAGACACAAAAATTGAGTAATCAGGACCCAATTTAAAAAGAATGGAAAGGATTAATTTATCATCTTATTTATCAATCCCACATTGCTTGAGAATTAGAACATCTGACTTTAAATTGGTGAAGAAACCCTCAAGAGAATCGAAATTGCTTGGACTCAATGAGAATAACTCAATCTCTAATTGATGTGCTCTTAGCTCATCTTGAACTCCAAAGAGAGACTCCAATTGAGTACATACTTGGTTTGAAGTGGTCAAACTATCTATATGAAAGAGTAGATAATGAGAAATAGAGAGGCAAAGAAATCCATAGGCTTCATCCAACCTATTATGCCACTTAGCTTTCTCAATCACAGCATTGGGCTCATTCTCCAAAGCTAGAGTAACTCTGTATAATCCCATACTGCACAATAGAATGCCAAATTTAACTTTCCTTTCATGGTAGTTTAAGGGAGTCAAAATTATTGATGAAGGAGAATCCATATTTATGAATTGATGTTCTCAATAGGAAACTCTCTGCGACCTGCAAAACAAACTAGGAGAAAATCTTGTAAGCTAAACAAGCTCTTCTTTAGAGAGGGATAGGAGACTGGATGTGTTCCTCAACTCTGTATAAATTGATAAACCTTGCTGCTCTGATACCATGTAGAAATAATCGATTCAATTCTATGAGAAAATATTCTAAGAATAAGCACATGAAATATATCTTGCTACTACGAATTCTCACAAGCATACACAGGAAAAATAGAGAGAAGAAAAGGGACTGAATCACATGAATGAAGAGATGAATATTGGAGTGTATCCTTCCATTGAAAAATGATGAATAATAGTGTAGATAAATGGTACATATCTCATAGGAAAATCAAATTTTATGGAGACAACTCATAAATCTCAAAAAGGATGACTTACCAAATTATGATAAACCCCCATAGATGGCTAAAGCACTTCCCAAATCAATCAAGGACTCCATGAATTAGCAAAAGAATGAGTGAGTTTTCAAGAGCAATGGAAAAACATGCTAATTATAGAAAATTGAGAGAAATTCATGAAGGATGGGTCGGAAACAAAAGAACCCAATTTCCTAGTTAACTAGCTTTACCCTATCCATAGAAAAGAAGGATAAAGTAGAATAAAGCAGAGTCTACAGTAAAGTGAAGTTACCAATTTTGGATGTCCATAAAGTGGTCAAGATCAACCCAGAATTAGAAATAAATCATTCCTAGGGTATAGATGGCATGTGTTGACTTTAAGGTGCAATTGGATGCCAAATAATTAAGATAGTAGGTAGATAATTAATCAAATAATGATTAATTATTTTATCCTAAGTATTGAGTGGGTTTAATATATTCCAACATATAATTACAAGGGTTTTAAATACATATTTTCAATTTCCCTATACATCAACAGGTGTAGATACATTATGAGAGGAATTTGGTAGTCATATTCAATGACATACATCTCAGACTATTAACAACATTAGATATGCTCCTAAATAAAATGAGGTTAATGTTATACCAATTTTTCACCTCCATTATTGCTTAACAGACTATTCTAATTGATGATAAATCTTCTTTTATCATGATAAACGTTAAGTTGTTAATTAAATGTTCAGAATGCAAGGATTGCATTTCCATAGGTTTTGTACACAATTTCAATAAGAAATATTTTGTTGGAGTATCGTCTTTGGTTTCATTCTCCTTTTCTATTATGGTGGATGAAGTTTTGTTTTCTTGTGTGGTCTACTCCCCTTTGATTGAGTAGTGGAGGTCTTGCAGTACAACCAATTAAAAGAATAGAAGATTTTGTTACAAGTACATTATTGTCTATTGAAAACAATTTCAATAATAATTAGTCTGAAGCTTAGGAAGTTTTATGCAATTGTGAGGAGTGTTATTTATTTGAAGGCTCTCTTGTAATATGGCCTGCAAACTATTTGTTTTACCTCAATGATTCTCCTTTGCATGCCATACTAACACTCAGTAGACTAGACTACATGGTCAATATTTGGAACATTGTTGAAGAATGTCCTTTGTAGATGGTCCTTCCAAGTAATCCTTATTGTAAATATACATATGTCAAAGCTACTACAACCAGGCCATACAATTCTATAAAGTGCCAAGATGGAACTAAAAATTATAAAATAAAGTCAAGCTCAGTACCTTATACATGTTTATTTGCAATTATACATGTTTTAAATTTAATGGAATCAAATGCTCCTATCTCCAAAGAAGGATACAAGAAATGAATAATTTTATTTACAATGAGATTTATATTAAATGGTTAAGCACAACTATCCTCTACAAAACATTACATCCACCGAAATTCAGAATGTTTTTTGTAGTGTCCATTCCATATTTATTTTCTTTTATGTACATAACTTTATACAACATTGGTACTTTATAGTTTGACGTAGTAATCATTTACATATATAAAAATATTATACAAAATTACTGACATAGAAATTAATACTTGGATTCAAAAAAAGAAACAACCAAAATTCCACAGTTGTCATCTAAATCATCAATTCTTGACCTCAAACATGTGATGTTGTCACTGTTGTATCATGATTCCTCAGCCATTAGTGTGGATAGAATATACAAAGATAGATACAATCTATAGCACAAAATTAATCTAGGCCTCCAAAACAATGTGTCCTAAGCCTGAATAACACTAGAAAATATTATCTCTCTTAAAAATTAAAAAAATATATGAAATTAGGGTTTCGAAATGGTTTCCAAGACAATGTAGGTTCGGGGAGTGAACAACAAACAAAAAATAACATTTAAACATGAAACTAAAAAACACCAAAAATTTCTACGAAGGTGTTCCATTCTTCCATTTCAGCTATAGAATTCATTCCTAATCAAGTTCATGGGGAACAATGATGTACATTCTCCCAATTAGGGTCCTTGTCTGAAGAACTCCATTATCATTTCATGCATTTGCACTATCTTCTCCATGCAAAAATGCAAGTTTTCAACATCTTGCCTCATATCAAAGATTAACTGGATTTCTTCATCTCAAACCCATCTGCATCTAGTTCTCCCTCATTCTTAGCAAACCCACTTGTATTGGAAGCGGGAAGCCTCTTGTGGGATGTTAAACTTATATGAATCCAAATAAACAAAATAGTTCAAATGATATCTTTCGTGATAGTTAGCAAAGGTGATGAATTTGGAGAGATCGAAGTGGACAAGATCTGTAGTGTTTTCCCAAATAATTTAATGGCTCTATGGATTTCATCTCTCATCCACCCATATATTAACCTCTATGTTAGAAAAACAAGATCATATATAAATAACAATAAACAATAAAGAAGATGAAAATATTAAAATACATTACAAGAGAGACACATATATAACGTGGTTCACCCAAGATGGGCTACGCCCACAAAAAAATTACCGGTCCTTTATTATTATACCATCTAGAAAAATGTAGGGATACAACCTGTAGCAACCCCATTGCACTTCCTCTTCACTCTCTCACAATCTCTCTCCCACAATCACATATATTGTTTTACAATTCTACAATACAATACAATACCTAGTCATATTACAATGCTTTCCTTTTATAGGGAAATTTCCATGGGAAGATGCCATGGGTCACTCAATAGCATGGTTCTGTAAACTATTGGCCAAAAAACATCCCAAAAAATTATTTTGAGGGATTCTCCCTTGAACCACCTTTCTCAAGGGACCGCTGGCCCTTGCACCCCCATGCTAGGACAAGTGTACAGTAAACCTAGGGTATAAACATGACTGAACAATAAAATATTTAAATATGGAAGATCAGGCTCCACAACCAACAATCTCCCACTAGGAGACTGATCACAACAACTCCACCGATGTTGCACTTGCTGGACTAATATTTGAAACTTAGACTTGGAAGTTTTCTCTTCTTCACCTTCATGCTTGAATGCCAAGTGAAACCAAGCAAGAACTCAGAATCTCTCTGGTTACTACTTTTGTCAACTTGTTTGCATAATTCTTGATGGTATGTATCTTTTCCAATTTTAATAGTTCATCTTCTAGAATATATTATGAAGTGGTACTTGAGATGTATATGTTTATTCTTCGAATGAAAGGATGATTTCTTTGCAATATGAAAAAAAATCCGATTGTCACTATACAAATTTCTATTCTCCTACTTCTTACCCAATTCCTTCTTGAACCTCTGCAACCAAATCATTTCTTTACTAGCCTTTGTAGCAACAACATACACTGCTTCCATTGTTGAAAGTGAAACAACCTTTTGCAGTTTTGAAACCTAAGTTACTATTGTTCCACCCACATTAAAGACATACCCTGTGGTGCCCGTCCTGTTGTCTTTATCACCTGCCATATCTACATCAACATATCCCTGTAAAATAGTGTCTAAACCTCCAAAACATAATGCATGAGAAGTGGCGCCTCTCAAATACCTGAGAATCCACTATATTTATTTCCAATGTTCTTTACCTGGATTTTTCATATACCTTCTCACAAATCCCATTACATGTGCAATATCTAGTCTTGTGCACACCATGGAAGACATCAAGATGCAAACTGATGATGAATAGGGAACCTTGGACATGTATTCTATCTCTTATTGTGTCTTGGGACACATCTCCTTGCTTAGTTTGATATGGCTTGCCAAAGGTGTATTAACTGGTTTTGCATTTTGCATTCTAAACCTCTCCAACAATGTTTCTATGTAATCACCTTGAGACAATGTCAATTTCTGATTTTTGTTGTTTCTTGTTATTCTCATACCAAGGATTTGCTTTGCGGCACCCAAATCCTTCATCGCAAATGATTTAGCTAGTTTTATTTTGAACACATTTATATATGTTATATTTTCTTAATATCTGATTAGATTATCTAGGATCTTTATCTAAAGGAATAACAAGTAAAAAAAAATGCATAAGATAAAAAGATACACAAGACACAAAGATTTTAATCGGGGAAACCATAAAGGAGAAAACCATGCAAACTTCTTCAGAATAGTAAGATGATCAAAAGCAGTAATAAGAAATGTTCAGCAGTTATCTTTCTCTCCTTCTTTGAATCTCTCTCTCTCTCTCATGTGCCTTAGAGAGTGTGTGAGGTGTGTATAAATGAGGGAGAGCACATCCCTATTTATACCCTTTCAAGTCACTAACCAAATATAAGACTCGAGCCTACATGTCATCTCACAGGGGGGCCACTTCTCCTAGAGAGAGCACAATTACATATTACATGATGTTAAACTGGGTACTATTGACCCAACTTACAACGGAGGTTGTACCTCAAGGTCTATACATAATTTAGACATCCTGTGAAGGGGTAACACACATCCCCAGTGGGGGTACAACAAAATACAATGATAATATACATCAAAATATCTTCTGAAGTTACAAATACATCAACACTCCCTCTTAACTAGGAAGGTATTCTCTCTCTACACAGTCATCAACACATTTGGTTAGGTCTTCATTGCATTTTCTTCATCATGGAGTCATATAGTCTTCATCATAGTTGTTTCCATAATCTTCTTATTATTTAATCATCGTCCCATACTATCTGTCATCAGAATTTTCTACAGTGCCAACCCTTTTTCATGTTGGATGTAGGACTAGCCTCCATGTATGTCTTTATTATCTGTGCGAGCAAGCCATCAAGTAGGTATATCCAAAGACTTATTATATGCCTCTTGCAAAACCTACAAGATCTCCCAGGACTGATTATATTCCACTGCAAAACCTGAAGGAGGATCCCAAGACTAATTACATTCCTTGCAACAACTAGGTACCCTACTGTTACCTCATCATCTACAAATCATTTCATCGTCACATGCAGCACAACTCAGATACACATAACACAACACTTACATCCATCGGCATGGGAGGAAAAATCTACCACCATCTAGAAAAGGCTCATCATTTACATCAACAACAATGGGAGGACCAACCTACAACCATGTCAGAAAAGCTCCAGCACTTACATCAACAACCATGGGAGGACCTATCCTGCCACCATGTCAGAAAGGCTCCAACACTTACATCAATGACCATGGGAGCACCTAGCCTACCACCATGTCAAAAATGATCCAACACTTACATCAAAAACCATGAGAGGACCTATCCTGCCACCATGTCGGAAAGGCTCCAACACTTACATTAACGACCATGGGAGCACCTAGCCTGCCACCCAGTCGAAAAAGCTCATGTGTATGTGCATCTTTCAGACTCATCACTTCCCCTTGGAAGGAACCTCAATCTAAAGACACCAAGCTTCTCTCTAAAGTACTCAAACTTCACTCTGGATAACGAATTGTTCAATACATCAGTTATCTGCTTGTCCATTCCAACACACTGGACCTTCAACGGTACTCTCTGCACCATATCCCTGTTATAGTGATATTTGATCTCGATATGCTTCAACTTGTCATGGACCACTGGGTTCTTAGACAACTTCACACAACTATGGTTGTTGAAATATATACAAGTAGCATCAAAGTTGAGATCAAACAAATTAGATAGTAGCTTCCTCAGCCATACTACCTCACAACTAGGTGAACAAGTTTGCGACATACTCTACCTTGGCTATACTCAGTGCCACATAGGACTGCTTCCTGATAAACCAAGATATCACACCTGATCGCATACTAAAGCAGCACCCCGAAGTTCTCTTCCTATCAATGGCACTGTCTGCCCAATCCAAATCTACATAACCTTCCAGGTTAATTTTCTAATTCGCATCATACTTGAGCACATAATCAATTGTACCCTTCAGGTACCCCAGAATATGCTTTGCAGCAATCAGGTGAACATGTCTTGGATCCTCCAGGAACTAGCTCAATGTGTTCATAGCAAAGAAAATATCTAGTATCGTATTCATTAGGTACATCAAGGATTCAATAATTTGACGATACATCATGGCATCAAACGACTTTGATCAAGAATCACTCAATAGCTTCAAGTTCTATGCCATAGGTGTGGCCATGGCCTTGTAGTCCATCATCCCGAACCTCTCCGAGATCTCCACTGCATACTTCCTTTGTCCAAGGGAGATTCCATCCATGCTCTGCCACACCTCCATGCTTATAAAGTAGTGCATCATACCCAATTCTTTCATCTTGAACTCGACAGCAAGCTTCCTCTTCGTGTTAGCAATCAACCCATCCTCACCTATCACAAATAGGTCATATACATACAATAGAAGTATCATTGGGTTCCCTTCCTCAAACTTGCAATAAAGGTTGGAATCTACTTTACTCTTGGTAAATCCCAAACTAGTCAGGAAGTTATTAATCCTTCCATACCGCGTCGAATCTCAGGATCTTCTGCAGTCACTCCCTTTGAAATAGAGCATGATTCTCCCTCTGCCTTTCGTTCTCTATGTATTGAAACATTTTGTAATGGAGTGACAAGTAGCTTCATCTTCTGCTAATATTCTATGTATCCATCTAGGGTCACTGGATACCAAGATCCTCTATCTTGAACTTTGTTGAAAAGTTCTTCTCGCACCCATCTCTGAGCTTTTCATCCTATATAGGATTTCATATTCAATCTGGTAGCAAGGGCTAAGATATTCATCACTTTAGATGATCTTCAAGATCCTTATGTAACTATATGTTCTATCCCATGGGTGTCTTTTGAGCTCCTACAAGGCCTTCTTTAATTTGCACACATGAGTCTGCCTATCATGTGTCTCAACTCCCAGTCCTTGACCACATTATTCAATATTATTATCATGATGTGAGCTGATGTATCTCCAATCTCATACATGTATGTATGGATATAATGGAAGTGTACCATGTCACTTGTGCAAATGTCTCTTCGTAGTCTGTGCCTTCTTTCTATGAGAAGCCTTGTGCTATGAATCTTTCCTTGTATCCCATGATGTTGCCATCTACTGCATTCTTGGTATTGTAGATCCATATATAAGACACTATGGATTTCACTTCAGGTCTTGACACCGCATCCTAGACATCATTCTTCTTGAACCGGTACTCTTTGATCATAGTCTCCTTTCCTTTATTCATGGCTACTTCTTCATAGCTGGAAATCTTTGCACCAATGATGTCACTCAACAGTGTCACATAACTAGAGTGTGTCTGAGGCCTATTTATTTCTTTGGAAGTATCATCATACTATTCTTTATCTTGGATTATATCCCCTACCCAGGGTGGTATTCATCTCTCGAGGTGGATCTACTGTTCTCTTTATATTTTTCTGAATCTCTTTCTTTCTCTTTGGTGTCTTTGACTTGGGAAGCTTTAGGTTCCTCTTTTGAACTGTCATTACTTGTTCTTTGGAATGATCTATAAGTCAAGTTCAATTTCATGATTAGAAACATATCATAATTTCCAAAACATATTAATAGTGACAAATATATGTCACATAGCCATGCATATATTTTAGCCAATGCTACAACATTCATCCATATCATGTATACATACAGTAACTTCTAGTTGCATTCTACCCCAATTTTATTACGAGTGTGTACTACTCCTAATATGCCAGCAAAGAGGTTTCAATATAGATAAGTAGTAATGGAATATTGTACAACATCATTGACTGCTTACCCATTATGTGCAATTTAGTAGTATAAATGCAAAATACTCAAACATCAACTAATTCTAAGCAAATGAATAAGCAAACAATATCATGAAATGGAAATTGAATACTTATCTTTATTTATTTCTTGGGTAGACTCCTTCTTGAGCCTTTAGCTTCAACATATTATTCATTCATATTAGCATCATTTCTTATCCAAATGCTAAGATGGATAAGAGGCTCTTCAAGAATTGAGTCCTTCATATTCCTCATCACTTGAGGGATCTTCTTTGAATCGTGAGAGTTTGATCTTCAATTTCTCCCATCTTCTCTTCTCTTATTATGAGTCAAGCTTCTTCTTGTGTGTACTCTTCCCAAAGTCTGCTGAAGGTAATCACTTCCTTCTAGCACACATTCCTCGAAAAAATGAATCCCATGATCTTTGGAGGAAATTCAAGGTGGTTATAACAATCTTTTGTTCTTCTTCGATTGCTTTGTCATAACATCGAATACTTCCTTTTGGCTTCTTCAAGGATGAAACATGAGAGATGTGACGATATTTAATAGAATATGCAATGATTATCTTGGCTCTAGCCTTACCCTCATCTCCCTCTCTAGAATCAAATCCTAATTCTCTGTCACCCATCACCACCATGGTAGGCCTCTATTCTACCATCAATATTCATAGCATAATCTCAAGCTCCTAGAACTTCCTTACTGAAATACCGATCCAAGTTAATTTCTTCAAGGATCATGAAGGTCCTATACTTCCATACTCAAAATTTGTCATCTTCACCAAGCTTGCAATCAATCTGTGTGTGATTAGTCATTTTGAAATGAGAACCTCAAATGTAAATAGCAAAAAATTAGATCTTCCCAATTTGAGGTGTTTGACCTAGTTTCAGACCTGGCTGATCTAGGGTTTGTCAGAGAAATCCTAGTTTTTCAAACTTGGAATTTCAAACTTCTGATTGGACAGAAATAATGGCCTCTTCAAGGAGAGCTTCTCGATGTACTTCTTTTTTGAAAATAGTGGTGGGAAGCTCCCAGAACAGTAAGCCCTAGTTTTCCATTTTCTTCTACAGAAATGTCTAAAATTGATTCTTTCATATATCCAAAGTTTTGGATTCTTATAGTATAAAATTTCTCACTGAGATATCCTTATATGTCTTCTTTCCAACCCGATAGGTTAGAGAATAAATGGATTCTCCAAGTGAGACTTATTTAGATTTTTCCAAGGTGACTGGTTTGGGTATTGTTCCACATAGTGAACTTGTACGGACTTCCACATGTCAGTGTTTCAAATTCTAGGTCTGAAACGTGTACCACAAAAACTAAAATCCATTCCCTATCTGAAAAAACTTGCAAAATTTATTTTGTACCTTCCTAGCTCGAGATATAGAAAATATCCCTAGGTCACCTGTTTATGACTGTATTTTCGAGGAGGCTGGAACACTGATTTGGAGGAACCATATCTCCTGAAGTATAGCGAATTTGAGGCTGAAACTTTTACAAAAGGTAAAGAAACAATTTGTCTTTAGCCTAAAATATTTTTTGGCTTCTGATCCTTCCCCAATATTGAGTTATAGAAAAAGTTCTATAATGACTAAATTCAGTCTTCTAGGGTTTTAAGGCATGAAACCCTAATTTCCATTAGATGCCATTGAAGCTATATTTCAGCTGCACAGTGAAACTTCTATAAATCAAAAACTAATACCGCCAATATATGCACCCTAGTGAGGATGTTTATCCTATCCCTTTGGATTTATGATATGTGGAGAAAACACCTTCAACTAGGAAGCCCTGGTTCTTGTAGCTGCATAGTGCCTTCTTTTAGAGAGGCTCTGATACCATGTTAGATTTTCTTAAGATATGATTAGATTATCTAGCATATTTATCTAAATGAATAACAAGTACAAAAAAATTCATAAGATATGAAAGATACACAAGACACAAATATTTTCATCGGGGAAACCATAAATGACAAAAACCTGCAAACTTCTTCAGAATAGTAAGATGATCAAAAGCAGTAATAAGAAATGTTCAACATCTATATTTCTCTCCTCCTCTTACTATCTCTCTCTCTCATCCACCTTAGAGAGTGTGTGAGTTGTGTATCAATGAGGGAGAGTGCATCCCTATTTATACCCTTTCAAGTCACTGACCAAATATAAGGCTCGAGCTTACATGTCATCTCACATCGGGCCCACTTCTCCTAGAGAGACCACAATTACATATTACATGATGTTACACTGGGCACTATTTCCTTGACTTACAACGGAGGTTGTACCTCAAGGTCTAGACACAATTTAGACATCCCGTGAAGGTGTAACACACATCCCCAATGGGGTTACAACAACATACAATGATAATATACGTCAGAATATCTTTTGAAGTTACAAATACATCAACAATATACTGCATGTCAGACCCTGTAAAAATCATGTCATCCACATATAATAACAAGATAATATATATTCCATTATCTATCCTCTTGAAATAAAAATAGTGGTCAGAATGGAATCTACTATTACCATGTTCTATCATAAACTTATCAAATTTTAAATACCATTACCTTGGAGCTTGCTTCAGACCATACAAGCTCTTCTTCAACATACAAACCAAATTCTCCTTCCCTTTGACTTCATACCCCTGTGGTTACTGCATATAAATTTCTTCCTCCAAATCCCCATGGAGAAAGGTTGTTTTTACATCTAACTGTTCAAGATGCAAATATTCTACCACCACTAGACTTAAAATAGTCCTAATTGAAGTCATTTTAACAATAGGAGAAAATATGTCATCAAAATATATACCTTTGTTTTGTGGAAATCCCTTTACGACAAGCCTATCCTTATACTGCTTCTTGCTTCCTTCTTCTTCCCTCAACCTATAAACCCATTTATTCTGCAAGAAACTCAACCAAATCCAATTCTGGTTTCTTACCAATGAGTCCATCTCCTCATTCATTCCTTTCTCTCACTTCTTTCTAGTTTCTACTTGCATTTCTTCTTCAAAACATTCTAGTTCACCATAATTAATCATCAATAAATAATACGATGAAGGAGAGAATCGTTTAGGGGTCTACTTAACCTGGTATATCTTCTTAGATTTGCAAGAGTTTGCGGTACCTGTTGTGTCTCTTGGTTTTCTAGTGCCTTTGGTACTTAATTTTCTTTGATTTCATCAAGCACTATGTACTCTATGTTTTCATTTTCCTCTTTCTTTCCCTACAACTGATCTTTGTACATAACATTTTCATTGAATACTACATCTCTACTCCTAATGATTTTGTGATTTTAATAATCCCATTAGCGATAATCAAAATCATCAACCACATATCCAATAAAGGTACATTTTTTCGATTTAGCCTCAAGCTTTGTTCTATTTTCTATGATCAATATGGAAAAATGATTCAAAACCAAAAGTTTTGAGAAATGAGTAGTTTACCTTTTTACCTATCCATGCCTCATGTTAGCACTATTTTGGTTAACAAGTGAGAGAAAAGGGCTTAAGGTGAAATACAGAGCTTCTATATTAAAATTTTCATAATATGACCAAGGGGTGATGAAATGGGTGTTAAATCATAGACCAAGGATTTCATTCTCCTAGGAAACTGTAGGTTAAATATTTAAAGTAACTAAATAATAAGAAAGGCACTTATAATATATCATGAAAAATTCAATGCTTATGATTAGAGGAGTGGATAGATCGACGGTGGATGTTAGATCCACTGGGAGAACTTACTTGAAAAAAAAGAAGTTCACGGATGGAGAAATGATCAATGGAGAGGGTTAATGGTAAGGCTTGATCGATGGAAGATATGGAGTCTGCTGGAAAATGTTGTGCACCAGGAAGAAAGGTAAGTGATTGGTGGAAAGTGAAAAATAAGGGGTTAAAGGGAGGACATGATCAAAGACTCATAATGAATGGATGATTAGATATACAGTAAAGATGGATTCCGTACCCACAACATGCACAGGAGGTGGATGGAGCACGAACCATCATATTTTTTACTACTTTCCATGTGGAAAAAGAGGATCCTTCTATTGGGTGAAGGGAGGAAGTAGAAAACTGGTCCTCCCAATCCTGAAACCACCGAAGGAGAATGTTAAAAAAGGAGAAAGGAACGTGTTTTCAGGTTATTTGATTTTTGTGCATTGGAGAAGAATGTGTCTATGCATTGTGGAAGCGAATTTGGATGAATAGATTTCCAACCACCATCATTCAGGTAGGAAATGTATTAACCCCCGAATTTATATTTAAAAATGGAAGGCGAAGGGGAAATAGAAGAAGGTACAAGAATTTGGAAAGATCGAAGAGATATTTGAAGACAAGGATGAGATGTATTTGACACAGTATGGTCTTTCGGTCTAGTCCATGAACTAAAAACTAGGTTACAAACCTTTAAATACTAGGGATCTGACTTGCATGGTGTCTTTCTCTCTCAATTCTCTCATTTTTTCCCTGACCAAACCCTAAAATTCCTGGACTTTGTATCCTAGTGTGCCTCGAAAAATTCCCCGTTTGAAAGAGTGATAATGGACTCTGCTAGGTCTAGGATACTTTGCCCCATTAATTCCTTAGTTATCATATATTCCCTTCAATCTCCCCCATCATTTACCTTGAACCAGGAAGATCTTATTGAAGAAAACCTGATTGGACAGTTCATACATGCCATTGTTGAATAAATACAGCTATTTTACTCCAAAATCCTTAAACTTGATGTTTATGTTGCATATGAACCTTTTCCCTTTGACACCAGTATGTTTAATGAAGAGTCCTAGTTTGTTATTTCCCTATTAAGTCATCTTTTGGTTTTAGACACTAATAGGGTTTTTCCCAGAATTGTTGTTGAGTCTTCTTTTAAAATGAGCATGTGTCAGCCTGAGTCATAGTCCAGTCATTTGCCCTATCTTAAATTTGATGAATTCCTCACTGAGAATATTCATTCTCAACTAGTGAATTTCCACACAGTTAGGCATTTCATATTTCAATCCTACTTGGTTAGGATGTTCTTGTCTTCAATTAAGAAAAATTGCAATTCCTAGAAATGTTGCTTACTTTAGAAATCAAGAATAACACCTTCAACAACAGGAACTTTATAATGGCATAGATTTACAGAATAATGTTTTAGAGTAAGTTTCCCAGGGTTTTGGTAGAAATGGAGGAAATGTTGCAGTTTTCTCCTAATAGAAAGGTGGGAGATTGGTTTTTGCTGAAGGAGAACACTATCATTAGAGCCTATGGTTTTGTCCATGAACCATACATTTTACCAGTGTAAGGTTTGTTGTTACACCAAAAATTGCAGATGTTGATGAAGATTTGAAACCTAGCACAATGCCCTATCACCAGGAGTGGCGGTTAGTCCACTTGTTTTATATTCCCATAGGTGCGACAATTATCCCATGAGAAGGTTGTACCGATACTCCAACACCTCACCTTTGACGTAGCTCGGGGGAATTGAACCTGAGACCTATGCTCTGATACCATGTAAGGTTTGTCGTTACACCAAAACCTCCAGATGTTGATGAACATTTGAAACCCAGCACAAGGCCCTATCACCAGGAGTGGTGATTAGTCCACTTGTTTTATATTCCTAGAGGTGTGGCGGTTATACCCTGAGAAGGTTGTAGCGATACTCCAATAACCAGCATTTCTAACACCCATAAAGTTTCCCCTGGAGTTCATCAAGCATAAGCTGATTGTAGAAAATGACATTTCATAAATTTCAGAAAGGCTTCTGAAATTAAATTTCCTTTGAAAGTGGGCCCATTCATCATCAATAATAAGTCTTCCCTCCCTATGATTGAAGGTCTTCAACAAGACATGAATTTTATGAATGCCACTAAGATTAACTATGATCCAAACCATATCATCTCTCAGAGGAGGAAGTTGAATAAAAATAAAGCTTTTGAACATCAAGAAGTAGAGGGATTAGCTGAAAGGCATAATTTGATGGATTATCAATCATATTTGGAGGATACAAAGAATATTCAGGAGAATCCATATACTTTAGTGAAAACAACAACAACGATAGTGCCAAATCCAAGAAAAAATGAAACAACAGGTAAAAGAATCCACTCAGAGGCTATGGAGGTTGAAGAAGAAGGCTCAGATACATCAAAGAGACAAAGGATAGAATAAAAAATAGAGTTAGTTGAATATGGGAGCAATAAATTGAAGGAAAAAGTCCAAGGCCTAGCTTTTGAGGTTCAAGAGTACAATTTTTCAAAGATATAGGAAGGATCCAATGACATATTCAAATCTAGGAATGACTTGTATGATAGATATAGACAAGAAAAAGATGTTTATTCAAAAGAATATTTGAATCTTTATTCAAAAGTGAGAAATATTTAAAGCAAGGAGGTTTAACTAGTCATTGTAAATGATCATGCAAAAAATACTTTGAATCTAGCAATAGACACTCAAAACAGAGTTGTTGAAATGAGGTTGAATTTGCAAAAGATACCAATACCAGACAAAATTCACCCGCAAAAACAGACTGGGGAGGTCATTTACACTAACCTTATGAAAGCTACTTTAAAGGTTTCAAAGCTACAATCAATAGTGTCCAAGATAGAAAATTAATTGAGATAGGAAAAGGTGGAGAATAAGGTGCATCAGCAACAAATTAAAAAGCTTCAAGGTGATATGTTAGATATGGATAGTGAGATGGACAAAGGACAAGAAACTAAGAAAATTCTAGCTGAAAAAGAGAATATTATCCATCTTTTGAAAAATAAATTAAAAATCCCAACAACTCATCTAATTCAAAATTATGAATGAACAGAGTTGGAGAAGGAGAAAGAGCCATTATCTCAGGAGCTGAATGACTACAAGGATAATTTGTTGAAGCTTGTTCGAGAACAAAACCAATGGGAAAGGGAAAAATGTTTTGTTATTGCTAAAATATATGTTTTAAATGAAAACCAGTTGGTTTTGGAGAAATAAAGAGAAGATAAAAGTAAAAAGGAATCAATACAAATATATAAGCTAAGTACATAAAGAAACACTGAAGCCATTGTTCAGGCTATGTCACATGTTCGTTTGAGAAATAAAGAGATAATAAGCCTAAAAACAACAAATCGAAACTTGGTTGAAGCAGTTTGAAAGAAATAAGAGGATAGGAAACTATTTGAGAATAAAAATAAGGAGTTGCTAGACAAGAATGACAAATTGGTGAAACAACTAATAGGACAACTACCAGTACAGGGTGCCAAGGATATCCTTTGGGACATAATTATTTCATAGGAAACTAGGATAAGGCCTTATTTGAATTACATCCAAGATAAGGAAATGGTGATCAATACAACAAGGAAAAGTTGTGTGGATGTAAAAGTAACTTTGAATAAAAAACCAACAAAAATAGCTATAAATACAATAAAATTTCTCAACACTTTGTTTGAAGAATAATTGAGGACAATGGGAATCAAAGATAGAATTTTAGTAATTACTTGGGCTAGGAACTTTGTTGGGAAGCATAAACACATTGAGTCTATACAGGAAAAGGAAGACATAATGTTGCATCAGGTGAAATCTTTCAAAGTCTTATTTGTAGCATTTTTTCGGAAAGGGGTGCCTCCTTTTTGGGAGGAAGATGGAAAGCTTATTTCCCAATCTGAATATTAGGAATTCCTGGGTAGATCCAGGTTAGATCATAAGAAATTTGAGGAAATGACTCGATCCTTATCTGGAAAGGTTATAATTGACAAGATGGAAGTGGATTTTGAGTTAGTAAATACATTCAGAACAATTGGTGCTCAACTGCCACCTATTTTTAATGAGGATAATGTGGAGTTGAGAGTATTGGAAAAGGAGATGAAAAGTCTGTAGCCGCCATCTAGAGATCATTGGAAGACCATATAAAAAATTGGCAGGATGAAATACAAATTACATCAATGAATAAGTTCATTTCAAGGCTCGAGCTACATTGAAGACAAGCATTATTTATAATAAAGTTAATAGATTTTTCAAGTAGTTAAGAAGATTAGTTTGTTAGGAGTTAACTGACAGATGTAATAAGGTAGTTACAAATGCCTATTTTTAGAATGTAGGTAGTTATCATCTCAAGTAGCAATCTTTATGTATAAAAACATGATAATGTAATTGGGGTTGGAACTCGTGAGAAGGATATACTTATTTTGTAAGAGATTTTTTAAGTTTAATAAAATTGCACAACCAAGCAAGATTTTTTGTATCCAAGATTCTCGTATGTTCTTTTTGCAGTCTGTACTTGCTTTTCTTATTGTGAGTGTGCTTCCCATTATCTTTTTCCATTATGTTGTCCCTTATGATTGAATAAGTGTATATTGAATCGAAATTCATAATCATATGCTCTGGTTATTTAGTTTCAAGTATTCACAAAAAACATTCCTCTAAAGTTAATATTGGATTATCCTCAGATGCCCATATTAATGGTTTGTTCATTTTTCTTCTTAACCACCATACAATCAAGAAATCGATTGTGAAAGAGTGATTATCCTTCCTCTGTGAAGAGATTGTTTTGCAAAGCACTGTCATTGATGCATAACTTGTGATTTTGACTCCATGACCAATGATAACCACTTGTTTCAGCCACTATAATCATTAATTTTAGATATATGTATGGAATTTGTATTTATTTATTGAGAGATCCCTCTCTAGTAGGAAAGAAGCCAACATTCCTCCTAAATATTGGTTTGTAAGGTTAGCTTGGACTATCCTTCCACAGCCAGAGGAAAAATCCGAGTGATGACACATACTTTGGAATTCCACCATCCAAAGTGCTTGACATCCCTCTGTTTATTAAATAAATAATAGTATCTACAGCATCAACCGGAAACTGTAATGGAAACCCTGCATGTAATCTCATACAACTTGCACGCTCCATGATTGTTTTGTGCATCCTTTCTAACACACCATTTTCTTGTGGTGTTCCTCCGACTTTATTCTCTCTACAGATCCCATGGTATGAACAATAACTATCAAACTCCTTGTTGTAGTATTCACCTCCATTATCAGATCTAAGACATTTCAAACTTTTCCCTGTCTCATTCTCAACCAAATCTTTCCACTTCTTAAAAATAGAAAACACATCAGAATTCTGTCTAATGCAATAAGCCCAAGTTTTAATAATTACATCATAAAAAAGGTAACATAATAATGAGATCCACCTAGAGATTGTACCTAAGCTGGTCCCCATACATCTATATGCACAAGATATGACTTTTCACTCTTCTTCTGTTTACCAACCCTAATAAATATAACTCTCTTCTATTTTCCATAAACATGATTCTCACATGATTCCAAACTTACCTGCTTCAGATATGAAATCAATTTCCTTGAGTGGAGAATTTGCATCCCCTTCTCACTCATGTGGCGAAGCCTATGATGCCACAACATTGCACATGTTTTTGTTGAAGCTGTAGAGATAGAATACTCAGTATTACGATGAAATAAATACAACGTACCTATTTTGTCTCCTTTTTCTATTACCAGTGCTCCTTTAGTGATCTTCGTTATTCCAAGCCTATATAGACAATCGCTATCTCCCAATTTCCGTGTTGAGATCATATTTATTTTTATAAAAGGAATATTCCTTACATATTTTAGAAACCATTCATTTCCATTATTTAACTTAATCTGTACCTTATCCATTCCAACAATTTTACATGGTTCACCATCTCCCAATAAAACATGTCCAAAATCACCTGGAACATAATTACGAAAGAATTTCCTATGGGATGTCGCATGACATGAAACCCGTGAATCTACTACCCAGTAATCACCAGTATTATCTAATGTAAGAATCAAAACATCTTGTAACACATCACCTTCTACATTTAATTCCTGAGTAGTCTCTTGTTGTCCATCTCCTTTCTTCTTTGGAGCTCTATAGTCTTTCTTCAAATGTCCTCTCTTACCACAGTTCCAACACTCTATCTTTCCAAATATGGACTTGAATCTTCCCTTTCTAGACTTGTTGCAATTATTGAGCTCCTTCCTATCTCCCTTTGTCTTCCTCTTTTCTCCATGGTCAATGCATTACCATATGTCTCTCCTGTGCTTTTTCCTCGCATTTCGTCACTAAGAATAACACCTACAACATCATCAAATTTCAAAGTGCATGAACCAGGGACATAGTTACTTACAACCATGACCAAGTTGTTCCATATTTTTGGAAATGACCACAGGATTAGAAGAGACCTAACCTCATCTTCAAAGTTCACTTTTACATAACTTAGCTTATTAGTAAGCGTATTAAATTCATTTAAATGGCCAGCAATAGATCCACCTTCTAACATTTTCATATTAAATAAATGCTTCACTAAAAATACCTTGTTGGAAGCCGAGGTTTTTTCATAGACGTTAGCTAATCCGCTCATCACACCCTATGTTGTCTTTTCTTTGGAGATATTGAAAACCACCGATGAAACCAGACACAACCATATTGTTCCCAACGCCTTTCTTTCAAGAACCTCACATTCTTCTCCTTCATAGTCATCAATTGTTTTGTTTTTCCTCCCAATGGTAGATATAGATCATTCTGGTACAGATAGTCCACCATTTTCATCTTCCAAAACTGGTAGTTTTGGTCGTTAAATTTCTTGACCCTAAACTTTCCTTCTTCTTCTGTTTCTCCCACTCGAACCGTCAACCCTTCTTCCCTGTGTTTTTACCAGCCAAATAGATATTTTGGATCAAATACAAATTGTTAGAAAAATAGGATTGCTAATAAATAGCCGCATTAGAGGAAATTTCAACTCAAAATGGGCCTCCTAAAATGAACTAATAAAATAATAATTAAAATAATAAAATAATATTTATTAATTTTGGAGGAAGAAAAGAAAAAAACTACTTTTTTGTTTGTATTTTTGACATATCTCCCCGTGTTTTTACTCAAATTTCGATCGGGAGAGCTCGTTTGGGTACCCACTCGGCATACTTTTGACAAACCCCGCTACCCCAAAAACAAGAAATACCTGAAAAAATGGAATGATTGTGTCATCATTCCATTTTTTCAGGTATTTCTTGTTTTTGGGGTAGCAGGGTCTATCAAAAGTATGCTTAGTGCGTACTTGTTGGATGCAGAATTTAATTCCGCATCCAACGAGCTCTCCCGATTGAAATTTGAGTAAAAATACAGGGAGATATGTCAAAAATACAAACAAAAAAAAGTAGTTTTTTTTTATGATACCTATCCCCAAATTTATATTAAAAAAGTGTTTAAGACCTATGCGGTATTTCAAATTTAAAGCAATTTCATTAGCTAACACATGATGACATGGAATTTGAATAAAAGTTAAAAGGCCCATTTTAAGTTGAAATTTCCTCTAATTTAATAAACAATAAACAAGATGAAAATATTAAAATACATTATAAGAGAGACAAAGATATAACATGCTTCAGCCAAGATGGGATACGTCCACACAAATTTCTAGTCCTTTATTATTATATCATCCATCAAAATGAAGGGATACAACCTGCATCCACCCCGCTGCACTTACTCTTCACTACCTCACAGTCTCTCTCGCACAATCATAAAGATTGGTTTACAATGCTACAATACAATACAATACACAGTTGTATTACAATGCTTTTCTTTTATAGGGGAATTACAATGGGAAAATGCCACGTGTCACCCAATACCATGGGTCCATAAATTGTTGGCCAACAAATATGGGGATTCTCCCCCGAACCCCATTTCTCGGGGGGACGATGTCCACCCACACCCCCCTACTGGGACGAGTGTATAGTAAAATTGGTGTACACACATGACTAAACATTAACATCTCTGTATTTGGAAGATCAGGATCCACAAACAATAGTCTATTGCCTATTTTTTTGGCCCCACGTTCTCATCTTGCCACGATTTCCCTCCTTAACGCTCTTTAGGAAAAGTGACAAACTTGGTGGGAATGAAGTGGACAGGATCTATAGTCTTGTCCCATTCAATTCAACAACTTCATAGATTTCAACTATAATCCACTAAAAAATTAACCTCTAGTGCATGTTTCTCCACCTATGTCCCCACATACTCGAGTCGCCCAGGGTTCCCTCCATGGTTCTCTTTAGACACGATCTTTGATTCCATGGAGGAATTGAGTCCCTCATAACTCTCTCTACCTGAATTATCCTCAGGGGGATTCTGCTCATTACTAGGGATATCCCTACCTCTGTTAGGAACTCATGCCCCCTGTAAGGGAATTCCTCTTTCCCTAAGAATTGACATTCCCCTTGTTATTATGCGCTCAAGGAGAATTGTGGAGGTGGAAAAATCAGCTCTTAGCTCTGCACATTAAACAAATTATGACTCTTACTATCCACCTAGGTAACATCAAACATGAAATCCCAAGACATTCACATATTTCCATAGATCGTTCCCACACGTAAGGTTTAGTGAATTTGATGAAGGAAGGTACACATAGAACCCATGTTTTGCCATGTGGAAAGTCCATTGCATGGCCTGTACCAAGGCTTGTACCAAGGCTTGTACCAATCCATTATTGTTCATCGTCTTCTTTGCTTGGCATGCCTCCTCCTCGTAATGCACAGGGGGCATGGTCGCTCCTTTATCTACTAATGTCTTGCTAGACATGTTTATAGTGTATGCACATAACCATTTCACTATTTTATTATACTGTCCATATAAAATATTATGTTTTAAAAGGATCTGACAATCCTTTCTTTATAGATTTGACATTATCATAGTGAAATAATGTTAGTTTATACCTTGCAAACATTATCAAGATTTATTTATACCATGGATCATTGGTCACATAGGATAACATGTATAGTTGCATAAAAAGATTAATGTGTATATAACTATGTAAATTTATTAATTATTTATGTGATGATTTCAAGTAATATCTCAGAACTTCCATAAAACAAATTGGAGTTTAAATTCTCTCTTTTTGATATTTTTGCGGTTTTGAAATTTGTAGATTATAGTTATTTGGAAACATTGAATAACTTGTTGTATTAGCATTAAGGCGTGAAAATTATTAAAATCCTTGTTTGACAAATAGTTATCTAGATAGTCATTAAGATGAGTTTGAAATATTTATGGAGAGAAATATTACAAGTTTGAATAAGTTGTTGTGTTTGTAATTAAGGTGTACAAGTTCTTATAAACAATGTATCTGACATAGTCATCATTAAGATAATAAATGAGTGTCAAAGAGTAGTCGTTAAGATCAGAATAGAATGTCATACAGTTGTATAGAATTTTTATGTAAAACCCAACAAGATGTTAATATTTTATTTTTATACTTAGTATATTAGGGATCAGTATAACTGTGGTGCACATTGTTTTTTTAAGCAAGAAACATCCTTATATTAATATGTTAGAAAAATGTACAGAGATACCAGAGTATGCCTACATATCAGGTTTCCTTTAACAATCTCCCACACTCTAAAAGTCATGAAAACATGCTTTCCTCATTGGGAAACGAGGCCATTAAAAGAACATAACTAGCTCTTATTATTTTTAATATATTGTAATCTACTAAAATTGGTTATATAATAAGCTATATATCCCTAATAATGTATCCAAAAAAGAAACAAGGAGTGATAAACATGCTAAACTTGGGTATCAGGAAGCTCTGACGTAGAGCCGCAACACTCTAATGAGTGGTATCCTTAGAAGATGTCAAGTTGATTTGTAAAAGGAAGTAACTCAAAGGTTCTTCCTATCCTTCCCTCTATCCAATTAACCACCTTCATGAGGTGAGTATTATGCTCCTGTAGGGTTTCCATTCTCTGCTTCAACTAGCAAAAATCCTTGTATTTTAGATGAATTTTAAAAGAGACCATTAGTTTGGTATTCCAATAAAACTCCAGGCCTTGTAGAAATGGGAATTTCTATCTTTATTGCATCCCAAATATAGAATAATCCCCCACAACTACTTCTCTACATCGTCGTTCTCTTGGTAGGCCCTGGTTAGTTTTGCCTCATCTTCCACAACAAACATTGTTGCATTTTCTTCCTCTGAAACGCTAGAATTGTATAAGTCTACAACTTCCAATGCTGCTTTGGCATCTCGCGTCGAGCCAACAAGAGAAGGGATAACTTTCCACTGCAGGTAACCATTACAATATGAACATGGATAGATGAAGTTCTGATCAAACACTATGAATCAAATCTCTGCTTTAGAGAGGGTGGATGTAGAATTGGAGCACTAGGATGCTTCCTTCCCTATTTATCCCATTACAACTCATGATCATAGTCTATCTTGGGCCATTATTCTTCATCGTATGCTCACTTGTCCCCTCATGTGATCCTTCGAACCCATATATATCCCACCATTTGTTGATCTCTCTTGGTGTGCAGTCGGATTAATACTTTAGGAAGGGGTTCTTTCCACACTGCCTCACTGATGAGCCACCTTGCCATGAGACGTGCATGCCTTCTCCTCACAAGGCACAGGGGCGTTGAGCTTCCTTCATACTAGGCATGTATTCTAGTAACTATGGTGCACATTATAAAATATATGGAGATAGTGGAGCCATAATTGGATCATTGTTTATCTATCATGATAATAGTTTGTCTCAGGTGTATCGGGTCATCATTCTCGATTGTTTGCTCACTTATCTACTCGCACAAGCCTTGGAACTCGTCTCCATCCCACAATTAGCAGATCTTTGATGTTGTGTAGTCATGTACCATGTCATTATTCTTTGTTGTATGCTCACTCTTATGCTCGTGCGAGCCTCAGAACCTGTCTCCATCCCACCATTAGAAAATTTATGTTGGAGTGCAACCGTCATAATGCAAGGGGAAAATAATCGTACCACCTCCCCCACAACTGACGAGTCGCCTTACCATGAGATGTACGTTCTTAATTGTGACAGTTTGCATTGGATTTTTAGAGAGAGAACCTATTGTCCATTACATGCTTCACCATTTGTTTTGGGTGAAAAATCCTAGCTAGTGAGTTATAATACTTTCTAACGAAGACAGGGTATGGTAGAATACATTGTAGACACTGTCAAGCATAATATCTTTGTTCTGTTAAGGATATTTGTATCTCCGTTGTGTTTTTCAAATTCAAATATTGTACATTTCAAAATAAAAAATGCACTTCTCAATTCAAAATTTACATTTTTTGAATTGAAATTTACACTTTTTGAATTGAAATTCACACTTTCAGAATTAAAAAGTGCACTTTTGGAATTAAAAAGTATAATTTTAGGGTTCAGAAAAGAAAAAAAACACACTACTGGAATAGAAAAACACACTATTCAAACCCATTATTGCCACTTTCAAAACCCAATTTTGCACTTTAGAAAGGCTAATATTGACACTTTGAAAGGATACATCCACACATTTTAAGCCCAGATTTTCCCTAGAAAGTCCAAGTTTAATGAAATAGGAATTGATTCTCAATGCTTGGTCTAAATTGATAGGTTATTGTGGAAACATTGCACTAAAGGGATTGCAAAACATTGATTGTGAACTGTGATCTTTTCAAGGGAAACCATTTTCACTGTTACATATTTCAAGGAGAACTAAAGGGATTACATGTTACATATTTTTAACCGTGATTTTTTCCCTAAAGGTGGCGAAACACATCTTAACTCAGTGGTTAACTAGTAGTGAGGACAATCACTATATGTTATCCACGAATGTGGGTTAACTCATAATTATTAAAGGAAAACCATGCCACCTGAAATGACCCACTAGTGATCCCTAAGGGGGAGACTTCCACTCTTGCGAGATGCCTCTAGATATTGAGTTATTAACTTCATTCACTATATTCAAAGAAGATGAGTTATTAGCTAAACAAAAGTAGTTTTAAGTCTTACTCTAGGACCAAAAGGTAACTTGACTCTACATAGTATGTACTAAATAATATGTAGAAGAAAACTTGTATCTTTTGTGCTCATAGTCAAGGTTACCTCTAGTAATATTATATGTATTCTATAGACATTTGACCTTAATCCTATACATAATCTCAAATATATATTACCTTAAAAAAATAAGCGTCCTTTACCTAATAACATTGAGATGTAATATTATATTTTTTATTTCATCTTCAAATAAAATAATATACATTATAAAACTATATTTATAATACCAACATCATAAAAAAAATTATATATTATAAAACTATATATATATAGTATGAGTGATTATAAAAAAAATATGCAAGACAATGAGTATTGTTATTGTTTGGTTGGGTTGGCACACTCATCCATAGCAAAGCAAAGCACATCTTCTTTAGTGCAAATCTTATCTAGAGGTAAGCAAAAGACATTGCTTTATAAAAGTGATACCTCTTTATATTTGTCATGATTTTCTAATCAGACGATTTGAAGTTAGCTTAAACCAACTAGATGAAAAATATTGTGGTTGCGTTTTAATAATCGAATTATTACTATGAAGACCCTTGGAAGGTATTATTAAGTATTTTTTTCTACTCGATTATTAAATAATATTATATAATCGAATAATTACTATCAAGACTCGTGGAAAGTATTATTAAGGATTTTTTTTTCAGTGGATTATTAAAATTGGAAAGTATTATTAAAGATTCTTTTTTCAGTGGATTATTATAATATGGAATATAATACCCTTGGAAAATATTATTGTTATTAAGGATTCTTTTTCAGTGGATTGTTAAAATATAGAATATTTTTTTTATCGGTTTAGTGGTTATGAATATTTTTCTTTAAATTATTAAAAATATAATATAATTTTTATGAATTTAATGGTTAAGGTCAAGTGCAAAAATCTAGTAACTTCGACCAATACAAATACTATGTGTTCCGTTAAAATATAAATACTATAAATGAAGGTAAAATAAAGTTCTTTTAATATATTACTAAAATATAGAATATAATTTAATAATTACTATCAAAATTCCTTAAAAGGTATTATTAAAGACGAAAACACATCAAAATATAAATACTAAAATATAGAATGTAATTTAATAATTACTATCGAAATTCCTTAAAAGATATTATTGAGGATTATTTTTCATTGAATTATTAAAATATAAAATAAAAATTTAAAATATAAAATAATAATATTATTATTATTAATTAAGTGATTAAATTCAAAGTCAAGTAAAAAATGGAATTAGATAAATAAATATAAATAATATGTTTTTTTTAATGGAACAATTTTTAAATATAAATAATTTTATTATTATTAATTAAATGACTTAGGAATGACTAATCCAATATGTCAGCAAAAAGGTTTCATTCTAGATAAGTAGCAATGGAGAGTTGTATAGTACCATAAGCTACTTACCCATTACATGCATATTAGTAGTATACTGTCATTAATGCAAACATTCTATCATGCATAATACATCAACTGAATATAAACAAATGCATAATCAAAACAATATCATGAAATGACAATTGAATACTTATCTTTATTTGTTTCATAGGTAGATTCCTTCTTGAGCCTTCAACTTCATCATATTCTTTCTTCATAATAGCATTGTTTCTTATGCTAAGATGGATAAGAGGTTCTTCAAGAATTTAGTTCTTCATATTCCTCATCACTTGAGGGATATTCTTTGGATGGTGAGAGCTTGATCTTTAGTTGCTCCCATCTTCTCTTCTCTTATTATGAGTCGAGCTTCTTCTTCTTCCCAGAGTCTGTTGAAAGTAATAGCTTCCTTCTGGCACACATTCCTTGAATGAATGAATCCCATGATCTTGGGAGGCCATTCAAGGTGGCTATCACCACTTCTACATTCTCCACTTCTTCTTCTACTATTACAAGTTTTTCTTTGATTTGAGAGACCCTTGTAAAGTATGACTGCATGGTCTTTGCATTCTGGATCTTCACATTCTTCAACTGGTTTCTTAAGGTCATATTTCGATTTATGTTCTTCCCTTCAAATAGCTTGGTGAAGGAATCAAACATCTTCGGTGTATTTAGGGAAGACACTTGCGGTACAAGTTGATCCATGATTGAATCAACAATGATTTTCTTGGCCTTGACCAAGTTCTTCTTGTGTAAGGCTTTGAGCCTCATCTCCCTCTAGAATTGGAACCTTTCCACTCATGTGGGTGTCCAATTCATTTTCTTCAGAGCCCAAGACTCTGGAACCACTCACAGATCAGTTGTTATGAAAACAATCGATAGTCTAGGTTTTAGGGCCTTGGTTTAGGCATGGAGACTAAATTCTCCAAGGCCACTAAAACAAAACTAGAAAATGATTAAAGAGTGATAAGTCTAGTGGTAGCAAGAGGAATTTGTTGGGATAACACCTCTAATATAGGAATCAAACATCTATTAAACTCAATTTAAGTGTTGATATCTCCCATCTCATTTGGATTGGTGGGTGGATGGATAATCGAGACTTTGGTATAATTGGCAGATCATCGAGGTGATTCCTTTAACAAAAGTTTTTGGTTGCAATAATTTTTTGTGTATGTCCCTACAAATCTAGAAACTTGACCCAATATTGTTTCCTGCAGACCAATTGTTTTCAATTTTAGTGGCGTTTCCTTGGTTTTCATAGTTGACTACAAGTGGGAAGTATTGCAGTCCTTAAGTCATATAGTAGATCTCAGTCTTAGCTCCGTTAGAGGTTTCATGTCTTCACAATGAAGTTTTCACCTAGGTTAATTATTTATTAGAAGGTTATTATAACTCTTTCTCATACATTCTTTGGCTAGCCTCAGGTTCTTTCCACGCCAGGGATGATTTTCGAAGGATTCTTTTGGCTCTTCATTGAGTTTAGTCTCAAGGATTTCATCACCTTGACTTTTAATTCTTTGGAAAAGAGTGTTTTTTGTGGCTTATCCTTAGGTATTTTCAACAGAGTGTTGGATGGTATTGCACTTTCTTGGCCTTATGTTTGTGATCACTTGAACTTCCCAATCCTTTATTTGGTTATTATTATGTTACTTGAGGTGTCTAACCAGACAACCTATTGATCCCAAAGGAATCAAGGTTTTCCTCTTTGATTCATGGGATGCGCTCTTATGAGGAGTCAATTGTTAATTCCATATCACTACTCACGTGATTCTCATGATGAAGTGTGAATTTATTTGGATACTCTTATTGAAGAATAACTTGTTGCAGATAAACTTAATGAAGCTTTGGTTGAAATTTCGGTGACTAAATTGTGTGTCTAAAAGGGGAGAGATTTTTCATCCGATTAGGAAAATTCTCCATTAGAGAAAAAATTCCTAGATAATTCTCCCTTGAATAATTTCAATCCCCATTTAATTGTTTCTCAGGTTCCTATACTTGTGCAATTTTTTAAATTTACATCTCGATATTTGACAGTTGAATTGTATAGTTTTATTCAATATTAGGTCGAGATGGCACATGTTTCTAGTTGATTGGATTTAGAGGGAGCAAGTCCCGCTAGCCCTAGTATTATTGATGGGGGCATTAATTACTTGTGATCATATCATCTTGCTAAAGCAATCATTTTTTTGTATTCCCGAAAGCAGAGAAATGTCCCTTTGAGAACAACTTTTGTGAGCACAAATATTCCACTCTAGGTTTCCTTAGTTTTGGACAACCAACAAGGGGAGTTGTTTTATATTTTTTTTTGGGAGAAAGAATGTCCTAGAATTGAAAATTTATTTAGTAGGTATGTTTACTCTTGTGTCATGAATCCCTATTAGAGTGAGTCAAAACCTTGTCATCGACAATGGAAACATCACTAGGGGAAATTATGTAAGAATGGTAACATGTCATGTAGTTGAGGAAAATTCTAACTCTATTGTCACAAATCAATTGTCATTTTTGGTAACTTTAAATTTTCCCAATCTATTTTCCTCACAAATGGCCTGATTAGTCATGACCCATCATTACCTACCATTCCATCAAAATTTCCTTTAGAAATTCCAAAGCTTGAAGGTAAACATAGAGAGGATCCATGAAAACACATGATGACTTGTCATTTATGGTGTTCTTTAAACTGATTTATGTACACTAGTGTGAATTTATGTATTTTCCATAATACTTTTATGAGGACCGTTGCTAAGTGGTATACAAAGTTAACTTGGGAAACCCATAACAACTTTTTTCATTGGCCTTCCCTTCATATTCCACGACCCGTTATGGTTACTATTCACAAACGGCCTCTCATCCCTGTGATGATTAGTAAACCATTTTCGTTCATCTCCATCTCATTAACCCCTGAGAAGACCCACAATATGGCCGAACCAACTGATTATGATACCATTGACACCTAACCACCCTTGTAGGAGTGCTCTACATGGCATTTAGTCATTGGGTACATGTCTTCTCATTTTTAGCAATTCTTGTGATTCTTTTATTCATTTGTAAAAAAATGTTCCCCAACACACTTAAAATGAGGGAACAATTTTATTTACCATTCATTATTCTTTCAGCAACCGCATCCTGGTTTTCCTTGATCAACGTAGTTACCATGTATCACTTCCTAACCACATATCATCCCTTTCATTATGATCATTGTCACGCCATTACATGAACTAATTTGCTCATCCCACATTGACATTACCAATTGATACCCCAGTTTATATACTGTTCAATCCATTAGTCCTTTTCGAATTTTATTCACCCTTCACCACTAGCTAAAGATCTCTTCCTAGAGTCTACTACCCATTTGTACTGCTATCAAGGAATTCATGAGACTCATGCTTACTATCCTACCTCATGTTAGTCTATTGTCATATTGGTTAGTTACAATATTTGTTGGTCCTTAAAAGCAATATATACATCTTTCCATTTTCCTTAGCTCTCATTGACTTCAACACCCACTTTGAGAGTTATAGCAGCAACAATTCTACCTTGGTTTCTCCTTTATAAAAAAATGGGTTCACCTTAGACTGAGTAGAGAGAATTAGCATTACTCTTTTCCTCAATATTCCCCCTTATGATCAACATCAAATCCTTCCTCATATCAGGGAAATTCATATGTCTAGCAGTTACAACATTCTCAACTATCATTAATGAAGACTTTCAAAAACTTCGATACTACAATCTGCCGACCCAATACCTTCATCATTTTTAGGTCCCCACCCTAGTAGTTTGTTTGACATCATAAAAAATTTACAACCCCCCTTGGGTTATTGCGTACGGACTCCCCAAGCTAATGATATTAATGTATAAATTTTGCAACTTCCCAATAGCACAGAAATCGATCATGTCAGTGATCCCTTTGACAATATATGAAGAAAAATATCAGAGGAGATCAAACGACAGAAATCGATGGTCACCATCTGTTCTGCATCTGGAAACATATCAACGACTGAGAATCAACCCACAAGAATCAATAGTGTGAAAATCTTGAGTCTGCGAAATCAGGGAAATATGCGAATTGGGGTCCCGCATCCTGCATCTCGCATTCTGCATGCGGAATAGACTTTTGTAGAAATAACCAGTTGTAGAGATAGATATTGTAAAGCTGCTTCCTGCATCTTAGATCCCTCATGCGGAAAGGACAATTACAGAAGGAAAATCTACGGGGAACAGAGTTTAAAGAATGTCGTTTCCATATCCCGCATCTTGCATCCCTCATCCTGCATCTCGTATGTGGAAAGGAGAGTTGTGGAAAGAAGATTTAACCATTTAACAGAAGTCTTGGACAGATTTGATCATTCAGTCCATCACCAATCCGACCATCCAAGCACCATAACGTAACTTAGAAATGCATTGAAAGTAAACATGCATACCATTGCAGTTATACAACGGAAGTAAATACATTCATTAAGGCATTCAACATGTTCATCACAATTCGTTAAATAAGATACAATTGTAGATATTAACACAGAGATACGTACCTTTGAAAGAAGTTTGTTCTGTAACCATCTACGTCGCTGCAACGTTCCACCCAACCATAGGCCAGTGCACTCATCAATATCTCAGCAACACTGCCACCCCCGAGCTGGGCATGATTCCCACAAGGAATAAGGAACACTAGCATGCTCACACATAACCAAGGATACAACAAAACTCAGCCAAGTCAACATAGTTGGGTTTATCAGGCCACAAACAAACAAGCCAATATACTGCTGGGTTTATCAGGCTACAGTCAGTCAATCCAACATTCACATTAAGGACCATCCAAGCCAACTAACAGATGGGTTTATCAGGATGCAAAGGAGCTAGAAAACTTGAATTGCTAAGCTAGTGAGCTCAGCCACTAAGCTATGGACACCTGCACTAGATAAGGCTTGGTTCCTAAAACATCTACAAACCCAACACAAGGAAGCATCCCCTTCTCTGCTACACAGTCCCTCATGCTATGCCTTCCATTCTAGTGCTGTTCAGGGTGTGCAAAGAAGAAAACCAACCCCTCTAGATCTATTTGTGAGGTTCCTTCCTACACTAGGTTTATCAAGCTAGTTTAGATCCAATCCCACTCCAAACCAGTTTAGACCAAGGAAAAATATGCACACACAGCAAACCACATTGTCAACACAGCAAAACAGGCTTCCACTCACTCTATGACAGAGGAGACCATTGCACAACAACACTGAGGAAACCACAAATGACCACTCTTTTTCATAAACACGATTGAGGATGGTAACAACAGGCGAACAACCTAGATCAAAAAACGGTTCTAAAAGCAACACGAATGCACCGCGCACATGCACAAAATGGAATAGAGAATGATCAGAATGGACCACAATGTTTTCGGTGAGAGCCTGATGATGGAATGGGCATGCACAATGAGGAAAAGAAAATTGAAAACGTGAAGGATGGATGATCAAAACATCCCACCGCTCCCCAAAACATGAGGGAAGATGAAAAGATGAGTGAATTAGGGAATGGGAATATGTTTTTGGGTGTTTCCTTTTGACACGTGGATTTTCCCCAAAATGGCTCAAGGTTAAACATTCCCCCCTCCCCGTTCCTTAGGAAATCATGCCCCCATCTCATTATTTGTTGCATTGACATAGCTGGTTGTGGGTTTTTAATTAAACTTCATATTTATATGATGTCCAAAAATTAAATATTGTGCTTGACTTAGCATCATAAACCATAGGCATCAAACTTGGTCACCTATATGAAAAAAATTAATCAATGGTTGGTCCTTGGCCTTGAGCTCCTTTCCATGATTCCATACAATATTCATATCATATATATTTAATGCAAACGGGGTCAAAACTGGGTGTTACATTCCCCTCCCCCTTCAACAGCACTAGTCTCATTGCTCTACAAAATTGAACAAAAATGCTATGCTGGTACCGCCCTCAGTGCTCTGCAGAATTGAACAAAAATGGATGTGTGAATCGCATGGAATACTCCAGCTCCCATGTAGCCTCTTCAAGATTGTAGTGCTCACATTGCACCTTTACCTTCCCTATGGCTCAGTTCCGGAGCATTGTGACCTTCCTGGCGAGGATGCACATTGGCTCGATTTGGATTTCTCCCTCAGGTTCCACCTGAATCACATCCAAATTTATCACATGGTTAGGATCGTGTACATATCTCTTAAGCAAACAAACATACATTATGAGCCCTAGTGCTAGCAGACAATGCAAGTCTATATGCAACTGGCCCTATTCGTTCAAGCACTTCAAACGGCCCACAATATCTAGGTGACAAGTTGGAAAAACTTCTAAGATTCAAGGAACTCTTATTTTCCCTCACTTTGAGGTAAACATGATCCCCAACACTGAACTCTCTGTTCACCCTATACTTATTTGCATATATTTTCTATTTGTCCTATGTTGCTTTCATGTTTTTCCCGATCTTTACAGCCTCCTACTCCATCTCCTTGAGAAATTCTTGACCAAGCACAACCCTGTTCACTGGATTATCCCAAGTCACTGGTGTCCTACACCTCCTACAATACAAAGATTTATATGGGCTCATCCCCAAGGATGCTTGCTTTCCATTGTTATAAGAAAACTCTACCAAGTGTAAATAATCTTCCCACTTGGTTGGTTTGTCCATCACATACATGTGAAGCATGTCTTCAAGCATTTGGTTAACTCTCTCTGTCTTCCCGTAAGTTTGAGGATGGTAGGAAGTCCTGAAATTCAAATTTGTTCCCAAATCTGCAAACAATCCCTTCCAAAAATTGGAAGTGAACTTGACATCTCTGTCGGAGGCTATTGCCTTGGGAAATCCATGCAATTTGAAAATCTCCTTCATGAAGATCTTTTCAATGTCATCGGTCTTATGTGTAGACTTAACCGGTGTAAAATGTGCTTCCTTTGTCAACTTGTCCACCACAACCATGATGGAATCATGTTGTCTCCAAGTCATTGGAAATCCTATAATAAAGTCCATGAAATAACTTCCCATTTCCATTATGGAACTGGAAAGGGCCGCAACAAACCTGCTAGGTGTTTATGCTCAACCTTCACCTGTTGACATTTCATGCACCTTGAAATATATTCAGCCATGTCCTTTTTCATTCTTGGCCAAAAGTACTTCTTTCTACCTGTAGCAATTGTCTTCTGATATCCTGGGTGACCAGAATATGGAGCTTGATGGATCTCATCCATTGCAACCCTCCTCAAATCTGCTACCTTTTGAATATAAATTCTGCTCTTATAAGTAAGGAGTCCATCTTCTTCTAATTTATATACCTCATATTTATTTTCAAGGCTTTGTTGCTGCAACTTGTCTTTTACCTGCACATACAATTCATCTTCAGCAGCATGATATTTAACAATCTGTTGTCTCAAATTTGACTGGAAAATACTAAGAGATGCCACATGCATTTCTTGCACCTTTCTGTTGAGTGCATCAGCTACCTTATTCTCTTTTCCTTTTATGTGTTTGATTTCAAAATCGAACTCACATAAAAACTCCAACCATCTAGCTTGCCTATCATTTAGAGTAGGATGATCAAACAAATACTTCAAACCACAACGGTATGTTCTTAGCTCAAATCTTCTTCCCATCAAGCAATGCCTCCACATCTTGAGAGCATGTACTATGGCTGCAAGTTCTAGGTCATGAGTAGCATAGTTCTTCTCATTCTCCTTCAACTTTCTTCACTCATAACATATTACGTGGTTGTCTTGCATAAGAACTCCCCCAAGTCCTTGACCGCATGCATTAGTACACACCACAAAATATTTCTATCGTTTTGCAACTTTCAATACTGGTGCACTTGTGAGAAGACTCTTCAACTACTAGAAGATTTCTTCACACCTCGATGTCCATTCAAACTTTATCCCCTTCCTATGCAAAGAAGTGATGGCATGTGCAGCCTTGGAGAATCCTTCAATGAATCTCCTGTAGTATCCTCCAAGACCCATAAAAGATCTTACATCTATCACATTTCTTGGAGTAGGACAATTCACAATGGATTCAATCTTGTCAGGGTTCAGAGATATACCCTCTTATGAGATAATGTGACCCAAATATTGGATTCTATCTTTATAGAAGTCACACTTGCTCAACTTTGCATACGGTTGATGCTCCCTGAGCAATTGCAATGTAAATCTCAGATGCTCTTCATGCTCTTCCTCATTCTTAGAATAAATAAGAATGTCATCAAGGAAAACAAGAACAAACTTGTCCAAATACCTGCTGAAGACACTATTCATAAGGCACATAAATGTAGATGGTGCATTTGTGAGACCAAATTGTACCACTGCAAACTCATAATGTCCATACCTCATTCTGAAGGTTGTCTTATGAATGTCTTCATCCTTGATTCTCGCCTGATGGTAACCAGACCACAAGTCAATATTGGAAAATACCTTTGCTCCTCTCATTTGATCAAAGAGGTCATCAATTCTAGGCAAAGGATATTTGTCCTTCACAGTGGCTTTGTTTAGTTGTCTGTAATCAATACACAATCTGAGTGTACCATCTTTTGTCTTTACAAACAGATTGGTGCTCCCATGGAGACACACTCAGTTTGATATACTTATTCTCCAATAACTCTTGCAACTGCATCTTCAGCTCTAGAATTTCTGGTGGACTCATCCGGTAGGGTGTCTTAGACACTGTTGCTGCTCCTGGAATAAGTTCAATTCTGAAATCAATGTCCCTCTTTGGAGGAAGCCCTGGAATCTCATCAGGAAAAACATCCCTGAATTCTTGCAATACAGGATAGTCCTCCAACCTAATAGTTTCATTCTCTGCTACTTCCAAAAGATGAGTTGCATACACTCTGCAACCCTTCCTACAAAATTTCTTCAACTGCATTGCTGAAATCTGCCTCATAGAAATCACCTTTGGAATTCCTCTTACAACTCTTGGGTTCCCTTCCTCATCCATGTATTCAAAAGTCTTATTATTTTACCCTGTGAGCTTCTATGGCAATCCATTCCAATGAGAACATCATAAGAACCAAGTGGTAGAACATTCAGATCTACATAAGTGACCAATACATTCATCACCAAGGGGCATTTCTCTACCACTTCACTAACCTTTCTCTTAGTTCCAGTGGCTAGCTGAACTAACCACGATTTTCTATGCTTTACTTTCTTAAAAGCACAAATCTCCACTACTCTAGGAGCAATGTAACTGTGAGTAGAACCAGGGTCAATCAAAATAGAAACAGATTGCTCAACAATCTTACCTACAACTTCAACCACACTTAAGTGGTGATCTACTTGGAGGTCCTCTAGTGCTGCATAGATTCTAGGGATGACCCTTGCTACTTGAACCACTGTTTCTACCTCTTGAATGTTGTAGGCTGGCCTTGCATTCTCGTTCTCAAGTGGACAATACCTTTGCATGTGGGGTCCTCCACATTTCCAACATTGGAGTGGTGTTATGTTCTATTGTGGATCTCTTGGCTCTTCTCCCACCACTCTAGCTGGCTACTTCTCAACTTGGGATGGTTGCTTCTACTGATTCTTGAAGTTAGAAGGTTTGAAACCTTTCTTCCTTTGGTCATACTTCTCATTATTCTTGTCCTTCCATGTCTTATGGTAATCAGGTTTTCCTTTGCTTTTCTCATAGCAATACTTAGCTTTCCTTATCGCTTCTTCCAGAGTTTTAGGTTCATAAAACACAATTTTGTCTTTGTAAGACTGAGGAAATCCACTCAAGAAATGCTGGATTTTCACCTTCTCATCTTTGATGTACTTGACATACCTCAACAGTTCCAAGAACTTATTTGCATACTCTTCCATGGTCCACTGTCCCGATCTCAGCGCATGGAATTATTTGATCTTATCATCATAGTACCTGCCAGAGAGGTATTTCTACTTGAAATACTTCTGGAACTGTTTCCACGCAATATTCCTTTCATTAATCTTCTTCACTTACCTAAAGTGCTCCCACCATATGGATGCTCTTCCAATCAAATTGAATATGGCTACCCTAGATTTCATATTTCTTGAATAGTCTTAGACTTGGAAATATTTCCTCATCCCAAGAAGCCAAGATTTAGCTTCTTGACCATTCTTTATCTCACCATTGAAGGTAGTTGGCCTTGCCTTCTTAAGTTCATCACGTGAATGGTTCTGGTAGTGCCTCTTTCTCTTATTCTCATGAGAAGAAGAACTTGGACCACCCGTGGATCCTTCAGAGTCAGATGACCCACTAGGAGACCTCTTTCTCCTTCCAGTAGTGCTCTTACTTCCTTTTGGTCTCACTGTCCGGTCCCCAAAGTTCATCCACCTCTGAATTTCTATCAAAATTTGCAACATGGCTACATTCCGCAAATTCTGCTCCTCTAGAGTCTTAACCAACTTTTCATTATCTTCCCTGTGACTTTGCATCTCCACCCTTAGGATTCTCATCGTGGTGGAAAAATTTGGGGGGAGTATCTTGAAACCTCCTCCCATTAAACTCTGTCTTAGAATTTCCAATTCGAACATTTCCCCCATAGCATCTTCCTCATATTCATTGGGGTTCAGCATCATCGCACATGTCCGTTCTCATGGCTCAGCCAAACCAACTTTACCTAACTGCACTATCTAGAATGCTTCCCTTTGATGGTGACTATAATTCTGCAAAATGTGTTAATAAACAAAATTATTAGACAATTCCAAAATCGAAACCACTTACCCACTACCCATGGCATTTTTCCTTGTTATGTAGCTAACAATATTTTGAAACCATTTACCAACAGTTCTGTTAGTTCTTCAACTTGGCCCATTTAGGCCCTAGCGCTGCAACCAGTAGCTCTGATACCACACTATCACGTCCCCTCACACCTTACAGGAGAAACAAGACCATAACCACGATCTAACCAATGCAGAAGCATCCAACTCGAATTTCCATCTATTCAAATCTGTGTATAAATTCTCCAACTTCCCAATAGCAGAGAAATTGATCCTGTCAGTGATACCTTCGACGATCTATGAAGAAAAATATCAGAAGAGATCGAATGACAGAGAAAGAATGTGGAGAAAATCGATGACCACCATCTGTTATGCATCTGGAAATAGATCAACAACTGAGAATCAAGCCGCAAGAATCAATGGTTGGAAAGATCGAGTCTGTAGAATCAGGGAAATATGCGAATTGGGGTCTCACATTCCACATTTGGCATTCCACATCCCGCATGTGGAATAGACCGTTGTGAAAATAACCAGTTGCGGAGATAGAGATCGTGAAGCCACGTCTTGCATTCTACATTCCCACATCCCACATGCGGAAAGGAGAGTTGCAGAAGGAAAATATGTGGGGAACAGAGTTTATAGAAGGTTGTTTCCGCATCTTGCATCCCACATCCCATATGCGGAAAGGAGAGTTGCGGAAGGAAAAGACATGGAAAGAAGATTTAACCTATTAACAGAAGTCTTGGATAGATTTGATCATTCAGTCCATCACCAATCCGGCCATCCAAGCACCATAATGTAACTTAGAAATGCATTGAAAGTAAACATGAACATATGCATACCATTGCAGTTATACAATGGAAGTAAATACATTCATCAAATCATTCAACATGCTCATCACAATTCATTAAATAAGATACAGTTGCAGAGATTAACACATAGATAAATATATTTGAAAGAAGTTTGTTCCGAAACCAGCTACGTCGCTACAACGTTCCACCCAACCACAGAGGTAAGTGTGCTCATCAATCTCTCAGCAACACTACCACCCCCGAGCTGGGCATGATTCCCACAAGGAATAAGGAACACTATCAGGCTCACACATAGCCAAGGATACAACAAAACTTAGCCAAGCCAACACATTTGGGTTTATCAAGCTACAAACAAACAAGCCTATATACTACTAGGTTTATCAGACTACAGTCAGTCAAGCCAACACATTTGGGTTTATCAAGCTACAAACAAACAAGCCTATATACTATTAGGTTTATCATACTACAGTCAGTCAAGCCAACATTCACATTAAGGACTAGACAAGCCAACTAACAGATGGGTTTATCAGGCTGCAAAGGAGCTGGATAACTTGAACTGCTAAGCTAGTGAGCTCAACCATCGAGCTATGGACACCTGCACTAGATCAAGCTTGGATCCTAAAAAATATACACACCTAACACAAGGAAGCATCATCTTCTTTGCTACACAATCCCTTAGGCTATGCCTTCCATTCCAGTGTTGTTTAGGGTGTGCAAAGAAGAAAACCATCCCCTCTAGATCTATTTGCGAGGTTCCTTCCTACACTAGGTTTATCAAGCTAGTTTAGATCCAATCCCACTCGAAACTAGTTCATACCAAGGAAAAATATGCACACACAACAAACCACACTGTCAACAAAGAAAAAAAGGCTTCCACTCACTCTGTGACAGAGGAGACCATTTCAAAACAACAATGAGGAAACCACAGATGACCACTCTTTTTCATAAACACGGCTCAGGATGGTAACAATAGGCGAACAACCCAGATAAAAACACGGTTTTGCAAGCAGGACGAATGCACTGCGTGCATGCACAGAATGGAATAGAGAATGATCAGAATGGACCACAACATTTTCAGTGAGATCTCGATGATGGACTAGGGATGCACAACGAGGAAAAGAAAGCTGAAAACGTCAAGGATAGATGATCAAAACGTCCCACTGCTCCCAAAAATGTGAGGGAAGATGAAAATGTAAGTGCATGAGGGAATGGGCATACATTTTTGGGTGTTTCCTTTTGACACATGGATTTTCCCCAAAATGGCTTAAGGTTAAACTCCCCCCCCTCCCTGTTCCTTAGGAAATCATGCCCCCATATTATTATTTGTTGCATCGACATTGCTGGTTGTGGGTTTTTAATTAAATTGCATATTTATATGATGTCCAAAAAGTAAATACTGTGCTTGACTTAGCACCATAAATCGTAGGCATCAACCTTGATCACCTATATGCAAAACATCAATCAATGGTAGGGCCTTGGCCTTGAGCTCCTTGCCATGATTCCATACAATATTCATATCATACATATTTAATGCAAACGGGGTCAAAACCAAGGTGTTACGAAATTCTTCGTAGGCTATGATCTCATTACATAAAATGCAAGGGTAAGAGAAAGAAACTCACCTTGTTTCAATAGTTGACGTAGATTCAAGCACTCTCTAGCTCCATATAGTTTTCAAATTTGCAGATAAACATGCATGCAAACCTTTTCCCACAACAATATATGTGTTTCAATCAAGATAATAACCTGATTTTCCCATATGTCAAGGAATTCACCCTCAATTCCATCAATAAGCATAAGTCAAATATGCATAGTAAGATGAATTTGTTGAGGGAGGGGTAGATTGGTATGGGAAAAGTGCCAATTATAATATGACAAATGCTTATGGCTAAACTCCACTCAATTGGTTTGGTGGACCAAATTCGAATATAATGGGATCAAACTCTCCCTAGGCTAAAATCTCATTAAATGAGATGCAAGGAAAAGAGAAAGAAACTCACCTTGTTATTTATATTTTCACATAAACAGGTAAGTAAACCTTTTCCCACAACAAGATATGCATATAATCAAGATAATTACCTAAATTTCCCTTAGGTTAAGAAAATTCACCCTCAATTCCATTAATAAACACAAGTCATATATGCATAATAAGAGGAATTGGGGAGGAAGAGGGAGAAGAGTATAGATCTATATATATAATAACGAAATGTGTACAACATGCCAGTACACTTTGATCTTGTTGTAGCTTTTCCATTACTTGTATTGGGTCCCTCCATCCTCGACAACATGTATAAAAGTCCTCCTCAATTCAAGATCACTAATAGAGATCCAAGGCAACTCTCTTTCATGAAGGGACACCAAAATATGAAGAATGATCAAGAAGGTCCATCCCAAAACCACCAACATAAGGGTGTTAAACCAAGTCATTGTCCCTAAATTTCAACAAGAACTTCTCCTTTATAGGACTAAGAGTGGTTTATCTAGGTTGGTAAAAAGATCATGGCCCTACAAGTGTATGACATTGAATATTTGAGCTTGAGACTTACACCTTCATAAATTTTAGAGCCACTTTTAGAGATGCATCCAAGTTTATCAATTGGTCTCCCCATGCATGTGAAAGTTTCTAAAAGGAATCCAACATACATTGAGATATGCAAGCAGGTTGCGCAATTGGAAGCCAATGTGCATAAGGTAAATTGAGGTTGGATTGGTTCGACCAAAGTGCCAATTACTAATATGGAAAAATGTTAATGGCTAAACTCCATTCAAATATTTTGGTGGAAAAAATTTGAGTATAGTAGGATGCCTCCTAATGTGTGAGGGATAAAGAGGAGCCAAGGAATGAAATACGATATAAAAACCGTAATAGTGACTAGGTGAACTGAGACGAGTCCAACATATCAAGGATTAATAAAGTACCTACAAACAAAGCTAAAGTATTGGATATATATTCCCCATGATGGACATATCCATACTAAGGTGGAAATAAGCATGGCTAGCAAATCAAGTAAAATATGGATCCATAAGAATATATATATAAAAAGAACATGGCTACAAAATAATACATGGTGGATCCATGTCAATCATAATAGCATAGCCTCAAGAAAATACATAGTGGAACTACAACTCATAGTACATTCGAAGGATACCTGGATTAATGAATAGCTCAGATTGTCCAACGTTAACAAATACAATACAAGGGAATATTACAAGAGAATAAGCTCGAGCGAGAGTAGAAAGGAAGTCCCCACATCTTAAGGTATTCAAACCCAACTTTCCATAACTTTGAACCTACACCATGTGAATGAATGAGTTGAAGTAGAGCTTGGGAGAAACCATTGAATCACCAATCATTAAGGTATACTATTTTCATATGCAAGCTAACCCACCAATAAGGATAATGATGGGAAATTGATGGGTCTCTTAGGTTATTTATCTACACCACCCAAACCATAATTTGTTAGTATTATCATCATGTACTAAAAAATGATACACCTCTTCAAAATCTAAAAAACATTAAAAAGTAGTTAAAAAATAAAAAAGCACATATTATGTCTTATCAATGGGGCCACATTGGCTTCAAGAGGTAAGACAAGGCCAAGTTCGTAGAGAAAACCAACCCCCTCATACAAATATATGTCCTACACCTGGATCTCTAAGATCTCATCACCTATGTATAATACATGAGTGTTTGGATCCCATATTTGTATCAGGCATTGGAGGAGCCTCAAGTTGGTTCTCATGTTGGCGCTTTTGAAGAACCTGATGAGTCCACATGCACGTAAAGCCCCAAGCACTACAAGATCACACATTGTATTAATATGTGTTGTCTCATGCTCTCTCTCACCCCAATTTGTTAGTTTCATGAATCCTACACAGTCAACCCAAATCATGAGGAGGTTGGTACCTTAAGACACGTTAAAAAAACATCTCGATTTGGATGTGTAGGATTTAATCGGTCCTATGGCATAGGTTAGAAGATGACATGTGATGTTCTTTCATGTATAACATAATGCATGTTCAAGCATGGAATTTGAAATATACTATTCTTGTCAAATGGAAATTTGATGACGATTTTGCATTTTTTATGCCTTTCACTTTACGTTTTATGCAAATTCATAAGTGTCGAATTCATTCGTGTGCATTTTTATGTGGTATTTCAACTAAATACTACATTTTTATATGACATTTCAACTAAATACTAAATAAGAAATGTGATATTTTTTTTAACAAACACAATATTGATTGAATAACTCATGTCAAATTCTTGACCTGCAACCCATGGTCCACCATCTTAAGAAACAAAATATTGAATAACTCAAGCTAAACTTTTGAAAAAATTCAAAACTAGGAATTAAATATAACACATACCAAACTTTGCTAAATTATTATAGTTTTGACCAAATTTTAGGGTTATTCTTTGGAAATCCAGGTTTCTTTTTCTATATAAAGTCATGAGATATTTATTACCATTTTCATAAGTAATAGGTAGGGGGGCACACAAGTCAGAGTGTGTCAACTCTAATTTTATCCATTCTCTAGAATGTGAATAATGGAAAATTTACTTAATATTTTTTCCAAGAATGCAAGCATCACATTGTTTCAATTTATTTGGAATGGTGGGAAAACTAGTGACATTATTCTTCTTTTAAAATTAATACTATACCCCCACGATGGTTTCCCCTCCCTCATGAGGAAAAATTCTTAATGGTCATGCGAGAGAAAAATTGGAGATCTTCCCTCCCATCATGGAAGATGGATCCCACAATGCACAAGGATTCAAATGTTGGTAGTTTCATTATGGCAATTTGTGGCATATCCTCACCCTTTCGTTGGATATATAGCATCTAGAATCTCCCCTTGATGACATCTTTTTCAATCATGAGAGCTTGTCTATCCAGTACCTCATAGATACTCTGGTTCAGAGCCCACATTTTAGGCATAATCATGATAAGATTCGACACTCTCTTCTTTGATAGGATGGTCAAAAAAGGAAGACATAACATGAAGGAGAAGCTGGTACAACACTTACATATTCCTGGTTGGATCTCCTTTGTCTTTGAATTGTGTCATTGATTATATGCAGAGCTTCATTTTCATTTCCAAATGGTTTGCATGAACAGGTTGGCCCACAAAATTCAAAGCAAGTCCAAAAAGTCACACATGCCTATAGCTCTAGAGGATTAAAGAAGGGAAAATGCATCCTTCTATGGAATGGTTAAGTATCTTGTGCAGGAACTCATCTAGCATATGGAGGATAGAATTGGTATACATTGTGAAGTCCCAATAGTTGAGGATCTTAAAGAGGACCTGGGATGAATGGAGGATGACCACTGAAATATTTGCACCGAATAAACAATATATACAAATACCTTGGCCCTACTCCAACAAACTAAAATTCTCTTGGGTTGTTCCATTGTCAATAGATCCTATGGTTTAATTGGAGAGGAGAAAGATGACCTCAATCTCTTGGCCAAGATTGAGCATTTAGATAATCGTTCACAACAAATAATTAAAGGCCAACATGAATCGGATGAGAAGCTCAACGCTATTGCACGTGAGCTCACTAGTAAAGTTTTTCAATGGAATGTCCCTCCAACTCATTCTATGCTCATTTATTGTAGGCATCTGAACACAAAGCACACCAACAAGGAACCTACAAATGCATAAGATGATGAATCCAAAGTAGCTCTAATAATTACCATCTTAGATGAATCCTAATCTACTTTTCTGCTACTTTTTCAAATGTCCTCAGTGTAAGTCTCATAAGTCAAGTCATTTTATGATATGAACCGAGTTGTTTGTTATTTTTTGGTGAAAAGACCCAACCTTTCGGGCATTATGTCTTTTATTTTAGTATCATGTTCTTTACAAACAATGGTAGAATTCCTAGCTATAATATTAAGACCTTGGCTTTCTTTAGTAGTAACAATCAAAACTGCAAGTTAATCTTTGAATTTTGGAGAGGTGATTGGTTTGGATTTCCCTCTAGTAGACCAGTCACCTAAGCAACTAAGCAACTATAACTCCCTTTTAATAATATAATTCTCTTGATTGTTCCTTAAAAAACAAAGAAACAAAGACTAGCATAATTTATATTCCCATATCTAGCTTTCCACAAAAAGATGGATGTCAACGTACATTCATCATGGGGAGAGATGTTTGAAATTTTTTGTATCCTTGTAGTTGCCCCATTCAACTCCAGCAATTCCTCATCTTCACATCTAGTCATGGTGACTTGGTTGTCAGAGGATCTCCTCATTTCAACTTACTCATCGAATATGTGGATGAAATGGCCTTGATGTTAAACATGCGCCACAAGAGAACAATTTTTTTTGCAATAGGTACCCAACCAATACTATCTCAATATTATCTTAAAATTTACATTTTCACATTTAAGTGATTTTTCTCATATTTATGTTTAGAAAATACAAAAAATATTTTGATATATTAATTTTTCTACACTAAATCTTTTTAAAATTAGAAAAAATCTCAATATATATAAAATAAGACACAAAATTAGGAAACTTGGATTCTTTTAT